>JACGTP010000007.1:2341730-2466194 GCA_023678845.1 Mischocyttarus mexicanus | reverse complement strand
GAGAGAGAGAGAGAGAGAGAGAGAGAGAGAGAATGTAGCGTTAAATAAAGCGAGACCGCAAGTTTTCATGGCATTACAAACGATCAAGCTAAAAACTTTGTAACATAAAACGGTTGAAATAATTTGTATTCTCTGGTGGCAGTCAAGGTTCCCTTTTATCGTGGCAATGGGGTTTACTAGTCACCACCACTTAAAAGCTCATTTCTTTATTCTCTTTCAAGTGAGTACTACTTGTCCACTGTTAAACATTCTTTCGAAAGATAAAGCAATGTTCGGTATAATATATTCGTAGATTTATTTTATTTTATTTTAAATACGATGAAAAAGAATATGGTTCTGTTGTTAATCGTGATTTTTGTATCACACATACACATAAATCCGTAACTGTGATTTATTTTTAAGTTAAATCTCGTAATATATTTTAGGATGGAACAATTTGCAAATTTTTTTCCCTCGTTGGTGATCGTTGCAATATCAAATTTTTACTGATTTATCATGCATCTTTTTTTTGTTTTTTTTTTTTTTTATAAGCACTTATCATGCCATTTTTATATTCGGTTTTTTATTTGGAACATCCGATAACGCGTCAACGTATATAATATTTAAAATATTCTGTTTTATATTAGCCAGATTGATTTTTTTTTCTTGTTTGTTTGTTTTTTTTATTATTACAAAAAGATATTAAAACTAACCGAACGGTAATAACAACAGAGATCATTTATTATTCGAGTAATATACAATTGAAACAATCTCGTCGTACCTTGCTATAGAATTTATAGCTCTACATTAATTTTAATGTATTATTTAACTTTAATTTTAGTTATCTAACCGATGCCTGCCACTCTCTCTCTCTCTCTCTCTCTCTCATTAACATTGCATATTAAAAAATAAAGCAAAACGAGAGATAAGAAATAAATAAATAAATATCATTACAAATGTATTATTTCGTATGTTAATTAATAACCAAATGTAAGAAGATTTATTTTATTTTTTTTTTCCTCTATCAAATCTATCTAAAATTATCTATTATAAAAAATTATCAATTAGCACGAGCTTTTAACGTTAAGGAAGAAAGAAAGGAAGGCAAAGAAAAAAAAAAAAGAGGAAAAGGAAAAGGAAAGAAAAGAATAGAGGAAGAAAATTGTTGGAGGTAACGTTTGCGATATTAGGTCGTAGAGTTGGGATCGATAGCGAGGCTTCGGCATCGTCGATTAATACAACTTGGGACGAGGTAGGAGTAAAGGGATGGAAAAAAAAGAAAAAAAAATAGACAGAGAAAGGTAGAGAAAGAGAAAGAGTGAGTGAGTGAGTGAGAGAGAGAGAGGGAGAGAAAAAATTGTATCGTTTTAATAACGGAAAAGAGCGAAACTTTCCGACAGTTTTCTCGGCGACCTATATCGATAGGCCGCTCTTAAACGTTAATATTATGCGAGATTCGATGCTTCCGTTTTTTCCTTTTTTTTTTTTCAAATTTTTCTCTCTCTTTTTTTCATTTTTTTCCTTTTTTTGTTCGACCGAACAGAATTTGTCCTCGTTCTTTGAATATAAAAAAGAAGAACAAGTAAAATACAAAAGTAGCAAACGAGGAAGATGTTGTTACTGGGGAAAGGTGGTTCAAAGCTCTCAAATCTTTTCGAAAGAAACAAAAATATATAATATTTGATACAATAACGATAATCGAGAGGAACTAACCATCATTGGGAAAAAAAAGAAAAGAAACAAACTTCGTTATTTATCAAATCGATCAATTCCAATTCATTTTTATTCTTCGTAAAAAAAACCATGAATCTTTCATTTCCACTTTCACCTTCTTTATCATTTTTTTTCTTTTTTCTTCTTATATTTTCTTTTTTTTCTTCTCTTTTCTTTCGAATCTAATCTGTGCACGCGGAATATCCGTATTAAAAGAGTAATTTCACTAAAGACTCGATTTAATCGTCTACTCCTTCATCGATATTCAATGCATAAATTAAGGAACGGTTGGTGATAATAAAGACGTGAGAAGATGAATAGAGAAAGAGACAGAGAGTGAGAGAGAGAGAGAGAGAGAGAGAGAGAGAGATAATATGGTCGGGGTTAAGATCATAAATTTCTCTTCGCGATTCGTCATCGATTGGTAATCGGTGGTTCGTCGAAGGGTAACGCGTTAACGTCAAAACTATGATGCGTACCTAATAACGATTTTCTCTCTCTCTCTCTCTCTCGCACATACATAGATACACATATACCCACACATACACACATAACACCCGATTACGATCGAGCACGATCGTTCGCGTACGTGCGAGCATGCCACACCGTTTATACTACAATATATAGTAGATTGCCTGTTCAAAGCATATCAGAGTAAAATTCATAGGCGAAGCCTGGAAACGTCGATTAGCCGTCATAATCGAGATAGGAGTATATCTACCAGTCATCATTTATCTCGATTATCTAAATTCTACCTGTGTAAGGGAGATCGATATAGAAACCGCAGTATCCTCCTATCTTTCCTATCCTTTCCCTTCTCTTTCTCTTCCCTTTCCCCCTAACCCTTCTCCGTTTCCCATATAACATCTTGAAGGAATACATATACTACCATACATCCAACTTGCGGTTGTTTACTTAAGATAAAGGCAATAGCCCTTTCCCAGTGTCCTCCTTTTCCAACGTCCTAAAGGCACCAACGCGAACCTTCCTTTTAACGTCCTCTCTCTCACTCGCTCTCTCACTCTTAGTTTCCTACGAAAGGGGGTATTTCGGACGTTCGCCTTTGAACCACCTCTTCGAACCACCTCACCTCTTCCCCCGTTCCCATCCGCCACCTCCACCCCTTCAGCCTTAAATACTGCGTCGAGAGCTTGTTCGACGCTACTCCCAGGACTCTCGTAAACTTCCTCCGATATTTCGACCTATACAACCACCACCACCACCACCACCACCACCAGCACCAGCACCAGCACCACCTCAACCTATTTTACCCCGAAAATTTTCGAAAACTTTGCACGTCAGAGATTAGCCCGTAGACGATCGTAAACGCGGCCTTCCTTTGGAGCATATATCTATCTCACGTAGGTTATTTCTTTTCTTTTCACTTTCTTTTTTCTTCTTCTTATTCTTCTTCTTGTTCTTCTTATTTTTATCTCTTCGCCGGTACTAAAGTTGTTGGTATCTTTCAGATGGAAGATCATTTTTAGAAAATAACGAGATACATCTTTACGTCTACGTTGTCGGAAAGTTGGATAAAACAACGAGAACAAGTTCAGACATTTTGCGGGTAAGTTGATGTTGTTGTTGTTGATAGATACCGTACAGCGAGTTACAGGATTATTCGTACCATAAGTTGATATTATAAATTAGAAATAATTGATATTTGTTCGTAGAGAACAATGCTTCATAAAAGTCTTCTGCAAATAAGTTGTATCTTTTGAGACGATCTGGAGTCAGAGTCATTTAAATAAAATTTTACTTCCCTTATAATAATACGTTATTTTCACGTGTATAGAAGAATTAAAAAACACATTGACATTAAAGAGAAAGAGACAAAAAAAAAAGAAGAAATTGTTGGTAAAAATGAACAGCGGGTCGGTGATAATGTAGAAATATTTTTGTTACTCGTAGTAAGTGTATCCAAGTATAGATACGGTACAAGTGTATAACCGGTCTACGGTCTACTACAGACAGGTTATAATCTCTACTGCTAGGAATGGGATGAGGGTGGGTATCGAAAATTTCAAAGCTCGTTTCGAAGAGGCAATGCGTCCGTCGTTATAACCGCCGGAGATTGCCAGCCAGGCGGTGAACAATAACAAGTACTGGGAAACACGCGCACGTACCGCAGCACGCCCGTACTGCGACGCGCTACGCTGGCCATCTGGATTACTCTAACTTTCCCATTTTCCGTCGTTCCCAGAGAACTAGGGTTTATTAATATCGCGCTACGGCCTCAGCCCCAACGTTCCCAACGTTCCTCTCGTTTCTACGGCCGGGTTCCGACGGTTCCTCCGCAACTCGAGAGACCGCGCGGACGGATTAATGCCGCGCTTACTTCTCGTTTACGAGATTACCAAAACTACTCGTCCGCTTGGGATTTAATGCGGATACATACCCCACGATTCTCTCTCTCTCTCTCTCTCTCTTACTCTCTTTAACTCTCTCTTACTCTCTCTTTAACTCTTTACCTATCTCTCTGTAGCTTTAACCATTCTCTAGATATACGAATTAAAAGATTTTCGACTTGAAATATAATAAATTCAAATGAATAAGTGTATCGCATTTGGTGTTTGGAAAATAAGATGGAAAAACATATCTCCATAGGCGAATTCTCATTTAGAGATATAATAGTCTGGCCATTAGGCGTGAAAAGTTTTATCAACAAAGAAGGAGTATGAACCCCATTGGCAATGTGCCTCTTTTAAATTTAGACTAAAGTTCGTCATGGACAGGCAATGCCAAATTTTCTTTTTCTCCCCTCTTTAATGATCCGATTGAACATTTTCTTCCAAGGGGAGGGCTTAAATTTGATATACTTTTAAAATAACAGATCATAGTGTATTGTTTTAATCTCTCAATAACCAGAAGAAATTCATTCATTATAATATTTAGAATAAAAAGTATATATGTATGCTTCGTTGTTGATTAAATATGACTATTTTATATAAGATTGAAATTGAGAAAAATATTAAAATAGTCGCGTGGCATAAGCTTAGAAGAGATATGAAATTTGGTTAAATTCAAAGAGAAGGGAAGGAAGGATGGAAGGAAGGAAGAGGACTAAAGGTCCAAGGAGTTTTTCGTCCTTGACTAGTATGTATATATCGGCCTCCGGCACAGGTTCTTAGCATTCCCGTGGAAATACCCTCGAGTACTCGAGACGCGCCGGTAACATAAGTTCCAGATTTAGTAGGGAGTTCGCCTCGAGGACTCCTAGATGAGAATCCAACAAGCCTGCTAAGCGTCCCGGTTCCTCTTTAAAGAAACTCTTCTCGGTGCCACTTAATCGATCCCCCTCGGCTTTTAGGGCACGAGGGTACTACGTCGTTGTCGTCGGCGGCGCCACGTCCGTCGTCTCCGTCACCACTCCACTCTTACAAGAAGAAGAAGAAGAAGAAGAAGACTTATACCCCGCACCCCCTCAGCTAGCTACCCCGAGATACTCTACGAGCCATCAGAGAACGGCTTACGAGCGCGACCTGATTTATCTCTCGCGAGACTGAACGAACCACCACCCCTCGTACACCACCCCGTCATCCTCTACCACTTCACCCCGCGCCACCATTACTTGCCTTTTCTTTCTACCAAAACCCAACGACTTTTCCGACAAATTTATCGCTACTATTCGACCAGTTTATTGCACAGGAGCTCTTCTTCTTGTGTTTCGGACAGCTGCCCTTTTATACATTATATATGGATATATATATATTTAATTCCTTTCTTTATATTAATAATAGTATACATGATTGATATGTACGGTAACCATTTCTAGACGTATAGTACCTACCGTCCTATTATGGTAGTGTATACACTTTTAAATATTGCAATTACATTTCTTTTTTTTATACACCTTTGAAGCAAGCTCTCTTTTTAATTTTCTACTATACGTTTCTAAACGAAAGAGAAAGAGAGAGAGAAATACGTCGAAGTTCTGTCTCAAGGTTCGAGGTTTCGACAAAGAATATTTGTCGATGCTTTAGAATCTAACAGAATAAATTGAAATACAGGGAAGATAAGGCCTTAGACGACAAAAGAACTTTCTTTTCTCTAATGGACAGTGTCCTACTCCGAACGATAGGAACCCGCACACCCTGGTTACTTTGATCCTTTTCGAATGTCTTCTTTTTTTCTTTTACTTGTGTTTTTTTTTTCGTTCCTTCTTCTCGATAAGCAAACTAGTACTCGAATCTCAACGAGAGGAGTTCTCTCTTTCTCTCTCTCTCTCTCTCTCTCTGGAGATGAATTAGAGCCGAAGCATTCCAATGTTTCCCCCGTGAACCGGCTTAACTTTCGAACCCATTTCATCACGCGCGAACGCCACTCGACGAGTACTCACTTCTCACTTTTTCTCTCTTTCCCCTCCCCTCCTCTCTCTCTCTCTCACTCTTTCTCTCTCATACTCTTTCATCTCGTTCTCTCGTACGAAAATCTCCCATCAAAGCTATGTCGGCTTTTTTCTACCTCGGGCGAAATAACAGCATCGAAAGTGGACGTTATCGCAAGAGAAAAGTGCTTCCGGGTCGTATTATTGGTTGGACCAGACCAGACTATACCGTACCGTACCGTACCGTACCGTACCGTACCAGACCAGACCAGAGCAGACCACCTAGGCCATTCTCTTTTATCCCAGGACACGAAGTACGCGCTGACGGATCCTGCGTGACGTTTTCACCAACGCGGCTCGTTCGCTTCGCATCGATTTTCCAGAGAGGCCATCTACGCGATTACCTCCCTCTCTTTTCTTTCTATCCTTTCATCCCTCTTTCATCCCCCTTTCATTCCCTGTTTTCTCCCTCTTCTCTTTCTCTCTCTTCCTTTCTCTTTCATTCTTTCTTTCTTTCTTTTACTCTCTACAAGACATTCTATTTCCTTCGTAGAAATATAACTTTAGTTCCCCTACCCTTCTCTCGTTTTGCTCACCGTTCGTTTGTCTTAGAGTTTACACTCACCCTATCACGACCTTTCGTTTTTCTCGATCTCGGATACGTTTTATATCCACGTAGAAAGGTCTTATTTTTAAGGGAGGATTTACGAAAGAAAAAAAAACAGACAAATATTGGATTGGTGAGAAAAAAATGTCGGATTTTTCTATTGTATTTTGACCAAAAATCAGACTGTTTTTTTCCACCAATCTAATATTAGCTATTTTTATTATTTCATCCAGAATTACCCTAGTCGTTGATTATTTTAAACTATACCAACTTTTTCGTTGCGTAATACAATTATTCGTTGATTATTATTGATTATTTAAATAATGTATTATGTAAACGTTTACAAATTATTTGTTAAACGATATCAAAAAAGATAGAAATAAAATAAAAAGGAAGAAGATAAAAAAGCTTTTTATAATTGATACATCTACGTAATCAATATGCACATTTTCATATTGAAATATCTATTAACAAAGTGAACGATCGTGCAGGAAAGTGTTTAAAAATGAACACTGGTGGTGTGTGTGTGTGTGTGTACGTATAACATATAAGTATTTATATTACCCTAGCCATATTCTCTTACATTCTAGTATCATCCTTTTAATCGTTGTAAGATTTTTCTACAGGGTTGCATTTTTAATACTCGCATAGATGTAACTTCCGGTCGCGAAACTTTATTATTTATTGCCTACCGATAAGCGACATTGTTCGTACTTGTAATTACTTTATAGAACGATGGGAAGAGTTCTTGGCGTTTCTGTAAACTTGTATGTGTATATGTATGTATATATGTATATATGTATATACCTGTGAGTTAGTATACCTTGGAAAGAGACTACTCGTCGTTGTCGTCGTTGTGTCGTCGTCGTTGATACGACCTCACTTCTCACACACATACAAAGTTATGTTCTCGATTAAACGAAAGATTTTATCGACGTTCAAATAATATAACCGTGCCTTTTCCTACTCTGGAATTCTCGCGAGTATCCTTGGGTGTTCAGGGAACGATCTATCGAGAGTAATTATTGCCCTAAGAAGAAGAAGAAGAAGAAAAAGAAGAAGGAATCTTGTATCGAGAATAGACATTTTTTTCTTCTTTAAGTTCGAAGCAATTCGTAAAAAGTATTCGTGAGAGAAACGAGGATTGTGGTGATGGTGGTGGTGGTGATGGTAATAACGTTCTCCCTGAATCTACGTTGAATCCATTGGCGAGTTTTCATCGGAATGTTTGGCCCGCGAGGACAATCCTGTCCGGAAACGATAAGCACCCGATTATGCTCCCTATCGTAATTCAGGCAGAAAGTATTTCCCATTCTTTTTCATATCTTTCCTTCTTACCCTATTTTTTCTTTTCTTTTCTTTCCTTATTCTTTTTTTTCCTTTTTCTCCATCGTCGAGTTGCCAAAGAGCTCATAAATTTTCTCTAACATCGAGATAAAAACGAGCACCTCTTATAAACTATTCCATACGCCTACGCATATGATCCCTCGTCACGAAGTTAAATCAAAGATAAAGTTTAAATTGTCTGCTACATATCTTTTCTTTTTGTTTCACAGAAGTAACAAAAAAATTCTCTACCTTAAATAATCTTTCGATCTTTCGTAAACGCGTCGGTGAGTATGCTTTTTAATCTGAAAAGATGTTAATAATAATAATATAATATGATATAATAAATAAAAAGACATCGGAGAGATAAAAATATCAAACGTCTAGTCGTTGAACGGTGTTGATGCAAAGGAAGAATAAAGTGAGAGAATGAAAAAAAAAGTATGAAAGAAAGAGAGAGAGAGAGAGAGAGAGAGAGAGAGAGAGAGAGAGAGAGAGAGAGAGTTTGATATTTTCCAAGGTGAAATTTTCTAAGGAGATTGGCCGCTTTTCCGTGAAATACACGAAGCTCTCGAAGCTCGAGCATCCGGAGAAATTCGCTTGGTCGCTCGGCAAAGGAAGGAAGGAAGGAAGGAAGGACGAAGGACGAAAGACGAAGGACGAAGGACGAAGGACGAAGGACGAGGTAGAAGGAAGATCTTGCGAGGTTGTCGCTGGTGGTGTCTCCTCCAATTCTCCAGCGCCTCCTCCAACTCCTCCCACCACCGAGGGCATCCCATTCTCCGAGCCATTCTCAACCCGCTGCGCCCACGTAATTCCCTTTTAAGCCCCTGTGGGAGGTCCACTCGCGTGTCACACATAACACGAGGATGAATATCCAAAGGCGCCTTAAGGAGGCCACCCGTCGTGCTAGGCGCACATATACGTGCACCATCACCATCGAGATTCCAATGGTAGCAACCATACTCGTGCACCAACGTCAACCACCCCTTATCGGTGTGTGTAGTATGTCCTATATATCGTTCCTACTCTCTCTCTCTCTCTCACTCTATTACTCTGTGTATTTGTGTGTGTATTTGTGTATGCGGGCGTGGGTGTGTGTATGGGAGCAGGGACGCGTACACGAGGATGTCGCATGCAGTGTTAGGCTTCGGCATGCTAAGGGAGCTTGCTAAGGCGCTCGACTATGTCGACTATGTAGGCGGACGTAGCGAGTAATAGGACGATTAACGGTGTGAAAACATGGAAAGGTAAGTAAGTAGTACCCTGTCGTATGTATATAGTATGTAAAAGAATATTTATTTCGAAATTGTAAAACTCAAATGAAAAGAGACGAATAGGAGAATGATAAGAAAAGAAATGCAAAAGAAAAAAATAATTAGGGGAAAGAAGAAAAAGAGTAGTAGTAGTAGTAATAATAATAAAAATAATAATAATGATAATAATAATGATAGTAATAATAAAAGAGGGAAATGAAAAATCGTGTTTAAACGTTGAAAACAATAGAGCAATTAGCATAGCAACCGAAGAAACGTCGACGTAGAAAACGGGTGGCAGAGTTCAGACCAAGTAATACAACGAGATGGGTAAGGAAAACTTTTCGTTGCCTTTTCACCCCCGCGACTCGTTTAACCGAGTTTACGTCGTAGAAGTAGAAGAACGCAGAACGCGAAATGCGAAACGCGAACGCGAAATGCGAAACGCGAACGCGAAACGCCACCCGATGTTCTCTTGTAAATGGAGAAGAGAAGAGAAGAGAAACGGTGAGGAAGGAATTGGCGGTGATGTTGTTTCTGCATTCGCGATGTTTGCAAAGCACTTCCGTCGTTTCTAACTCTCTCTCTAAACCTCCTACCTAGTAGAGTTTTGACTTTTTATCGCTGACTCGTACCACCTTCCTCGCACCCCTCCATCCTATCCCCACCTTTCCCCCTAGACTCTGTTCTGCCACGTGGAAAATATGTCTCCGTTGGTTCGACAGTTATTTCTCTTTCTCTCTCTTTCTCTCTCAATGTATCCCTCTGTCACTTTTGCACACTTTCAAAGAATCTCTCATAGATCATAAGCGATAAGCTTTCGAACGTGTCGGTCTCGGTGGAGCAATCGATACGCCGAGAGTATTTTCCACGTGCGATAGAATGTCCAAGTTTATCTACTCTTTCTTCCTCTCTATTTTTCTCAAGTCGAGTTGAGTTGAGTTGAGTTGAGTCGAGTTGAGTCGAGTCGAGGGTGTGCACAGCAATTAGAAAAAGACGAGAGTGAGGGTAGCCTTATATATGTGCTCTCGTGAGATCCCCTCGTAAAGATTAGAAAGAGAAAGAGAAAGGGGGGAGAGGAAGAGAGAGTGGAAACTCACGTCGAAACAGGGAGGAAGATGTCTAATCAGGGCGAAGAAAGGCGATGAGAGGGATAGCGCGTGCGCGACATAAGGGAGAGGGTGAAGGGTACATCACGATAAGGGCGATCGTGGCGATACTTATCGAAGACGGTGGCCTGAAAATTGTCCGGGTCAAAGGGCAAACGGAACAGGGTGGAGTGCTCTCAAAGACGGTCACGTTTGTAATTATAGACTTCTCCTTCCCTCTCCCTCTCACTCTCTCTCTCTCTTTCTTTCTCTACATTAGCTTCTCTTCCCGCCATATTCCATTCTTTCCCTGCCATCCCGTTTTCCGCTTTATTAAGAAAATCTTCAAGGATATTTTATTCTAAACGCCAACCAATAACTCTCTCTCTCACTCTATCTCTTTCTTTTACTCTTTCTACCGGGCGAAACGAGTTTGATTTATCTTATAAACGGTTTAATCGAATTAGCCGATGGTCGATTATTTTTGTATGTTAAAGCTGCAACGGTGTTATTAATTGCACGTTAACGTCGAGCGGTTAAAGATCCGTTGATACTAGCTGCTGCTGCTGCTGCTGCTGGTGGTGCTGCTGATGCTGATGCTGGGGAGGGATCGGATGCGGGAGGACCGCGTCCGTAATTAAAGTTACGGACGCTCGACGACCGTGACTCGTACGCTTCATTAAGAAAATTTCCTAGACTTTATTTTAAACGAAGATTAAACACCCTGGACGGGAAAAGCGGCATCTTGGTATTTCGATCTCTCTCTCTCTCTCTTTCTCTCTGTATTTTTCTCACACATACCCACGCACACATACAAAGTCTTTCTGCAATTCTCTCGTTTCTATTTCGACATTAATAATAGATAAATGATAAACGTAACCGTCGGTTCATACGAACTATCCATTCCTAGAAACCATTTGCTATTTGTTAGTTAACAATCAAATGACTAGAATATTCACGAATTTATGAGAACGTGGGCAAAACGTTAGCACCGATTCGACGCTAATAAGGTGCCTGTTCGTGCAACTATTACGATGATTAACAGTCTTCGCTACCGGTTTGCCACCCTTCTCTAAAAAAAACAAAACGAAAAAAAAAAAGAATTAAAAGGAAAAAAATAAAGCAGGCTAGATCCGTTTCTCTCTCTTTCTCTTTTTCCCCTTCTCCCTAATCCGCCCTTTCTCTTTTTCTCTTTCAGTTCGTCGCAATAATTACGCGGGGGTAGAGCGTTAGGCGGAGGATACACGTGAGGTGGGGTAGCAATTTAAGCTCGAAACATTTTTTTTTTCCCCTTCGTTGCGCATGGAATAACCGCGAGGAGCGTCGAAATGGATAGAGAAACGAGATAAAAGGAAAGAGAGAATGAGGGAGAGAGAGAGAAATGTGAGACGTGTTATCGCGTTGATAGCCACGCTACACACGCATGTATATTTGTGAGAGAAAAAGAAAGATGAAAATAGAAAGGGAGAAAAAGCAAAAGAGAAAGAGAGAGAGAAAGTTAGACAGACAGAGGTGGAAGCGACATTCATTAATCGACGCCATGGCGTCGTCACCCTTTAAACGCGCAAAAGCCTTTGCGTCTCATTAGTGTGTCACCGAGAGAAGGGTACGCCAGCTTGGAACACACTCTCAGTTAAACCTACCCTGTCGCTCGTCACGACTCTTCATTCCCTTTCCTTCTCTTTCATTCTTCTTCTCTCTCACTCATTCACTCACTCACTCTCTTTCTCTCTCGATTATTCCCCGTCTCCTCTGCATGCTCTAAAGCAAAGAAGAATTCGTAAAAAGAGTAGAGAAAAGAGGGGTTGCTCGGGAAGAAGAGCGTGCCCTCTTCATCGAATGTGCCCTTTGTACTTGGTCTCGGTGAGGAAACTGACGTCGAGAGAAACGTCGAGAAAACAGAACGCGATAACGCTGAACTTGGCGTCCATAGAGATATGTATATATATATATTTATATATGTATGTGTATACATAGGTACGTACTACTAAGGGTACGTCCTCTTGATAATTTTCAAGCTTCCATGGACGATCTGGGGAAAAAGAAAAAAAAATCATTCTTATCTCGATTAAAGCATCGAAGCAAATTTCCTTTCTCTTTTTTTTCTCCCTTCTACTCCCCATTTTTTCTTTACGTTTCTTCTTTTATTCCTATTTTTTTTCTTCTCTCTCTCTCTCTCTTTCTCTACTTTAATAAAAAGAAAAAGTAGGGTAGGTACTAATGTGTATCTAATGAGCCCCTTTACGCTCTCAATAAAAGCAACCTAAGATTATCGATCCCCCGTGTTACCTCACCCTCTTCCTCCTCCACCATCCCGCGTTTTCTTCCAGCTGACTCCTCCGATCTTTTCGGCAAAAGGAAGTAAATGACATTGGACTAAATTTCTCTCTCCTTTCTTTCTCTCTCGGACTTTATTCACTCTCTCGAAGCCGTATAAAAGGTTATAACGGAGAGAGACACGTTGGAAGAAGTGGATCCTCTTCATTGAATGCACGCTTTGAACCCTTAGTCACGACGCGAGCACGGATACGGCTACTACAGAGCTGCGGTTACGGGTACGGCTACTGAACTGCGACGACCATGTGAAAACGAACGGGTACGGTTAGGTGGTAGTGTAGGAGTACGAGTAGAGGAGTACGGGGCTACGTAGACGTCAACGACCAAGACAAAGAGAAAGAAGAGAGCTCTTGGAAAACAGAGAACACTCTCTCTCTTCACCCTTCCTTCCTTCCTATCATCACCGTACCACTCCTTCCTTCCTTCCTTCCTTCATTCTTACTCCCACCTTGTTCGCACATTCTCATTCTTCTCTACTACTACTACCACCACCACCACCACTACCACCCCCTAGATTTTCGCCGGACGCGATAACACTGAACTTGGATCACGTCGTACTTTATCGGATCGAGAATTAACGATCCTGGCCTAGATTCTTTCCAAGAATCTCTCTCTTTCTCTTTCTCTTGGTGCACTACCTCATCCCTTATTTTTCCCCTTCATCGTCTTTTATTTCTCACAAATTCCGTTTCAATCTTTCCCCATCAAAACTTACACCAGTTAGTTTCGCACCTACCCTCTTTTTCGCACACGTTTTACTTATGTTATCTATGTCGAAATACGTTGGCAACGTGTCAGTCGTATCATCGCATATGTGTCGAAATGTATGTTAGATTCGACACTTCCTGACAGAGTATCGAAGACGGATTATATAAACTTGTGGGAGAGAAGTGGAGGGGAAGGGGGAGGACTGGTGGAGTCATTGAATAGGTGGGCTACCGAATGTGGATTTTACAGAAGGATAGTCGAAAAATTCTATTTCCTTTTTCGAGAGCAAGAGTTTCGCGTTTAGCTTGAAGGATCTAAGTAAAAGCACTTGGATAAAAGGAGGTGTATAGGATAGAAACGAAACGAAACGAAACGAAAAGAAACCTAAATGCGTCCTAGCGCGATAAAGGGTTACTCGGTGTGTAGAGCATACGTTATCGGTGAAGGTAGTGCTGTTGCTGGTTCTGGTGCTTGTGCTTGTGCTTGTGCTTGTGCTTGTGCTTGTGTTGGTGCTGGTGCTTACTCGGGAAGGACCACGACAAGAGTTCTTTCGTGGCTGGCTATCGATTGGATCCTGGATTATCGACGACTCGGATCCGTTTACATTGGTGCTCCATTATCGTCGAACCGACTTTAAACGGGGGTCAGACGTGTAGAGGGGAGGAAGAGGAAAGGGATACACTCTAGGATGCTACGAGATGCGCCGATAGCTTTGTACGATCAATCGGACCTATTATACTTTCTCCTCCACCCCCAAACCCTATTTCCCATCCGCAAACTCGTAAATCTCACCGAGTGACCGATGAATTCTTAACAGACGATCCCCCTTTTCTAACAATTTCCAACTCCCATTGAAGGAGAATGGTATTATAGAATAAAGGAATTTTTTTACCTACTATAAATTTCATCTAAACGATATTATTGATGTACAAAGATGAATCTATAAGAAACTGTTATGTTATACATAGATAAAATAACTTTCTTATCTGTTTGGTGGGAGCGTCTTCTTATCGAAAAACTCTTTTGGTGGATTACTTACTCAAGAATTTTTCTAATTTTATAAAATACCTTGTTTAAAGTAACTTGTATAAACATTAAATTATTGTCATAAATATATTTTGTTATTTCATTTGATAAGTGTATTTAAATAAAAATTAAAAGGTATATTTATTTAAAAAATTAATGACGCATCGCGGATGAATACAATTTCTTTTAAAAAAAAAACTCACGAGATAATGACCACTTTGATATTTTAAGAAAATAGATCAAAAGATATATATATACATAAATTAATTAGAATATTTTTTAATACGACAAATAGGTTAACGTGTTATTTTAGGGAGTAATTCGTATTGGTTCAGATATATTATACAATCGGATCCGATAATTGCTAGAGGATATTTATTTATTTATTGCATGATTCAAAATCCTTGATGAATAAACATTTAACGAATCGGATACTTTCGTACCACTTGGGTGAGAGATTACGGGAGGGGATTGGTAAAAGAAATGATATACGCGTGAAAATTTTGATCGCAACAACGATAAACTTAATTGTACCCGATTTGTATCGAGATCGGGGATGATGATGATGATGATAATAATAATAATACACGTCAACTACATTTATTCGCATATATTCATGTTTGTTTAAATTCTTCGATTTAACGTTTTACGACGTATCACCATTTTAAATAGAATGCGTTTATAACGCACTTTATTCAATAAACCGGTCATCGAATATATTTGCACGTAAAATATTTAATACACGCGCGCGCATATGTAAAAATATAGGAAGGAAGGAAGTACTCTCTCTGTTCTGAATAACGCCGCGAGAATCTGGGATTATATAAAATCGATCGATCGGTTTACACCGATGCTCCATTATCGCAAACGACCCTTCCCGTGGGTTCGATTAGATCTATTCGAGGATTTCGAGAATGCGCCCGAAATTAACACTCTTATAGAAAGAAAAGCATTTGCTGAAGGACGAGTTAGCAAACAAGAAAGAGAGAAAGAGAGAGGAAAACAACTTTCGGTGCACAGACCGAAAAGTTGGATAGGACAAACTAGCCAAAGAGAGATAAAGATAGATACATAGATAGATATATAGATAGATAGATAGATAGATATATATATAGATAGAAAGAGAGAGAGAGAGAGAGAAAGAGAAAGAGAATAAACGAGAGGGTAAAATTTTCTCGGTTTAGGGCTCGAACTTTAAAGGTTTGAATTTAACTCAAGCATTCCACCGACGAGCGGTCGATCCGGGATTACCCGTTGGTTGATCCGTTTACATCGGTGCTCCATTATCTCCGATTCGACTCGCGCGATAAGGCGAATCGAATAGCCGAGAATAGAGGAGAAAGAGGAGAAAGAGGAAGAGAGCATTTGTCGGGGGTTTCTCTTCTCTCTTGTTTCCTCTTACTCGTTTCTCTCTATTCTAGGTCTCTCTATCTCTATCTCTACCTCATACCCATACCCATACCCATACCAACATACTCTAACCCATTGGAACGGGTTAGGCCTTGGTGAAAAATCGAGCGTGCATCCGTGCCTCGTTGTAACGTTGACGCGCGTCCCCTAGAATGCGATTACGTGCAAACGCAAAGGTGATTTACATATCCGACCTTCTCTACTTAAAAGCCTCCGACGATTGACCGAAAGAGGTTTTCCATCACCCTTTCCTCTCTTTACTTCACCTTTACTTTTCTCTCTTATTTTACCATTCAGTTAAAGTATTTAACTTAAACTGTTTAATCTTTTGTTAGACGTTAGGATTTAATACCACAGGATTATTTGTTTAATTTAGAATTTCTTGTTTGCTTTTTTTATTATTATTGTAATTATTATTATTTTATTTTATTTTATTTATTCGAGATAATGGATTTAAGTTTAATAATGAATTTTTTTTCTTTTTTTTTTTCCATGGTATTCATTTTTCGTAATACTTTTAGCAACGGCATTAATGGACTTTGCGAATGTTTATCAATCTGCTTGGTTTACGCGTACCAGTTAATACATATATATACATACATACATATATACGTACATAAATACATATACACATATATATTGCATTTCACTTCCCGTTCATTCTCTTCTGCTGTCAATTTTACCAGCAATCGTGATGAATGTAAATACATTTTGAGTTTAAACCAATTCAATATTGAGTTGCGCACAGATCGACGTTACTATCAACGTAAATATGTATGTACAGTCTGTACGTATGTATATTTAAAAGCAGGTTCAGTGTGCCCGTAAAAGACCTAAAACATTTCCATTCTAACGTTAAGACAATTTTTTCATTCCTAAGGGAAATTTTAACACGGAGTTGGCAATAACGAAGAAGATTTTCTAGGAATAGGATTTAACGCGAAACCACGAGTAAAGAAATCGAGAGAACGACGACGAGCTTAATGTAAATGAGAGAAAGAAAGAAGTGCTTGTATTTACGTTGGATGGATCATGAATAGAAATTACGTTGTTACATCGTTCAAAGGTAAGCCGACGAGAATGCACGACGATGATGACAACTACGACTACGATTACGACTACGACGATGTCAACGACATGAATTTCCGAGTCGATCTCAAGTGTTTCGTACGAGAAACAGACAGACAGATAGACAGACAAACAGAAAGAGAAAGAAAAAAGAGATTCGTTGGTATTTCTTTTTAATCGTGATTTTTTAATTGTTCCTTTCTTCTTCCACTTACTCTTCTTTCAACCTTCGAGAAATACTTGATCAGAAAAAGAGAAGAATATGCTGTTGTTTGTCGAAGGAAAAGGAGGACGAAGATACACGGATGGATTGGTAGAGGAAAATTCTGAGAGAGAGACTAACACAACAATAAGGGAGATAAAAAGTAAGAGAATAAGAGAATGAGAGAATGAGAGAGAAGAGAGAAAGAAGAGAGAGGAAGAATTGCGTGGGTGAAAAAGAAGAGGAGCATGGGGAAAGGGATCGTTTGTGGCTTTCGTTTTACATAACGAGGAAGCAAAATCCGCGGTTTAATCTCGATACGGATTTACATCCGTTTGATGAAGATATAGACTTGCGAAAACTACCGTTTGCAAGGTTGCATCGCGTTTACCTTTAACGTCAAATCTCTCTTCCAAGATAAAAGAATTCCTTTTATTTCGACTTTCCCAAACAAATCTCTTTTTCTCTTCTTCTTCTTCTTTTTCTTTTTCTTCTTCTAACTTTTTTATTTTTTTTTTTAGTTTTCCGAATCAAGGTGACGCAAACTCGTAAACTTTCATTTGATTATTATTTGTTGTCTCCCAGAAACGTGGATTGTAAACAATTTATATTCGCAAATACCTCTTCTCTCTCTCTGTGTCGTGTAAAGAAAAATTAACGATATGATAGAAGAAAAATGATAAATAAATATTGAGGAAAAGCTTTTTATGTAAAAAAAAAGAGAAAAGAATAAATAAGCTGCTTTAAGGACTGATAACGCGAGTCCAGTTGGTACTGAAAAAAATCATACGATTTCCAACGTTTGACGAATTTCAACTTGGATTTTTGTGGTCTTTTTTCCTTTTTCTTTTTACAACTCCCCGAGATAGGTCGCGGCAATTAAACGTGAATTCTAGTGAAAAAAAACGAAAATTAAAAAAAATACCCCTCACCCTTTCCTCCTTCCACAAAAACGCGAAAAAAGGTCGAGAGAGAGAAGTAAAAGGGAGAAGGGTGGTGGGTGACTGGTTGGGTGGCTGGGAGGAGATGCATAGGAGGGAGAAATGGTAAACCGTTAGTTTCCGGCCGTTTCTGATCGAACGCGTAGGATTTCTGGCGGAAAATTCGATCAGGCAGGTGCGAGCGTACAACGCGCGNCTGCTTTAAGGACTGATAACGTGAGTCCAGTTGTTACTGAAAAAAATCATACGATTTCCAACGTTTGACGAATTTCAACTTGGATTTTTGTGGTCTTTTTTCCTTTTTCTTTTTACAACTCCCCGAGATAGGTCGCGGCAATTAAACGTGAATTCTAGTGAAAAAAAACGAAAATTAAAAAAAATACCCCTCACCCTTTCCTCCTTCCACAAAAACGCGAAAAAAGGTCGAGAGAGAGAAGTAAAAGGGAGAAGGGTGGTGGGTGACTGGTTGGGTGGCTGGGAGGAGATGCATAGGAGGGAGAAATGGTAAACCGTTAGTTTCCGGCCGTTTCTGATCGAACGCGTAGGATTTCTGGCGGAAAATTCGATCAGGCAGGTGCGAGCGTACAACGCGCGTGCACGTCTCCCGGAATGATCGAAATAAAAGGAAGGCGAGAAAACAGGGAAAATAGGGAAAATAGCGAAACAGTGAAAATAGTGAAATAGCAAAATAGCGATACCCGCTCGGAAGAGCATTGTGTGACAAAGCAAGAGAAATTGAAAAATTTCGTGACATTTTTTCCTTTTTTTTTTTGTTCCCTTTTCTTTTTTTTTTTTCAACCTCTATTTTTCTTCTCAAACTCGCGAGCCCAACTTATTCGTCACGCTTGAGCGTGGATACTCGTCGAGTACGCGGTGGCATCTAGCAAAAACCCCTTCCCCTTTTCCCATGATCCTTCCACCCTCCTTTCACTCTTCCGACCCATCGATTTACCGGAAGAAAAAAAACAAAAAATATGTATATATATTTTATATAAACACATATAGTTATATATTTATTTATTTCGAAAAAAAAAAAAGAAAATACGCGAAAACCGATAATACTCCCTCTCCTCCCACATCCCCCGTCCTCTTCCAAGCATGGTCGATCGTAGAGAGAAGTTTGCGAAAAAAAAAATCCGCACGATCGGGCAATTTATCGAGGCGAACGACACACACATACACACACACACACAGAGTCCGAGTGAAATTTTTCCGCGAGCTCGAATTCTATTCGAAGAACATTTGGTTTGAAATAAATTCGGCAAATCCGTGACGTTTCTCTTTTCTCGGTTCTTCGGTTCTCTCGTTACTAGTTTCCATGTTTCGGAAAGAAAAGAAAATGAAGGATCGATTAGACAGACTAATGGAGCTTTCACTCATTCTCTTTTGATCTCGTAGATACGTGCGTACGTCAATGCGTGTACACCGTTGCATGTAAAAGTTTTGATTTAAATTCCAAATGTTCTTCCATCTCCTATCTCTTTCTCTCTCATTCTCTTTCTCTCTGTATATATATATATATATTTTTGGCGGATCTCTCTTTTCAGGATGCGAGCTTTTCCACGCTTGGAAACGCACCGACACGAAAACTTGATTAGCCAAACGGACGAGGAAATAAACGCGATCTACATTCGCTAGGAGTACGCGGGACTATGAAATAGGAAACAGAGAGTAGGTCTTTCGAAAAAAAGGGCTGGAGGATGGGATACGATCGGATAAAGAGAAGATAGAGATGGTTCGGTGAGGTAGAGGATGGTAGAGGGGTATTTTAAAGAGGTTACAAGGATACGAGAAACGAGAGACTAAATAGAAAGGCGAATGGGTGAAATAGAGAGAGAGAGAGAGAGAGAAAAAACGAACGAGAGTTAAAGCAATCCGAAAAATATCGACGGGAGGTTACCAAAAGTCCTTTGACAGTAGGAGAAATATGTATTATTTGTACGCGCCGACGCGACGCACGTTGTTCCACGAAGTCAACCAGGAAACTTTCGAAAAAGCGGATTTGGAGTTTCTCCTTGTCTCTTTAATCGCGCATATTTGTCCTCTGGCAAGCCATCTGCCGTCGTAACAAAAGTATGACCCATAAGGGATTATTTGTAGCGTACTCCCGACTCCCTGTTAATTTGTAAGCGCGTTGGCAGAAGTAAAAATGATCGACGACGTGCAGCGTAGCAGCAGCAGGGTGGCTAGGCAGACAGGCAGAGAGGGTACGGCACGTAATTTAAACGTCGCTAGCGTTCTCTTACAAATTTATGACCCTACTCGAATGATTACTCCTGTTAATGCGACGAGCTTCCTCACCCTGATTCGTTTAACTTCCGCCGTTCGGATTCTCCTATATCTTTTTCTTTTTTTTATTTCCCATAGCAATTATTTTTATTTATGTTCTTTCGAATAAAAGAACAAACAACTCTACTCGCTTTAACGATGATTTCCCTTTTTTTGTATTTTTTCTTCTATTTCTTTTAAATCGATCATTCCAAAATAATTCTTTATCGAATGATGGAACGCGTTAGTGTACTGAGCTGTACCGTTGTTTAAGAAATTACGTTAGTTGGTCGAACAACAATATGATTTGTGTGCACTTTTCTCTGCCTGCCATTTTACTTCTCTTTCAAGCGAAAACCATCGAACGTATCATGTGTGTGTGTGTGTGTATATACAATTAACCTTACGGTAACGCGATTAATTCGTTCCACGTTGTATCGAAACCGTGTTAAGTGAAAGCAGAAATACGACAAAGTAAGGGAATAAAATTCGTGACACATGAAGCCATTTCAAATTAATTAAATGGTCCTATATGGAAATTCTCTATTAAAAATACTTTTTTATCAAAGATTTCAATGTATATCAACTTGTTAATCATAATTATACAATATCAAACATATATTCTATCAAAAATTTCACAAAAAAGAAAAAAGAACGATATTAATCTAGCACCAAAGGACCTCTTTCTCTCTCTCTCTCTCTCTCTCTCTCTCTCTCTCTCATTTCAAAACTATACAAGAAATTTATTCGGAAAGAGTAAAATTCCAAAGACACATGTCACTCGCGTTCGCGCGGCTGTCATGATCTTGCAAGATTTTAACTGAAAATATAGGTCTCCGGTGGTGTGCGAAAGCATAACAACTCATAGTTGCGGGACAAATTAAGCGCAGATTTTGCCCGCTTAGGCACAGTTTCGACTCCGTGGAACGAATTTTCGAGCTTGACGGAATCCGTCAGAGACCCCTTTTGCAATTTCTCTCTCTCTCTCTCTCTTTCTCTCTCACACTAGTGTCTCTTTAAACGCGTCATTTGTATGCGCGACGGCTGCATAAGAAATTCGCGCGAGTGTTTGTCTCCGTCGTTATAGCGGCAAAGTAAGTGAGCCAGCTCTTCTAGAGAAAAGCTTGAGATAAAGAAATAGGAGATAGAGGGATAGAGATAGAAAACGTGAGTGTATGTGTGTGTGTGTATGAGAGAAAGCTAAGAAAATTTCTTGCACGTGGTTTCCATCTCTCCCTCTCCCTCTCTCTTTCTTTCTATCTAATGTTTTTTTTTTCTATCGTGTATACAATATACCTAATACCTATCTATCTGTATGCTGTTGTGATAAGCAAACACCCAAAGGAAAATAAAGAAAACACGAGCAATCACACGGCAACGTGGGAAAGGATAACTCGCAGATAGCACGAGTACCTACATCTGCCGTTTACTATATACATCTAGAAGACGGCAATACGATGGGACGCTGAGATTAATGAAATTTCAATCCCTTGAGATCATGGAAGAGGATGGCGCGTATTCGAATACATTCGATTCAATACGTATTCTCGAACGATGCATTAGGATTACCTTGCTCGTCTGTACTATCACATACATATATATATATATTGTACATTTATGTATGTATGTATTGTAGATACGACCAGAAGAGACGCTCGACTGACTATTTTACTCAGAAATACTCGTAGATTTATAATATTTCTTCTTATTTCTCTTCGACAGCATCCGTTTAACTATTTTACCAACCGTGTATAATGTGCCGTAATTTATATCGATTCAAATATGAAACTAAATAAATATTTCAATCTCCGAATGGAATACATATATAAAGTGTATATATGTATTTTCTAACGAAGAATGTTATAATCGATTAATAATATAGTTAATTACATTTTTATTATCTCGAATAAATGTCTCGTACATTACTACTTTTGTTGCTATCTTTCTCGTTCTCCCCTTTTAATTTTTCTTTTTTGTTCTTTTCGTTTGGCAGATAACAAGATTCTTCGCGGATGTTTTGAAAGTAGATAAGATTACGAAAAAGAGAACAAATTAGGGTAAGCGATATGATATGAAAAAAAAAAAAAAGAAAAAATTCACTTGAATAAATTCTTAAGCCGTGCCAGGGATTTTCTACGATTTGCAAGTTATTTGCGCGGAAAAGCTATTTCGAGGAAGAGAGAGAGAGAGAGAGAAAGAGAGAGAGGGAAAGAGAGAAAGAAAGATAAATTGATAGAAACGAATTTCTTTGAACCAAAGATACTTATCCGACGCCTTCGTAACCATTCACGTGGATTCTACTGGCTATTATATATCCTCTCGAAAAACGTTTCTCTTTGACCCAAGAGAAATAAACTAAAAGAAAAAAATCAAAGAAAAAGAGAGAGAGAGAGAGATAGATTAATGTAGAAGTTAATACTAAAAAGTCCAAAATAAAAATGATGTTTCATATTATCATTTCTTGTCCCACACTACGAAAAACTATACTGAATTTTATTATAAACGTCTGTCTATCCGAGCAGAATAAATTCTAACGGATGTTTTAAACTTGACGATGGTTGATGATTCTTCTACGTGTTTAAATAAGTTCAAATAAAAAGAAAATAATATCTTTTCCCGTATGCTTTAATGAAAAGTTAGAAGAAACGAGATAGAGAATGAGAAAAAGATAGAGAGAAAAAGGGAAAAATAGAAACAAGTTGTAAAAGAAAAAGGAACGAGAAGTATCACCGTAGATATGTGAAACACCTGAACAGAGAAGAGAAATTACCTCGAAAGAATCGAAATTGCTGTGTAGTAGTATTTCGTCCTTTGATTTTGGAATGACTATCTCGCATTGGTACGTCCTTGCTTGCCGTAATTTTCTAGATCGGTATGGAGTAGTAGTGGACTAGTGCTGTGGGGTAAGAGGAGGAGGGAGAAATTGGCAAAAGGATCAGACTCGAAACTTTTGATCGTGTCAAACGGTAGTGCTTCTTTGAATCGCGTTTCCCAAAGTGATTTCCAACTCTTTCCTTTGGGAGAGAGAGCGAGAGACAGAAAGATAGAAAGAAAGAGAAACACGGAGAAAGTATGAAAAAGTGAACGAAGGTGTGTGTGTGTGTGTGAGAGAGAGAAGGTGACTAGATGAAACCGATAAAGTAACGGGAGAGAAAGAAAGAGAGGAAGAGGAAGAGGAGAAGGAGGAGGAGGAGGAGGAAGAGGGGAAAAAAGGGGTGGAAAGAACTAGAGGCTAGGTTCAGTTCACTGTACATTTTACGTGCGAATGAACTTGGTTTGTACGCGTAACCGGACACACGTATGCCATGGAGAAGCACGCGTTCGCGCAAACACTTCCACCATCTATACATACACAAATACATGGACATGTATACACGTGCGAGAACAGATTCACATACATTCGCAAGCACCCCCACGTGACAGGGTGAACGAGCAAATTCGAGCATTCCAAGCTCGTCGTCTATGCTTGTGCAAGCTGTGAGAGAGAAGACAAAGGCAGGGATGTATCGTTAAGAGCTTGCATTACGTCAACTTCGATGTGAATCCTAGCTTCTTTTTTTTTTTATATTTTACTTTTTACCCTTTTCTTTTTCCTTTCTATGTTTACGCGACTGAAATTAACTTTCGTGTTTTTTATTAGATTGTGTTGGTTAAAGAAAAAAGGGGTTGCGAAACTGTACAAGTAAAGCTTATAGTTGGGTAGAAAGTAAGGATCGATACGTGCGACGTTTTTATTATGATCATCATTATTGAAAGAAAAGAAAGAGAGAGAGAGGGATATACAGTAATTTTCGCAAATTTTCTTTCATAAGTTCTATCACCAAACTGTATTGGATTTGTCTTCGATCGTTGGTACTTGGAATTGTATGTAAAAAATAGGCTCTACGTTCTTAACTTTCCTAAAGGAAAGTAGTTTGTAAAGTAGATGGAAGTAGAAACGTAGGCGCAATTTACTCGAGGGTTGTCGTCGAACTCGTGGTGTATCGGGTCTCTACGGCCCTGAACGGTCGAACGATGAAAGCACAAGGATGGGGGGCTACGGAAGCGAAGAGCCAACCAAAGAGAGAGAGAGAAAGAGAGAACGAGTGAGTGTATGAGTGAACGAGTGAGATAGTAAATAGAGAGAGAGAAAATCTGCTAGAATATACGAGAGACGGGACGCAACGTTTTAAAGTAGAAGTAAGAGAGTAAGGCAACAACCCCTCTCGTTGACGTGCAACGTTGCGATTAGACTCTTCGAAGCGACGATGATGCGTGAGAATATTAAAGAGAGAGGAAGGGAAAAGAAGAGAAAGAGAGAGAGAGAGAGATGAGAATATAGAAGAAGGGTGTACCGTAGTTCCCTCATCTTTCTCTCTACGAGCAAACAAAGAAGGCTACCGAGCAAAAAAGTCACGTTTCATCACCTTTGACGATACATCTCGACACCGGGAACACGAATATGCCGTTAGTAAATTCGTCGTAGAAAACTTCCGAGGATCAATTTGCTTGATTGTATTTTTAAAGCACTTACTAAAGTGTGTAGGATAGAGTTAAAGTAGGAAAGAAAAGAGGGTATCAAAGGAGTGCATTCTCTCTTTCTCTCTTTCTCTCTTTCTCTCTTTCTCTCTCTCTCTCTCTCTCTCTTACACATACTCACACACTCTACTCTTACTCTGGTTCCATCTTTTGGTCTTTTTCTACCTTTTCTTTGTGTTCCACGGTTAAATTTCAGCTCAAAGCGTGGCTCGCTTGACCATCGATCACGCGCACGCTCGACCGTTCACTAATCTCTCTCTCTCTCTCTCTCTCTCTTTCTCACTCTTTCTTTCTTTCTTTCTTTCTCTCTTCACTCTTGCTACTATATTCTCGATACTTTTCTCTTTGTTACCTCGAGGAAAAAGTTCAGAGAGTGAAACTTTTTAACCGTTCAGAGATTTCAAAGTTGTAGGACAAGGGGACTTGGGTCTGGTAAACGACTTGGTACTCAAACGCAAAAGTGCGAAGTAACGGTCAAACGTTGATATCGGCTTGTTTCTATATCGCAAAACTCCCAGCTTAGAAAGGAAACACGTACCGTTTTATCTATATCGTATCTGGTTGGTGTATTATGATTTTTTTTCCCCCCCTCTGTTATCGGAAATAGTAAAGAAGGATTTGTTTTTTTCTTTTTAAAATATATGTAGTCCAGTCAAATTAGCACTTTCACGTTAGCGGAAAGAGGCGATATATATATTAAGTATGATTATTTTATCCTTCAAATGCTTTTATTAATTATAAGTAAAACAGAGAAAAGAATAAGTATCTGATATGAAACAAGAAACTATATTTTTAATATAAATATTTATTTACGTTGAAAAAGTCAAGACGCGTTTGTATATCAGAAAACTGTTTATTCGAGTGTTTAAAAAATAAATCAAAAGAATAGAACGGTTACTAGCCGAGATGTAATTGATTGCACATCATTGTAAAATAAATCCGACACTTGATTATATTTTAAAATCCTTTCTCAGTTCTAAGGATACAACGAAAGTTATTCGCGTGAATTATAAACGCGTATCACACAATATCCGGTAAAAAAAATTGTAGAACGTTACAATTATTTATTATATTTTTTATCGAAAATTATTTATTTAATATGTTTAACACTAAATCCTACCACGACGTGATCAAACGTTAAAAAGATTAAAAATTATGACCAGCTTACGTTTAGATGTACTTTGTCCTTATATCCATAAGTATAGGTATCCATACAAACTATCCATGCACTATACACACTCACTTACATATGCACTTCACTTGCATAAGAAAGAATACCCGCACACGCGACACGAAATAAATTATATACTTTAAATAATATCCTTGTTACACCTTCCGACGCTCGAAGAAGACTAACGATTATTATGAAAACTAATTACGAATACATACGACAAGTACCGAACATACACGAAGGTCAATATCAAATCTAACAACGAAATGACAACGTTCGGTTGTCGACACCGGCCGAGGAGCGACGGAGAGTACCGAACGTAAACAAAACATTCGAGCGCTCAACTAAGCCGGCAATTAAGGAATGTTTTTCTATGTCTATTTCATATATAACGAATTTCTTAGAATTCACCGAGAGATACACGAACAGTACCGAAGTCGAGCTCGTTTAACTTGGACGTATACCTTCGCCTATCTTTCTCTCAATACATTGAGTACGTATAAGACTATTACTATGTTTTTGTACAGCTGATCTATTTTTGTATAGCTGACCTATTTTTCTTACCAGTGACCTACTTTTGAACAGCTGCTTTCTATTTCTAATGATTGATTTTTATTAATTTTTTAATATTCAGTTAATGAATAAATAGATTTATGTATATATCGATTATATTCGATTAAAACTATTAAAAAATAATTGTTTGATGTATCTGAAATTTTTGATAAGCCTAATTACATTATATATACATACAAACTTAGTTTATTTTTTTAAATTTTGATTTATTGTTAGACTACTTTCATAATTATGGGCTTATATGTTAAATAATTACCTTGATTATATTTTTAATATAAAAAGTAAAAGTATATATATATATATGTATTAAAAGAATTGTATTATTCACTTGAAAGTAATTACTTTACTTACAAAAATATTGTTCTGTTCCAGTATACAGCATTGCTGTTTCCATACTAGTCAGTATTTTTCGAACTTTAATTTGAATTTTTAACAATATTAGCAAAATATCAAATTTATTTCGCGTATATACGTGTGGAGTGTTTGATTGTTATACAAATGGATATTCATGTGTACATGTGTGTACTGCTGAAAAGTAATATATATATATATATGTATATGAGCATCGTATATGACGAAATAAATATTTAACATGAATAATTATGAAAAAAATTAATTATTAGAAGAGAACGTCGTTAAAAAAGAGAATAGGTAAAATATCGTATTTAAAAATAAATGAGGTAGAGGAAAATGTATAATGTCTCGCACACTCTTCGATAGTTGTTTACATTCCAATATTATCGATTTTATTCTATTACGAATTTTGCCGTTAAATATCTAAACACATTAACCTTCGTGTATGTTCGGTATAGGTCGTATGTGTTTCGTAGATGTTTATCTTAATTATTGTCAGTTTCCTTCGAGCGTCGGAAGAAGTAACAACGATATTAGATAAAGTACGTCATTTATTTCGTGTCGTGGTAAAAATGCGAGTGTGTGTGTGTGTGTTGTTTCTATGCAAGTGATATGCAAGTGATATGCAAGTGATATGCAAGTGATATGCAAGTGATATGCAATTGGATAAAACTGGACACATATGGACAGTGTTTTTTTAACCGGATTTAACAAATTAATATCAAACATATGTGAGTATATAATTATAAGAATTAAAAAAAAAATGAGTTTATCAGTTATTTCACACAACATTATTTTAAACTAAATTAATTCAATGTAATCTTTACAATATTGTCAAAAATGAACCATTTAGATAGTGGTGTTGTAATTTCAACATTATATGAAATTCATTTAGTGTTCAATTATGCAATTTATATTAGGTTGTCAAGTATCTCGAAACAAGAAATATAATATTACTTATAGATTATTTTCATAATTATTGGCCCATATATATGCACTTTCGTACCTTAATCTGCTGATATAATTACGAAACGAACGTAAAAGAAATTATTACCAATTGTTCGATTTTATCCCAAGCTTAACGCGAGAGATCTTAAAAAAAAAATCATGAAAGAATATACTTTACAGCTTCTCATTGTTCTTTAAATGTTAAAATCTCTTCTCTAAATCTCCGGCCTAAAGATAGAAAGAGAAATAGAAATAGATTTAACGATTTAATCGATCAGCTTAAAAATAACGATTTTCAATTGGTGCCACGCGAAGTGAGATAGAGAAAGAAACAGGGGGGTAAAGGGGGAGGAGAGGAGCATGGATAAAAACGGAGATGCACCTTTTCGTTATCAGAATTACCCCGTAATTGAATTTCCTTCGAGGGTCGTAGTTTAAAAGATGGAGACAAAGTTTTGCACGTGACTCGTTCATAATTTTACGAAGAATATTATTTTTACCTTCAAGAACATGGGGCAAGGATAAAAGTGAGACTAGAAAGTAGAAGCAGAGAGGAAGAAGAGGAGGAAGAGGTAGAAAGAAAAAAAAAATAAGGAAAAAAAGAAAAAAGTAAGAGTATAAGGTAAGGGAAATAAGCTACCTCTTATTTCGAAATAAGAGAGACTTTAAACAGAAAAAGAGCAAAGGGTAGGAGGATAAAGTAAAGATACAGAGCCATCGTAGATTGATCCGATCATAGTACTACCCAAAGCTAGCTTCTGTTGCTAGCTGACGTTATCGTTCTAGAACGCCCGATTGGTTAAAAACAATCAACTTTTTCTTCACTTTTCTCGCGTACCTTTTTTTCAAAGTACCATCACCCACTACGTTCAACACGCTCTCGATATTCTCTTACAGCTACGAGTTCGTTAGCAATAAGTTAGCTAAAGAATTCTCTCTATCGATATTGTTATTAAAGTTGTTCCTTTTTCTCTCTATCTCTCTTCTTTCAAAAGAAAAAAATAATTAAATAGAAATTCGAGAAAGTGTTCGTTTATTGTTGACAAAAATTTGAACGAACCGTATGAAAATTATCCTTCGCAAAAAATCAAATCAAATTTCGTAAGATAACAAACATAATAATATTTAAAGAAGAGAAAGAGAGAGAGAGAGAGAGAGAGAGAAGAAAGGATCTTTGGTTTGTTTTTCGCGAAGAAAACGTCCGTCGTGTCTCTCGATAATTGCCAGCTTTTTCTAACGGCCGGAGGAAAACAATTGGTGCTAATTATCATGGTGACGGCAAGTAACATCTAATTACCGACGTCGGCTTTTCACCATCCCCGTGGTACTCCCCTTCCTTCTGTCTATCTCATTCCCACACTCTATTTCCACCCCTCACTTTCTTTCTCCTTATATACTCTAACAGTTCTTCTTCTTCTTCTACTTCTTCTTCTTTTTCTTCCTCCTACTTTCTCTCCAAGGACCAGTTTGGTGTCTTTTTCTTCGTTAAAAAGAGAGATGATTTATCGAATGCTCGAGTCTCCGCTCGCACAGGAAACACCGTTCCTTTTTTTTCTTTCTTTTTATTTTTTTTTTTTTCTATCTTCTTTACGAGAAACGAAGAAATCGCAACGGTTCTCGCTGCTACTACCTGCAAATTTCTTTTATATTTTTTTTTTTACATCTCGCGTTAATAATTTCTTCTCGTACCTTTTCCTTCCTTTCCTTCTATCCTTTTTTCTCTCTCTTTTTTTTTTTTTTTTAGAAAGATATGCCACTTGTTTAAACCAAAGAAAGGTCTACTCGAAATTGTTTTGCCACGTTATATTTGTCGACCTACCTACCTACCTGCCAACAAACCTAACACCACCACCGTGTTATGCTCATCCTTTCTTTCATTTATGTATTTTTTTTTTTTGCTTAGCACTAGAATTCCTTCTTTCTTCGATCAAAATGAAAATGCGCGCACGCGCTCGTAATATGTTTGTCTGTGTCTGTGTATGTGGGTGGGTAGTTGGGTGTAAAGTACAAGAGTATAAGAAAAAAAGAAGAAAAGTTGATAAAGCTGAGACCAAGAATGGCCGTTCTTTCTTTCGAGGCGCCTCTTTGTACGATGGAATTCGGACTCGGAGTAATTCGCGCTCGTTAGATGTGAAATTTTGGAGGCAAAAAATATATAAAAGACAGAAAAGAAGAATCTTGACATTTATTTCCTTTCTCTTCTCGATACGTTATTTGAAATCCAAAAAATAAAAAAAACAAAAAGGATATTTATTGGGTTGGTGGATAAAAAAATGTCAGACTTTCCCATTGAATTGTGGCTAAAAATTAGACCATTTTTTTTATCCATCAACCCAATACGTATTGTGTTTACGAAATAATAAACGAATAAAATTAAACCAACTTAAAACGATCTTCAAATTAATTTAATTGAATATGGATCGAAATACAAAATTAATAATTAACCAATTATCACATATNTTCCTTTCTCTTCTCGATACGTTATTTGAAATCCAAAAAATAAAAAAAACAAAAAGGATATTTATTGGGTTGGTGGATAAAAAAATGTCAGACTTTCCCATTGAATTGTGGCTAAAAATTAGACCATTTTTTTTATCCATCAACCCAATACGTATTGTGTTTACGAAATAATAAACGAATAAAATTAAACCAACTTAAAACGATCTTCAAATTAATTTAATTGAATATGGATCGAAATACAAAATTAATAATTAACCAATTATCACATATTATTTCGTCTTATTAAACGATTTCATTTACCAGAAAGAGATATGGGTCGATGGGATGAGAGAGAGGAGATAATGTTAATGAAAATTGATAATTCTTGGGCCATTTTTGTTATCGTTCGAAAGAGGAATTGGATGGAAAAGGGTAGGATGGGAAGGGGCAGCGGGCTTGTTGGAAGAGGAACAATTTATTAAGCACTCGTGCGTGCATGTAGGATAATTGAGCGCAATTCTTTTGGAAAAATAATCACAAATGCGAATGAGAGTTGATGCAGAATTAGCGAACGGTAGAGTGGGGGAGAAGGGAACAACGAATGAACGAACATACGAACGTACGAACGAACGAACGAACGAACAACGAACGTACAATGAACGAACAACGAACGGACAACGAACGAACGAACGAACGAACGAATGAACGAATGAACGTGGAGGAGAAAGATGAGTGGATAAAGTGTGGGTTGCTCGACGTAATTAATTAAAACGCGAATCACTTTGTCGGCGGATATCCTATGGCGTTCGTCATGCGGAATACGAACGTTGGAACAATTATTGCAACAGAATGAAATACAATATTCTTCATTCGACATCGATTAACCGATACTATCTCTGATATTCTCCCACATAGAAATATTTCTCCAACTTTCTCCTTCCCCCACACCCTTCCATCTCCTTTCGGTCACTGGTAATCCAACCAGCAACCAGAAGCTCCTGTCCCAATAGCGATCGTTTCCTTTTCTCCTCCTCTTTACGCCACTGTTTTTTTAAAATCATTTAAATCATCTTTTAGACGAATTATTTTTCGCTTATTAATTAATTTATTAACAATAAGTTGTAAAATCGCATTAAGAACGTCTTAAGCACGTTACCCTTCTACGTTAGAGAATCCTTTGTACGAGCCAGCTTCCGGTGGTGGTGTCCTTCATAAAGGAGGCGCCGAAGCGAACGAGCTCTGTAATTTACAGTCGCTAAGAGAAGGAGGTGTATAACGTTGTCTCGGGAAAACTGGAAATAGAAAGGGTCGATTAAGGGACAGCGATGTTGTAGTAGAAGAAGAGTTTAAAACGATCTTAATCATGCATGCATGTACACTAGATGAAGATGAGAAAGAGGGAGAAATTAGAGAGAGAGAGAGAGAGATGGAAATAAAAGAGAAAAAGATAGAAAGATAGGGTAGATGCAGGTGAACTAGAAAGATTCGAGTTTCGAAATATTCGAGAACGATGAGATATCGAGAATCGGATAACGGTGAGAAAGAGAATGAAATAAGGGTATCAATTAATTTTTCTTCAAAAAACCGATCGATGTCTCGCTATGTGACACCGAATGTTGAATAAATGTATGACTGGTGTGTGCAGATTTGCTTCATGGCAACGTCACGTCGACTTTAAAGAGCAATATGTCTCATTCGTAGAAGTAGGTACGATTCGTCGCAGTAGTATATCGGTTCGTGGAAAGGGCTATAGGGTTGCGACAAGTGTGGGAGCTTAAACTGGAGAGAGGGGGGAAACGAATGGTGACTCTTTAGCTAGGGTAGATATGGGACGGGAGAGGGGTTTGGAAACAAGGTAGATCTCACAGTGCTGGTGGTTGCAATGAAAATTTCAGGAGTGGAAAGCTCTTGGAAAGCTTCGACTCAATGAGAGAGAAAGAGAGTACCGTAGACCACGTTAGTTCTTGGTTGCAAAGAGTAGTATGACGAGTAGGTGAGCGTAACTACACGATGATACGTGCACCCGACTTTTTCTCTTAACATTTTTTTTTCCCCCATCTCGAACACGTTCCTAAGCTATCCTATTACGTCAAAGAAAAATTCACAAATAAAAAAATGTAAAAGAGAGAGAGAGAAAGAAAGAAAGAAAGGTAGAATAAGGGGAGGGATCAAATTTTTCTCAGCAATGGCAGTTTCAACAATAACGAATCTCAGGTTGAAAAAATAATGACGAGAAGAATAGGAAGAGAATGTCTTCGTGACGATTATAAGATCTCAATCGTTGGGATAAACCGGTTGTCTAGAAAATAAGGATTTACAAGAAGCAACAGAATGGTACTACACGTATACTCGCGTACGTATCCTATGTATATATGTATATATGTATATGTATGTATATATGCATTTGGTTTGATAAATAGAAATTTAATAAGGGCGAGGAATCGTACTAGAGATGTCGGAAGTTGAGATATCATTTTTCTTCTTCGATTTTTTTCTTTTTTCTTTTACATTGCCAAATAAGAATCTGGTGAGTCTAACGATCGACAAAAGGAAACTGAAGAAAGGAAAAAAAAGATAACCTTCGTGAGAAAGGAGAAGAGACCATTAGGAAATATAGGCTCGTTAGGAAAATAAGAGAGACGGAAGAGCAGAAGGTATCGCGCATAGTACTTATACCCCATCTACGATATTTTATCGATTTTATTTGATTTTCTTTTATTTTACTTTTATTTATTTGACTTTAACTTTAACTTGTCTATTTCCTTCCAATTTCTTTCAACTTTTCTCTTTCTCGAAGAAAACGTTATACTCTTATATTTCCTATTTTGTTTTTCTTCTTTTACGTTCACCTTTTCTACATTTTATCCTTGCTGTTAGTTGATCTAATAATTATGACAAAGGGCAAAGAAATAAGAGAAATGCAACTCGCGTCTCGTAGAGTAGAGTAGAGTAAAGTAGAGTTGAGTTGAAGGGAAAACGCCATTTAATTAGTATTGTGAACGTGGTATTTCGCAGAAGTGGAGAGAGCCTGCTAACAAACGGTATTATCAATATTGAAACTCGTGTACTTTCCGCATCCGAAGGGTTAGACCTGCTATTCCCATGGTCCACCGAAAACAGTTTCACAAATTAATTCGCGTTCGAGGTTACTGCCAGATTTTACAAACATGCTCGTTTAACCCACTTTTAAGCTTCCTAGTTGTATTCGCGTACGAATTACAACGCGATAAGCCAAATTATCCTCTTACCGTGTTATCTAAAACTTGTATAATACCATTTTATCTATGTGTATCGATTGTTCGAAAGAAATCGGCAACGGTGTCTTCTTTCTTCTCTTTCTCTCTACACACACACATATCCAATCCCACCAACACTTTCCTCTTATCTCTTTTCCTTCTTTCTTTTCTTCTACTATCTTTCTTATTTTTTCTTTCTTTTTGCTTTAACGCGAAACGCACAGATTTGTATTATCGACTAGCGCATTCGCATGGTCGCTCTCGAATGCAAGTGTATATTTTATCGCAACGCCGGAAGTATCTTCGCTTATTCGTAGGCGATAAAAAATTCCTCTTCGTATACGCGATGGGTGAGTAGTTAGGTACGTGGGTGGGTGGGTATTGCGACCAACGTTCGAGAAAAATTCTCCTGGTTAAGCCTGGATGTAGGAAATTCTGCGTAGAAAATATCGGACATTACCTACGTGTGACGAATAAAAAAAGTATGAACGGTAAAACGGAGAAAGAGACAATAGTCGTCTGCAAACAAAGCTTCCAATGGAGAAAGCAAAACATTAAAACAAGAAATAGAAGAAAAAAAGATAAAAAGAGAGAGAGAGAGAGGAAAACATTTGGCGTTTTATAATAACCGCGAATACGATTTCAACGTTTCATCCGTGCTATCCCGATTTCCACGATTTATTCGCTTCACTTTTTTCTTTTTATCCTTTACTTCATTTTTCTATTTCTCTCTCTCTCTCTTTTACTTTCTCTATTTGTCTCGTTTTGATTTTGAATGTTTTTTTTTTCAATTTTGATTCCTCATACTCCATCCCGTCCAATCCTGACGTATCAATGGACGTTAATGGCGTGTATATAAAAAATGAGATGCGGGACGTTTCGAGGAAAATCTCATTACACTATCGACCTATCGCGAGGAAGCGCCATCAAATTGAGATTGCAAAGCGCGCCCAAAATTGTATTCCATTTCGTTAATGGAACTTGATTGGTCTCATGCTCAATTATGAATGATTGTCACGGGGAAACGCGCCCGTTCACGAGCACAAGAGGGGACCCCTATACCAGCAACGCACAATGCTTTAGATCTTTTTACGGTCGGCAATTTGGGTAAAAACGGGGGTAGAGAGACGGGGAGGAATGGTTATTAGGTGTTAGGTGCTCATTAATATCCATCGGTTATAATCGAATTCGTAAGAGATAAAAAAATTTTACCACTCGGTCGTAATTTATAGTCAGACTTTTGGATTGTATCGTTTATCGAAAGCATTGAGAATTTTTTAAAGGAAATCGGGTACTTATATCAAAATTTGGAGATAAATAAAGTGACATATCTCCCGTGAAAATTTGTCTAAATCGTTAATTTTTTCTCTACGTATGCAAAATAAAAAGAGAGGAAAAAAAGTCTAACTGCTTGAATGACGGAAGACGAGAGAGGTACGTCGGGATAGCGATTATCCGAGTGGATCGACTTAAGCGGATTAACCGAGTGGGGTTGAAAAGTATATGAGAAGAATCGTATAAAAAGAGAGAAAGAGAAAAAGAGAAAAAGAGAGAGAGAGAGAGATGTGCAAAGAAAAGTAGGCCGCGTAAAACTGGAACACCGATTGTTGTTGCTATTATATCCTTTGAGTTTGATACGTGTTTTCTTTTTCCTACTCCTACGATGTATGAAACAAAAAAGAAAAAAAGAAAAAAAAAGACATAAATATGTACATCGACTGGCAAACGTCGACTATTTTTTTTTATGGATATCGTCCCTTTTTTTCGCACCCTTTAAGACCCAAAGTGTTTTCCCAATCTTAAACGTTACTAACCCTACCGATTCGAGAAGGGAACTAGCTCTAAGAGTTCTACCGTGTCATCGGGAAAATATGGAAACGAGCCGGCTGTTCTTTCAGAGTCGTCCCGTTTTTCCTAAAGTCGAGGTACTAAAGAGAGTAAGAGAGAGAGAGAGTAAAAGAGAGGAAGAAAGATAGATAAAAAGAAAACGAGAAAAGAGAAAAGATTCGATGAAAAAGGAACGCAGTCGTGGGTGCGTTCGTCTGTAAAAGATTGTCGTTTCCTACGATGATATTTGTCGCCAAGGAGAGGACTGAAACTTCATTTTTCCTCTCTTCTCTTCCTACCTCGTTCCCTCTCTCCCTTTTTCATTCCTTCCTTCCACGCGTCTCTATTCATGTAAGAAAAGGAAGAAAGAAATAGTGTGAGAAATAGAGCGAACCGATTCACGGTTGGTGTCGAGTAAAAGGATAAAGCTGTGGGATACTTGCTGCTTCTTTCCCCCCCTTTCTCTTTTTCTCTCTCTCACACACACACATACATTTCTTCTCTTTCTGTCTCTTTTCTCTTCTTCCAGTAAAACGTGATGGAATTGAAAGAGCCGCGTGTCTCCATCCGAACATTTGCTCGCACTTGTTTCAACCTCAATATTTACCATAAATTTATCTTTTACGGGACGCTTAAGATCGCCATAGTCGATCCAATTTCTTTAAAATAGAACGAACGTGGTAGTACAAACGGGGAAATATAAAATAAGAGAGAAAATGATAAAAATATAAATAAAGATTTCTTTCAAAGATGGGTTACGATTGCGAATCTCTTTAAATTGAATATGCGGGTGTCCGTTCCACGAGATTCTGTTATATTATATTTAGGATATACATATACAGTTAGGTGAATAAAAGTGGCATTATTATTCTCACTTTAGTGAAAAAGAGAGAGAGAGAGAGAGAGTATATGACAGACGGTTGCAAGGAAAGAACACGAAAGAGAGAGAGAGAGAACGAGCGAGCGACGGAAGGTGCCTTTAAGCTGTCCGACATCCGATTCAACGTGGACTCTGACACGTGGCACGTGTCACGAACACGTTAGGGGTAAAAAGAAAAGGCGAAGACGAATATGCGAGAGAAGAGATACCGTAACCTTTTTCCTTTTCCTTTTCATTTTCTTTTTCTTCTTTTCTCTTCTCGCGTCTTCATAAATTTAAAGACGTGTCAAATATAAAATGTAACGATTTCGTAAATTTATTCCATTCGATGGAATACTAGCACGTGTTCTCTTGGGTTTTCCACGATATTACATCTGCCAGCGATATTTATCGAGAGTCGGCTTTCTATAGTATGTACATACAACAAATAAACGAGCTCGTCCTTCCTCTATCCCTCTTTCTCTTTCTATCTCTCTATCTTTACCTTTTGTTTCATCAAATGGATATCGTACCGTACTGGATGCGAACTTTACCGGCCATCTTCTTACGGGCGAATCGTTCCTAAAGTTCTTTCCCTGTCCAAAGTATAAAATAAGTACTTTGTTCTTCCGATCTTTCGCAGCAGTCATTGTCTAGCGTAAATATAAGCAGCTTTTTCATTTTCAAGCGTTATAAATATTTCATCGAATTTTTTTTCCTCTCGTAAGAGAGGTGGATAAACTTATAAAATATTAGAAAAGCAAGCCAAAAGATAAACGTGTGAGCTCGTTCCTGTTCTCTTTCTCTCTCTCTCTCTTTTCTTTCTGTGTCTCTCTTTTTCTCTCTCGTGAACTCGTAAGCGCGCGAACGCAAGTGGTAGATAAAGCAGGCCGTTGTGAAAAATGTTAAAACGGCCGAAGGATCTCGCACGAATAGGATTCCCTAGGAAATATACTTTCCTCTTTCTCTTACTCTCTCTCTTTCTCTTATTCTCTCTCTTTATCTGGTTATATCCTAGAACGAGTTCGAATTACGCGACTGAGCTAATAACCACACCACCATGGAGAACCTTATTTTCTACTGTTTATATTCTTGGTTAGAAATCCCTTGACATTCATCCCGTAACTTTCTCTCTTTTTCACGCTCGACTTACTAATAAAAAATATAGAAAAATACATAATAAAATAAATATAAAATATCAAATATTTCGATAAAGGAAGAAACGAAGCAAGTGTAAAAGTAAAAAGTCTTTTACAAAAGCTACGTCAATTTGTTTGGTTAGAAAAAAAAAAATCGTTTTTACATTAGCAGATAAAAAATGATCTATTATCTCTCATATTTCTTTTCGATTGGTCGTTTAAGAAACATAAAGATTAGGATCTGTAAGTAACTATCGCACGTACGATCGTGCTCGTAGATCTTGTACGCTGCTTATGGTTATCGTTTTACCCTGTGCCGTGCACAGGTAGGTAACAGTCCCCTACCCACCCTCGCAGCACCCTCTTCTTCGCTTTTATGAATAATATCAAAGATATATCTACGTCTCTACGTAGCAGAAACGTACGAAGCTCGCGTTAACTTGAATATTTTCGTTTTTTTTTTCCTCCAATACGAATTTATCATATCAAGCATAAAAGGATGCCGATGGGGAAACGTCAAAGGAGTAACGGGGGTAGGTACCACCAGCTATCGGTTGAAATTACGCTAAACTCGAGTTAGACGTGTCCAAGTTAACACGGGGAGTAATCCAACTGGCAACTGGCCAGAACTTCTTCTTCTTCTTCTTCTTATTTTTCTTCTTATTCCTTCCTTCCTTCCTTCCTTCATCTTCTTTTTTTATGTTCACACTTAATAGTTTATCGAACTATTAAAAAATACCGCCCGGTCGGTCCACTTTTTTTTACAACTTCTATTCGAAGATGCGCGATACTTTTAGATTTCAGATATTTTATATTCTCTTTTGAAAAGATAGGTCAATTGATCTTCTAAAAACCAAAACTCCTGATTCGTTTATATTATATATTTTTTGTACGTATAATATATATATATATATACATATATTAAATAATATTTTCTGAGTATGAGAGATAACATCTGAACGTCTTCCATTACAAATTTCTTCCTTCAAATTCTCTCCTTCATATTCACCGAGAGAAACTTACGACCTATGAATATCCAAATACTTTGTAATACGATTTTTCCTTACTCCTCCAAACCCGTTTGTGATCCCATTACGGGTTCACTCTCGTTTAACCGATTCCTCATTTCTTCGTTCTTTTTATTTATTTTTTTGTTTTCTTTTTGTTATCCAAAATATATTCTCTCTGTTTTTTACTCTCGAGACCTATTAATAGAGTCCGTCATATTGACTGGTAGGAAGTTTATCCAAGGAATAGAGAAAACGTAGTCTTCGTAATAATATCCAGAATGTAATACTCGCGATAATTATGGTGTACATTCAATCTCTTGGTGGAAGCTTCATCGTTTTCACCGTAACTAGAAATCGTTCGTTCGTTCGTTCGTTTACTCGTTTCGCGAGATTATTGTTGTTGTTGTTGTTGTTGTTGCTGTTATTCCCGTCTATCGGCGTTATCCAAAATTGGCCTGGAATATTTTCTGATTAACTTCTGTCCGATCTAATTTCTCTATCGCTAAACACGACAACGATACTACGATATTAACTATAACAAAGAAGAAGATGAAGAAGACGAAGGGTAAACGAAAACAAAAATAAATCTCGGAAAGATTAACTCAAGAAAATCGAATGAAGATAATAAAGGAAGGGTCATCAAAAATTGGTTAGAGAAATGACCCAAAAAAAAGAAAAGAAAGAATTCTTTGCAAGAAGTCAAGAATCTCTTCGCAAAAACTATCTAGCAATCTTGTAACCGTCTCTGTTTCACTCGTACAAAGCAAATGCATTGAAGATACGTGACAAAATGATATATCCTACCAATTGATCGGTCGACATTCGTCGATGAAAATCGTGAAATAAATGAGAACTTGGGGAAAGAAAAGAAAGAAGAAAAAAATATCATTCAGGAATAAGAAATATGTATACATAGATAAAAAAAAAGGGGATTGATGTTAAAATATAGCAGGAACGAAAGAAGAGAACGGTGGATTTCAACTCGCAATGCTTTTCATATCGCACAGATATTATATTAAATTGCATTCCTCCTCTTCCTCCTCCACCACTTCTCCTCCTCGTCTTCCTTTTTATAAAAGAGAGAAATTGACCGATGTAAGGATAAGTGTCTCTTTTAATCTGATAAATTTTCATCATGATATTTATTTTTTATTGTAAAAAGAAGAAAACCATATCCCACAAAGTTCGGATAATAATAAAAAAGTATATATTCTTTGGATCGAATCAAGTAAGATCGTTCCCAGTGTATTGGATAAACAAGGAAAAGCGAATGTCGAAGAAGTAAAAGGAACAGGAATAAGAGGAAAAGAAAAACGAGGGAGAAAGGGGGGGGAGGATAGAGGAAAGCTTTGTTTCGTAGGGCGCGTGTAAGAAGTTGGTCGGAGGCGCGTTACGTGAGAAAAGCCGTAGAGTTCGAGTACGAGAAGAAAAAGAGAGAGGAAGAAGAAGAAGAAGAAGAAGAAGGAGATAGAAAATTTATATATCTATATAACGTATAGAAGAGAATGAGAGAGAGAGAGAGAGAGAGAGAGAGAGAGAGAGAGAACAAGGGTCGTTCGTCGCGTTCAATACGCATGCGAGGTAAAGCGTGTGCGCGGGCGCGTACAACGCGGGAGGCCACTTTTCGATCGACGTAGCTAGCCACGACGACGACGACGACGAGGACGACGAGGACGAGGACGACGACAAAGACGACGACGACGACAACGACAAGGAAGAGGACGACGTGGACGTCGAGAACCCCGAAGAAAAAGAAGAAGAAGACGAAGAAAAGGAGGAGGAAGAGAAGGAAGTAAAAGAGGAGGATGAGAATGAGGATGAGGATGAGGATGAGGATGAGGAGGAGGAGGTGGTAGTAGTGGTGGTTGTGGAGGTGGGAAAAGATCCACGAGGAGAACGTTGCTGGTACTGCGGCCGGCGTCAGTGGCGTTAGTAGGGGTGCTGCTACCGGCAGCAGCAGCAGCAGCAGTGGTGGAGGTGGTGGAGGTGGTGGTAGTAGTAGTGGTGGTGGTGGTTAAACCGTTGGTGGGGGTGGTACTCTGTTGGCGGCGGCAGGTGAGCGCATCGCGGTGTGCGCCGTACACACGACGACTCAGTTCGCTTCCTAACAATACGCTCACGCGAATCGTATACGTGAGAGAGAGAAAGCATTCCCCATAAGTGTATGTGTGCGTCGAATCAGGGAGAAAGAGAGAGGGTGGATGGGAGGGAGGAAGGGAGACAAGGAAATCTCGCCGACGGCGAGTGGCGCGCATTACGTCGTTGTCGTTCGAGTGCCGCTACGTTTTCGCTCCATCGCTTTGGCGACTGCGTGAGAAATAAAAAAAAAGAGAGAGAGAGAGAGAGAAGAAAGGGTTATTACGGATAGATAAGTAGTAGACGACTAAAACTTGCTGTTGGTAGAAAAGAAATTTTTTTTTTTTCAAAAGATTAAGAGTTCGATTCCCAATCGGTGGTGGTGAATGGTGGGGGGATTCGAGAAGAAAGAAATAAAGGATATTAGTGCAGTTATAATTGTGCGTGTGTTACTCGTTTATCGTTAAACCCAACACTATATCGACGCAAAATAAAATTTGCCAAAGAAACAAACATAAAAAAGGGAAAGAAGAAGAAGAAGAAGAGAAATAACGTGTGTCTCTACTACGGATTGGGTGCAACGTTTGTGCATCGAATAATAAAAACAAAAAATATTTATAAAAAACAACCACTGTATCTGTTTGGCGCGTTTCGCGAATTGTTGTTTATTTGCTTTTCGTTTATTCGAGTAAAAAAAAACAAAAACATAAAATAGTGTACTTTCGGTGTTGAAGTTATCACGAGATGAACGAAATGTGTTCTTCTAGGTCCACGCTGCTTTTCGAAAGTGGTGGTGTTAGTTTCATTTAATAAAATAATAATAATAATAATAATAATAATAATAATAATAATAATTAAAAAAATAATAATAATAATAATAAAAAGAAAAAAAAAGAAGAAGAAGAAGAAGAAATAGGAAATACTTAAAGAAAGAAGGAAAGTTAATAATAATGTGCCGTGGTATTTTATTCAACGATTACGATCGGTTGCTATGATCGAGACGCGTAAGATTCACGTGAAACGATCATGGTTTACCTGAGGCTGCACGTCGGGAGGAGTCTACGATCGAACGCAAACACGAGATACCTCAACGTCCTGATCGTCCCGCTCTTCCCGCTCTGGATTATAGGCGCGTTTTGCGTAAAAGACAGTAAGTGGATCGATTATTCGATATCCGATGAGAAATGTTCCATTTCTGGTTCATTTTTCATTTCTTTTATTTTTACTTTTCTACCTTTTTTTTTCCCCCTTTTTTTATATTCCATCGTACCGAAGAAGAAGCAGACCCTCCGTACTCCCTATTTTCATCGCGCAATCGTTCATCGAGGGGTTCGCGGGTTCTTTGTAGCCTACTTGTGAAACATTGGATCCTCACCGAGATGTTTTAAGTAGTAAATTTATCCTAACGCCGAAACGGCCTTGACTCTCGCGTAAAAGGGTCCCCTTCCTCCTTCTACTCCTCTACTCTTAACTTCTCTTCCAATATCCCTTCTGCTCGCAAGGGAAACGTAAAATATAGTTAAACGTAAATGCGAACCGTAATAGGAATATATACATATATAGAGAGAGGAGCTAGGAGCATGAGTGTCACTCGGCGAATTCTCGGATAGGAATATTTTAACACCCACGGATCAAAGCTATCCCTTATGTCTTTGACGTACATAGCATATCTATGGACGCTTTCAGAACTAACCGACGGTACAAGCGCGTTTATATCGCTGAAGTAGCCTATCCACCTCGTTTGCCATCAACCTTATTCCCTCTCTCTCTCTCTCTCTCTCTCTCTATTTCTATCTCTATTTCTATTTCTATTTCTATTTCTATTTCTTTCTATCTGTTCAAAGTCATCTGTTAGATTCTCGTTGATCGTTCCCAACGAAAGATTATCTCCCCCTTATATTTATTTCTTCCCATCTCTCTCTCTGTTTCTCTCTATAATTCCAAACGGATCAATGAATCATGCATTACAGTACTTATTTATTAATGAAACCTAGCATGACGCGAAAAAAGGAGGGAACAATTTGTTCTCTTCTTTTTTTTACCCTTCTCTATCGTCTTAGTCCTTTTAGTATTTTTCTCTTCTACTTCTTGTTTTATTTTTTTATAAGTTTCCCACCGCTCAGACGATTTTAAATCATCAACGTAACGAGGAAAAAGTGTCGGACCACGGTGTAAGAAAGCCGTGAAAATAAATGCGTGCTCGTTCATCCTTGTCGACTACCGACGAGACCAAGTTGATGTATAAAAGATAGTCAAGAGGGGGTGGTTCCATGGTTTCGTGGTAAAAAGATCCTACAAGGTGACGAATACGCGTCTCTCGGTCTAGGGACGTGCAAAAGCCGTCCCCTAACTTTAACGTCAGTTTAGAATGGGAGAGAGAGAGTGAGAGAGAGAGAGAGAGTCCGTAATTTGTTCACGAAATTGCATAAACCTGTGTTAGGTCAACGATGTTCTCTAATCTTGCGACACCTCGTACGAAATTGCATTAGGTCGAACTACGAATTGGATAGGCCAAATCGATAGGAAGTAAATTGTAAAAGAGAAATAGAAACATAAAGGAGAATTATAAGATGCAATTTATAAGAATACTCGAGAGATAAGTTTATTTAAGCAGATGTTACAACATGGATTACAATTTTTTTTTTTTCTATTTCTTTCTTTCTCTTTATCTCTCGTTCTGTTTCTATCTCTCTCTCTCTTACACTCTCTTTTTCTCGATATCTTTAGATTAACGCCTCGGATTACTAATAAAACGTTCTCTTTAACGAGAAAACGTTAGTGCCCCGTAGACACGAGCCGAAAGGCAAGGAAGAAGAAGGAAAATTCTACTGCAGTACTAAAATTACGAAGATAATATTCGTTCCGGTCCCAGGCTTAATGGCTCTTACACGCCGATGAAAACGTTAACGAACTTCCACAGTCGTTAGGATCTACCCGAAAAATTCGTTCCGAGTGGATTAAACCGAGAGAGATTATAAAATGGGGAAAGGGAAAGTGAGATATTATCCGAACGTCTTTGATTTTACTATCCTTTAGGAATACTATGGTCAAATAATAAAAGAGAGAGAGAGAGAGAGATACAAGTCGGGTAAATAAAAATTTTACGAACTTTCAGAAACATTTATCAAATGAAACACACATATATGGTTGATATGAATGTTTCTTTAAAGTTACTAAACTCGTCCTACCTACATTTTAATAACCTTCGAAAAGTATCCGTACTAGAGAAGTAAACTTTTTTAAAGGCTTAGAGAGAGAGTAAGAGAGAGAGAGAGAGAGAGACAGAACTCGAGTACGAGTTCCTAAATTCTTTTTGAAGTCGTCGAAGACTCTTGTCCCGAACTTGAAATCGAAGGAGAATGGGGAAAATGGTCGGCGAGATCTCAAAGAGCGGGGAAGTTTCTTCTTTCAAAAAGAAGTACCTATCTCTACTGGAATGCTTCTTTTAAAACGAAAAACGATATCGATCTTTTTTTTTCTTTTTTTCTTTTTTATCTTACTAGTAAGAGATACTCTTTTTTCGTACTATTAAAAAACTAATTCCATCTCTCTCTCTCTTTCTAAATTTGTTGTGTCATATAAATGCCATTACAAATTCAGTTTCAACGTATTCGAGAAAGAAATCTATCGAGCACACCGAGGTTAACGAAATTGCCTGGCAAAACAAATCAAGAAAAAGGGGAAGCAAAAAAAAAAGAGAAGAAAAATTAGAAAAAACAAGAAGAAAAGCGGAACGAGACGGCGGCGTGGCGTGAGGAGGACGGCAGGAAGAGGGTGACGGGGGTAGGGTACTTTGATCGAATTAAGAAAGTTGGCAAAGTTATCGAGGTAAGAGCGTTCGCGAACAATAGAGCAATTTTATTAAACAATCTACGCTAGGTAGTAAGAAAAACTTGCTGCTTCCAATCTCGAGGATGGCGGGCGAATGGGCGGGCGAACGGGCGAACGGGCGAACGGGCAAGCGGGCGACTGCACAGGAAGCGATAATTCATTTCAGGCAGTTGGCGGATAGAAGAGGCGCGCGGAGAAGATCGAGGAGAAGATTAGACGGTCGGTTTATCAGCGTGTGTAAGTTGGCGGATCTCTGGAGATAGTTACTTCGACAAACAGATTCCAATCTAGCGTATCTTCCTTGCTCATCCATCTGCCCGTCAAATCCCCGCCTGTCTGTCCCTCCGTAACCCCCCGTTTCTCCGTCTCACCCGATCCCACGTTTCTACGTACTCTACCCCCCATACCCCCTCATATGTACGTACGTTTATTTGAATTTGATCTTTTCCAACCGAAACGAATCGAATAGGTGACGAAGGTGATCACCAGGATTGACCTATTGTGTAGGTTCCATCGATCGATCGATCGATCGTTCGTTCGTTCGTTCGTTCGTTCGTTCAGCGAGTTCGTTTCGTCGCGTGTTATCCTATAGGATGGAATTTCAAAAAAAAAAAGTAGAAAAAAAATAAAAAAATAAAAAAACCACCATTCCTCGGTTTCACAGCATTTTTCTTTCGAAAAAAAAAACTAGGCAGCATAGGTATATTGTTCGTAAACGAATAATATAAATAGCCGTAGGATGGGGACAGTTGGTTTCCGATCGAGGGAGGAGGACCAGAGGAGGAGGTATTTTTAAAGTCATCTCGGAGACACAATGTTCGATCGATCGAACGAATGAACGAACGAACGAACGAAAGAAGGTGGTGTATACGCGCGAGCGTGCGCGTGAATTCACGCAACACGACGACGACGACGACGACAACGACAACAACAACAATAACGATTCTTCCCTCCTCTTTTAGTTATATATATATATTAGAAACTTACACGTGGAGAAAGGCACGTTACATATCGTACGTGTATATATAATACTTACACGCGTGTAAACGTAGTAGAAAATATGCCTAAAGGCGTCAAAATTATGCGTCTGAATTATACGTCAGAACGAATGATAAAACTCCTCGACGTAGGCGTTAGCAACACGTTATCCAAGTTAGATTGATTTTTGAAAATCGTTTTACGCGCCTTATTCGAATCATTTTATTCTATATTCTTCCTCACCCACCTGCCTCAATTACCATTTATAAATCGTATCGATAAAATTCGAAAGAGAGAGAGAGAGAAAGAGAGATAGGAAGAAATAATATGGAGAGAGGGAAGTTTCTGGAGAGAAATGGGTTTACAATTTTTTCGTCTACTCGTGTTATATTTTCCTTATTTTTCTTTATTTATTTTCCCGTGCAATTATAGGAGCGGTACGTTTTAATCGCCGATTGCAAAATTCATTCCACCCATAACAAACCCCTTCCTCCTTCCTCTTTCTTCCCTCTCTCCTCTTTCCACAGTTCTTTCTAATTTTACGCGCTACTCGCGGTGTTGTACGCGACCGTTTCATTAACATGCTAATTTATGCGAACGCGAGACCGAGCGCGAACTCTCGTCGTCCATTTTCACTCTTCCACTCTCCCTCTCACTACCCAACCCTACCTCGTACCTTCTATGGGCGTCTGCTTATTTCCCGACAACTAAATTTCTATTATATATAGTTAGTATCCATCTCTCGTCTCGTTAAACCGCACGATATCTGTTCGCTCCGATAGATTCTCATCGGGAAAATATTTTATTAGCTGGCGTTATCGATTATCGAGACTTACTATTCCTCCTCTTTCTCTTCCTCAACCTTCACCACCTCTTCCTCTATTTTTCTCTTCTTCTCTATCACCATCGCTATCACCACCCTCGCCACCTTCTCTTTATTCTTTTCCATTGAAAATTGCGAACGCGGGTTGTGTTATATCGTGTTAAAAGAATAGTTCGCGCGTCCACACAGGAACTACCGCATACATTTTTTTCATTCGACTAACAATAAGAGAATAAAAGAAAGACAGAAAAAGAGAGAGAGAGAGAGAGAGAGAGAGAGAGAGAGAGAGAGAGAGAGATAGTATATCGAGAGAATCCTCGAACACCCTACAAAGAATTATTTTTCATTCTCTTTTCTTCCTTCTCTCCGTTTGTCCCCGAAACCCCTAACTTTTTTGTGTCCCCCTTGTTCTCGCGTGGCATCTTGAATAAAAAAAAAAAAATGAAAGAAAAAAAAAAAGAAACCTTTTAGCTAAAAGTACTATTAACCGAGAGACATGAATAAAGACTTAAATTATTACCGCGTCCACGACATCACCATTCTTAATTTAACGCGCCGAGTGCCGTCAAGCGTTGAATATTACAAGCCTGGCTGAGTTCCAAACCCTGTGGCTTTGCAGAATTAGTGCTACGTCTAACAGAGGGAGGGAGGGAGGGAGAGAGAGAGAGAGAGTGAGAGAGTGGAGGGAATAAGAGGGGGGAAAGGGTTGGTGGATCGCGACGATGAGGTATCCATTTTCGATGAGACAGTTGCTACTGTCGTTGCGCGTATCTACCTAAACCTGACATCGTCATTATTAGAAGATGAAGGAAAGGACAGAAGTGCAAAGGGTTACATGACAGAAGGGAAGAAGGGGTCGTAGGAAAAGGAGGAAGAGAAGGAGGAGTAGGAAAAAGTCATTGCGTTGCTACCACTCTTTCATTCTTGCGTTCGTTTCGTATCGTTTCGTTTCGTTTCGTATCGTTTCGTTTCTTTCCGTTTCTTTCCTTCTATCCTTCTTTCCTTCCTTTGACACGAAAAAAGAAAAAAGAAAAAAGAAAAAGAAAAAGAAGAAAAAAAAACAGAAAAAAGGAAAAAAAATCTCTTTACGGTTGCACGCACAGCTCTCGTCGTTATTTCTTCGTTATTATTCGTTCGCTCCAGTTACTTAAAGGCTCGAGAGTAGTACAAGGAATGCGAACTATCTCGCGTAACAATACCACCCTCGACACCCCTTACCCAACCCTACCCTACCCTACCCTACCCTACCCTACCCTACCCTTGATTTACCCTTTTTCTGATTTAGCCCAACCTCAAGAATCTCTATCGTTTGAATAAGAATATATACATATTCTCATTCAATCTTTTTTATTATTGTTTTTATCTCGTGGATTCATTAACTTCGTTTACATAATTTTCTTCATTCACAAAACTTACATTCGTAATATCATTAATTATCATATCATTTTTCTATCCTTCCAATTCTTTCATTCGAATATCATTTGATTTTGTACGTAATGACGCGAGAGAAAAGTATTTAAAAAATAAAAAATATACCGACAAAAATTGTTAAATGTAAGAAAGAAGATAAACGTCGGACTCGTTGAAAGATATTGTTTAAAAGCAAAAAAAGATTAAAGAATAATAAATTCTATATATCGGTTCTTATTCCTTTTCTATCTTTTTTTTTCTAGTTACACGCCGTTAGGCCTGTAGACTCGATAGACACGGTGCATTCACCGTGAAACGTCTCGAGATCTCGATCACGCAAATTGCTTCCTTCGGTTCTCTACCTACCTACCTACCCACCTACCCTTTTTCTTTCTCTCCATCTGTCGATAACGAGATTTCAAGATTTTCTCGGGTCAATGGCTAATAGTAGACGGAATAATTCACAATGGTCTTCTAACGAAGAACATTTAACGGCGAGAAGAACGTCGCCGTGGGGGGTGGGCGAAAAGATGTGGGGGTAGGGTCGCTGGTGAGGGGTATGAGGGAACGGAAGGACGGGGGGTGTGAAATTCTATCGATGATGAGACTCTCTAAGCGTTATTATACGCGGCGTTAATCCAGAACGGTCGTCGTTCGCGAAATCTCGACTCGTTACGATCTTTTTAAAGAAGAGAGAGAACGAGAGAGAGAGAGAGAAAACACTAGCGAACTTAAGAAGAAGAAGAAGAAAAAGAAGGAGGATGAAGAAGAAAAGGAGGTGGACGTACAACGTCCTACTTATTTCCATCGTGAAACTCGCTTTGGCAAGCGTTTCACGATACTCCACTTCGTTTCTCTTCTATATCAAAGTTTACCTATATATATCGAGTATATATATCGAGTAAAAGGAGAAATGAAAGAAGGATCTTTTCTTTATTTTCCTCCTTCATTTAACGAGAAATGAAAAGAAGAATAAGAAACGCTTGAGTGAGCTAATAGAAGACAATACGGTATAAGAAGGAGAAGGAGAATGGGGAACAGGAGGGAAAAGAGAGGAGGAGAAGGAGGAGAAGGAGTATCGATAATCTTAGTATTACTTAAAGACCTACTTATGTCACTACGTACGCAACGTAATGGCTTGGCCCATCAAGCGCTAATCTTGCCAATCTTCATATCCTGTAAGTACTCTTGAACTCGAGCTAAGTACGAAAGGGGTGCTTACTCGGTTCCCAGTGACGCTATCCACACGATCACGTTACACGTTGCTAGTCGAAAGCATCCTACGATCATTTTCAAGAGTCCTTGCAAGCTGGCCTTTCGTGTATCTTACAAAAGAGGGAGTGTATGTGTTTGTGTCTGTGTGTGTGAGAGAGAGAGAGGAGACGACGTAAATTACTTTCAAGATGGATGACACAACTCCGAACGTTATCCGAGAATACGAAAGATCGTCTTCCGATGTCTAAGAATATTACGATTATACCTGAATCGTTTTTAACAAGTAAATAACAAAAGAGAGAAAGAGAGAAAGAAAAAAGTATAACATTCAACATAAAATCTCGTCTCTCTTTTTCACGAAATTTCGATAAATAATGAAAACGTGATCAGCGTAAATCGAGCCACCAAGAGAATTCCTAACGAGCGTTTCACCGAAATTCGCGAGCTTTAATGTACCTTTTCCTCTTGTGCTACCCTCCAACCAACCAACCAACCGACCGACCAACCAACCCTTCTCTTCTTCGAAGTGTTAGTCGACGACGTCGTCGTCGTCTCTAAAGTTAACGTTGTGCGAGTAGACAGTGCTAGCTAAACTGTTACCACCGTCCTTTTCCCAAAGTTTCGGAACCCTTCCTTTCGGACCTTCTATCCTGGTTTCTCTTACTCGGTTAATGAGCCAAGTACACGTCCCTACTTTCGATGGAAACCAAATTAGTCTACGCTTGGATGCTCCCTCTCCCTCTCTCTCTCTCTCTTCTTCTCTCTTTCACATACACATGGTTCGCTTTGTCGCAGACCAAGTTCCATCTGATGGCTAGCCAACGAATACTACCTACTGAATTTGCTCACAATCTAAAATTTAACTTCGTTTATATACATTCTTGCTCGAGACGACTAAAGTCACCCGTAAAGTAACCGCCGACGAAATGTGTTAGTCTTATGTTATTAAAAATAATTATTAAATTCTAGTAAAAAAAGTAGAAAGGAGAATGTAAATATTTTTTTTTTGCCTACCGAGAAGTTATTTTATTTTATTTTATTTTATTTTACATTCGAACAAAATATCACCTTGCGAGAGTAAAGGAAGAAAGGAAAGCATGAAAGACGATATCGAAACCTTAGCGAAACTTGGATATTTAAGACGCAAACCGATAAGCTCGAGTATTTCTCTATGAGAAATGCAAACTTTAAAGTAAACCATTCGGTAGAGATCGCTCTTATACTATTTGCGTATTTTCCTACCAAAGATGTATTGTACGAAAGCTTATCTTCGAAATACGAATAGAACAAAATTCTATGAGTGGAAGGAGGCGGAAAGCTTTCTTAGTTCTTTCTAGTATAAAGAAGAAGAATAAGAAGAAGGAAGGAAGGAAAAAACACAGCATAAAAATTAAAAAAAAAAAAGAAAAGGAACAAACGATAAATAAAATAATTCGATAACCTAACCTTTGGTTAAAGCTTGCTTTAATACTTCATCCCTTGCTTGTAGGTAATATCCAATAATGTTAAGGCGAATATGAAAAATAATGGGATAAGGAGAAAAAAAATACAATTTTACCTAACCGAAAGGTGAAATATAATTTCTAATTTGGTACGCGTCTCGAATAAGAGAGAAAAAGGTATTTCATCTTTTTCTCATCGCACAACTCTAATCCACCTATATACCTACAGCGACGGATACGAAAATCAAGGAGGAGGGAGGAGGAGGGAGGAGAAGGGTGGTACGGTGAACAGGTTATACCCTTCCAGTTCATTCCTTCGACGAAATATTAGAAAATCCCAGAGAAAAAGTAGGTAGCGGTGGTACATATTCCTTGATAAAAAAAAAAAGAAAAAGAATACGAACGAACCAAGAGTTCCTTACTTCGTAACTAAACGCATGATTTATTTCCCTAGACGTGGCCACGATTCATAGAGCAAATACCTTCGAGTTTCGTGCGCGCACCTCCGCCGGAGTCTCGGTTGCTTTACGAAAAGGTCAAATACGATCGTAATTCAGAGCTGTAGGGCAGAGAACAAAAAAAGGGAGCAAACGGGAGCAAAAGGGAGCAAAAGGACGAGGTTCAAGCTCTCGACTACGCCTGCCTGCCTCCCTGCTTGCCATTTAATGTCGCGACAACACGGACTTTAACCTATAAACGCTTCACGAGCAAGTGCCGTTTATGTGTGAGTACTTACGAGCCGTTAATGCGAACGTTCTCTATGACGGCAAAGCACGGAAACATATTCTATTCGCCCTTGACTGCTATCCACTAATTCTGTCACGAATGAGAGAGAGAGAGAGAGAGAGAGAGAGAGAAATAGCTCCTGTTTTTTTCCCCTTTTTTACGCTAGTCCATCCAAATAAACGCTTCCGGTACGATCCATTTTGTGTCTATCTCTCTTGCCTTTAATGAAAAACTCTCTCTCTCTATGTGTATGTGTGTGTAGGTGTGTAGGTATGTGCGTAGGCGTTTGCGTGTATCTGTATGGGTGAGTATTTGCATCGTGTAGAAAAATACGTTGAAAAATACAACTTAGATGGACGGGTAGATTTAAAGAAAGAGAAGAAAAAGAAAAGAAAATTAAATTAAAAAAAGAACAGAAAAGAAGTTAAATAAGAAGAGAAAGGAGAAAAATAAAAAGGCAAGAAATGGGAGAGAAAAAAAGGAAGATAGAAGTTGCGAAGAGAACGAGTCGTGTCGTACAACTAATTAGACGATTAGAACCGTCTCATCCTGAAATCCTCTCTTCGAGCTCGCTGCGTCTTGGAAACTGGCGTCAAACTTTACCTTCCACGAGGAACATTAATCTTAGTTTCCGCTAAGGTAACCTTGCGCGTATATACCAGGTCCCATCCAACGTCTCGTGTCTTCCAACTCGGACGTTTGCCTAAGCGTCAATTACGTTTTATCGTTGTAAATTTATTCACAAGCTCGGAAATGTACACACGCAGTTTTTTCTCTCTGCGTATGTTGCGGGTAACTATATATAATATAATATACTTATTTACATATATGTATATGGTGTAAACAGTATGTAACTGAACAGGTAGAGGGGAGAAAGAAGAAGAAAAAAAAGAAACATCCTAATGGAAAAAATCGATCCTTCGATTTCGAAAGAGAGTTTCCACGCGATTCGCGACTGAGCAAAGCTTTTATCGGAGAAGTACAAACGAGAGACGATTTACATGCCCTTTTTACGAGGGATAACACGGAAGTAGGCAATGAAAGAAAGACAAAAAAAATGTGCGTCTAACCAAACGGACAAATTTTCTTTGCGGCTCGTAAAAGAGTCTAACTTGTCACTCTCTCTCTCTCTCTCTCTCTTTCTCTTTCTTTCCCTCTTTTTCTCATAACTGATTCATCGTTATTCCATTATCGTTTGCTGTGTCAGATGAAACGTACCTCGTCGTTAATTAAAAAAAAAAATTCTACGTCACCATAAACCTAGCAGAGGTAAAAAAAAGTGTCTGGAAGCATTGGAAGCATAAAAAAAAACGAGAAGAAAGAAATAAGAATAAGAAGAAGAAATTGCAAGCTACGCTAACTGTCAAGAACGCACTTGTAGCATTGTAACGACGCTCTTATTGAAATATAGACCAAAAATGAGAGAGATAAAAGAGTAAAAATGGAAAGAAAGAATAAGTCACGTTCAACGATAGTCGCTGTTGTAACCGTTTACAAGTATTTTACTACTCTCTTCTTTTGCGTGAAATTTTTCTTCCGTAATTTTTTCCTTTCTTTTTTTCTTTTATATTTTTTTAACGTAGATTATTACATTCAGTTTTTGGCTTTAAGAGAGAGAAAAAAAAAATAGTAGGACGGTGTAACGCGTTTTTGCATTCGCAATGATAAGCAACCTCTTTTCTACATTATACGGGTTTACTCTATACGTTAAATGTAATTATCCAACGACGCATAAGTCCTACATACACATACGTGTTTACATATGTATATTACATCTACCTTACATCTTTTAAACATACACGTACAAGACTCATCCTCCTCTTCTTCCTCCTGTTCCTTCACCTCTTCCTTCTCATCGGGACACGGTTTTCCCTGTCTATCAATTACATAGAACGACACTTGTAATTCAGCTTAGTCGCAAGGTCATAAACGTTTTACGGTGACGACCCTGAGTGGTTAGGATTGCACACCAGTGGGCCTTTCTACGCGTATACGCTGCTATTATACATGATGCACATCGTTGCTTCCAGAGAAGGAACATTTATTATACCGTGTAACAAACACATCCGAAAAGGGTGCTATTTAACATATCAAATCAACCTACATATACGTACGTATATTCAAGATAAACAAATTTTCGTTATCCTTCATACGCTACCAAAATCGATTCCAGACTTTCCATTAAAAATTCGATTTATCTTTATTGAATTAAATATTAACGCAAGGTTGAATTATATTTTTAAACAGATTTAAGTATTTTCTTATAACCATAATATGCTCTTATATACGATCTAAAAGAAAATTCTTAAAATGAAATTTCCTATTTGGACGCACCTTTGACTAATTCATGTCAAAGGCATATATAAATATTAGAAATTCTCGACAAATAAGTTTTCAGAGTAATCGGAATATATGTCTGGAGTGTCGTTAAAAATGTAAACAAAATTATTCTTTATTTTATAAAAAGAAATATGAAGTATAAATAATTAATCTTTAAAAATAAATTTATCTTCGTTACACTGTAGTAGCATTTACTTGATATTATTTTGTTTCCTTACGAATATGTTGACTTGACTCAACAATTAGAATATGGTTTAGCTTGTAAGCAGCGTATAATCCGGTAGAAGTATTTTAGCTGTTTATTCGGATGAAAGAATTACAATGCAATAGAATGACACGTGCGTTGGCGCGCGAGTGTGTTCCCTCGCGTTAGCTCGACGATTAGGGAAGTGACGGGTTGTGGTGTACGTGGGAAACCGCTCGCCGTCGCTAACAGCGTTCAACGCAAATCGCTTTCGATGCCAAATATCCCTAATGCTTTACAACAACGTTCAAATATATCACCAACTCCCTCTTACACTTACATTCTGTCTTTCCATTCTGGAAAAGCAGATTTTTCAAAAGTTTACCGAAGGATACGCGCGCCTATTTTCTTTTAATAAACTTTACAAAGTTTTATAGAGTTTTGTCATTTTTTTTTATTATTATTATTTTTCCTTTTATGAGATTCGAGATACTTTTCTAAAAAAACACCTTCTCTCACTTATTTCATATTTTCAAAGTAGTCACGTATTTTACCAACTCTCTGGAGTCAATAACACACGGTTTTGATTTCTTCCTAACGTGTCGTTTTATCTATTTAATTAATTATTCTCACATATGCTTAGCAGGAAAATTTTTGTAATTATAGTTAATGACAAACTACTCACAAATTGATTTATTCAACTTTCTAATTAAAAGGCTCAATCAAATATTTGATTGGCAATAAAATGTCTCTAATTTAATACGCTCTCTACATGTACATGTTGTTTGACTTTAATAATCTAACAGGAACCAATATTTCAATATGGCTAATACGTTTAATCGTCAATTTTTCTATATCAATAATTTAACTTCGTAAAAATATTCGATATTACGTTATCCACAAAAAGAGAGAGAGAAAGAAAAGACAAAAAGGTTGAAAGTTACGGAATACCGCAGTGTTCCATATTAGGAACGATTATCCTAAATAAAAAGAGATAATTAGCTTAATTTCTTTCTCCCAAAAAAAAAAAAAGAAGAGTTTTCTAAAGAATCTTAACTGGAATGAACAATTTTGCAGAATTAATAAAAAAAAAAAGAAATAAAAGGTAAACATAAAATGAAAGACAGGACAAAAAAGAAAAAGTAAAAGTAGTAATACGAAAAGTCAAATTTCAATCGGATTTTTCTTCGGTTTTCACTCGAATTTTTCCCCGATGGATAGAAGTTGTGCTATCGCATTTACGAATACACCAGCTGTGTATCCTTTGATACTAACCTGTATAGAACGTATTAGTATTCCAGTTTTCTAGGTATATATGTATATCGGGTCGCGTGAAATTGTCCGTTTGTGCTATCCTTTTTTTCCCCGGCGGAGCTTTTAGCTTATTTGACTCTTTCACTGGGTAAAAGAAGGACGACGAAAACAACGTCAACTACGACGACGACGACGACGACTACGACGACGACTACGATGACGATGACGATAATGATGACGAGAAGAGTCGAACGGATAAACGTAACGACCCTACTCTTGCATTAACATCCCATACATTCGCATAGTGGATATTAAATAGGAAAACGAACATTGCGAATTCAAATCGCAAATGACGACTACGACGACTACGACGACGATGTTGACGACGACGACCATTACGATTTGGTATTCGCTTTGATTTTCGAATTTATATTCGCATCGAACGGGATAATACCTCTTCCTATCTCCAGAAAATAAATAATTAAATAATTAGCGATTGTCATTGGTATCCTAATAATAATAATAAAATTATAATAATAATAAAAATAATAATAATAATAATAATAATAATAATAATAATAATGCAATTATTGTTTTCTTCTTCCATCATTTGCATTGAGATATATTGGAGATATAATCAATTTATGGAATTATTTTGTATTTAGGTCAATCTACTACTACTACTACTACTACTATTACTACTACTCGTGAAACCTTATCCGTTTTTAATTGTAAGTTGCTTGAATAATTTGACATTTGTTATTCGATTCTCATCTCATCCATCGAAAGATGACGACAACCCAACGTTGTTCGGTTAGGTCACGCATATCGATCTATCTATCCATTCTTCGATGATTTGAATCTCGTAGCTTCCACCATCCGAGATAGTCTGACCTATTCGATGCAATATCTACTAGAATATACTAATATATACAGGGTGTCTGAAAAATTTACTATAAATGAAAAAAAGTTTATAGAAAAGGTATATGCTTTTTTCAAGATATTTATGATTTATTGCGACAGTTATAAGAACTGTTGGATAAATTCTTTCCTCGGTAAGAATCTTGGCTTTTATGTTACACGAATTAACGATACCATACGTAACTTTTTATCAAATATTTCAAAACTATATTGAAAATAATAATTAAATGCAATTCAAATAAATTCTGAATATTAATCTACCGTGTTTTAATCGTATTTTCATAAACCAAATTGCGTGACCCTGTAAAAAATGAAAAATACTTTAAAGGAGTTAAATCAGGTAATCTAGGGAGAACAATCGAGTCGTTGAGAATTATAATACGTATAAGATTTTATAAAACTAAATTATAATAGAAATTTGGTACATAAATTTGTACGAAATGTTTATATTTGTTTCCATGGATGGAACATATTAATAAAATTATACGAATATCTTTATTTTCATTATCTATTTGATTTTAATAATACGTAGGATATTGACTTTTTGGACACCATGTATATGTAGATGTATATATATTCGATGTGTGGTTATACACTACACATATATATATGTATATGTATATATGTATATGTATATTATACCATGGGTGTTTCGTATTCGCTTCGATAGCTGCTGAATAAGAGGGAGAGTGAGATAGAAAAGATATTCTATCTGTGCGCGCGTTAACTCGCGACTCTCCAGGCACATCGGGAATACTCGGAAATACTCGAATATTCCAATCTATATATATATATATATATAGCCTATATTCGGCCATTTCTACCGAATGGAATTGCGTGTCACGCGCGCCTCGTCGAATCAATTTCGAACTACTACCACAATAACTACGATCGGGGGGGGAAGAGAAAAAAAAAGTAACGATACTATTTCGATTTTAAACTTGTACATTTCGGCATAAGTTGATCTTTTTCTTTTCATATATCGTAGAATCGTTCCTTCGATATTATTGAGAATTCTTTTTTCCTTCCGCTTCGAGACACATTTCAATTCGTTTATGGATTAATATATTTCTACAAGTGTGTACAGTGAAATCTAATAAGAGTAATTCGTACTACGATTGTCTATTTGAAATAATCAATATTTTTCTTGTAATACTTCTATTTTTTAAATTATGTATACACAGAAATCTATTATAGATATATGTATTAAACTTTTAAATCAATATAAAATTCGATTATTATATTATAATATATTATTGTTAGGGAAATATATAATTTTATTTGAAAAATACAATGATTATTTTGATAAGTGATTCTTCGTTGGCCCCACCCTACTTTGGATCTTTTAATATTTTTTCAAACGATCGAAGCATAACTCGCCAGACCAATTTTCTTATCAGTTATGTCAAATTTTATTTCTTCGTATGATAAAATATTATTATTTTTTTTACCCCAATCAAATTTTTCAATCAAATCTCGAATTTGAATAATCCTTTAAAATATTGTTTCTTTGTAGGAAAAAAATTTAAAAATATTTTATTAAATTTCTTCTTCCTTTTTTTTTACTTTCGTTTCTTTCAATATAAAATCTCGGTCGTTCGATTTCATCGTAGAGAAAAAAAACTTTTTATTCGAAATTATTCTTTAATTTCGAACAATATCTGTTGACATATTTAATGCTAGACTAAATAAATATTATAGTTTAATAAATAAATCAGAGGAGTTTGCTATTCCATGATATTACCTACCAACGAATCTTAAACGACTGTACAAACAATTCATGTAACGTCAACCAACGCGGCGAATAAACAAGAAAAGACAAAGAGGTTGGAAAAGAGAAGAGAAAAAGAGGAAGAAGAAAAGAAAAGAGGAAAGGAGAGGAAAGGAGAGAGAGAGAGAGAGACGTCGATGGTTCTAGAATATTACTCCTCGGTAGAAGGGAGTAGAGAAATTTTTGTAAAATGAATTCATTCATTCTACTTTCAAGGGAGTTTCTATTTTCCCTTGACCCATCGGGCTGTTATATAAGCGTCTGATGTTCCTCCGTTTATTGAGAAAGGCAGAAATAGAGATAGAAAAATAGAAAGAAAATAGGGTGGGGGGGGGGGGAAAGAATAGAGAAGGAGGAAGAAGAGTTGGATGATAAGAGGAAAGAATAACAATAATAATAAAAAAAAAAAGAAGAAAAATAGAAAAAAGTTAAAAGCAAGAGGGGAAAGGATGTGAGAAAAAATAAATAGAACGGCTGAACGAAATTTTTGTAGATTTTTCTATGAAAAGATTAGGAATAGTGTTTCCACGATGGAAAATGAAAGAAAAAAGGAATAAGAAAAAAGAATAAAGAAAAGTAATGGAAGGAAAATAAATGTATCCTATAAGAAAATAACTTCGTACATCTTTTTTTTTTTTCCTTTATCATTTTTTTAATACCAACCTATCGACGACTTAATCAAAAACTAACGCGTCTCATCGTTCTCGTCGGTGAGACATCCAATTTCTGGAAGATGAACTCGGGGTCCCCGTGTCTTGGTATCCATCATCCGAGTTTGAAAGACTACGGGGGAAAAAAAAGATAAGAAAGAGAAAGAAGTAAAAAAGAAAAAAGGAGTTTCGAATGTCGATATCGAATTTACAAGAAGAGAGGTTGGGGGGGGGGGTTCCTCCATCCCCACGTCTAGGAGGGTGCATAAACTTTTCTCTTAAAACTATTTACCGAGGATACGGAAATGGGGATGCGGTTGACGAGGTAAGGGGCTTATCAAGAAAGACATGGTGTAGAGGATGAAAAAATAAAAGATAGAAAATTTACAAACAAGATATTAGCAAAAAAAAAAATGTTAAAAAAATCGGAGGTAGTCGTGAGGATTGCTGGTAGAAGTAAAAACTTAAAACTGTATTTTGAATTTCTGAAACTAATTGTAATATTAAAGATTACAATTAAAAATGTCAATACACATTGTATATGTACATGATTGTATGTGTGTGTGTTATTTGAGAATTAAATGATTTATATAAAAGAAGGTTCTGCAATATTTCACATATTCTCACATTTTTTCAGATTACACAAGCAAAGAGGACTTTTGACCAAAGACCAACACACCTTCTTTTGTATAAGTCATGAAATTTTCAAATAACACACAAATACGATCGAGTATATACAATGTGGTGGTGTGTATAAGTGTATGCACGTACACAGACCACTGCACGTGCATTAGCACGTTGATGAAACGAACTTATAAGATTTTCCTCTACCATAAAGCGTCTAACACGTCTAAAGAAGTTTTCACTTCAATAATAATAATAATAATAATAACAATAATGATAATAATAATAAAGGGAGAAAGAATTTTCAAATTGAAATTCTATCGTATGTAATACATTATATCATTATCGTTACAACATCATCATCATCATCATCATCGTAATATTATATTACACGGGAATAATATATATATATACATATATTATTATCAATTATCCAAAATCGAAATAAATATTAATAACGTCTTCTTAATAAAACACGTTAACGTGAAAATGCAGTTTAAAACCGTATCGATTCTATCCAAAATATTGATTAAAATCCCTTTTCGTATTGCGTACGTGTACCATTGCAACATCGGAAATTGATATTTTTCATTTAATGAAAAACACGAACTAACTTACGGATATTAATACTATAGTTTTTTATTTTATTACTATGTGTTTGTGTGTATATATTTTTCATCTAAAACCGAGATATAAATCATTATCATAATTGCAATATATTTGATATACGAAAGAATCAATATTAACATCGGCGATGAGAATAATATTTCCTTTATCAGGATGCACCGCGTATATTTGAATATTTAATTATAGTGGCAGATGTTAAAAGTATAAAAAGGAAATAAAATAAATGTCTGTAAATATCATTGATGAGAGAGAGAGAGAGAAAGGTTTCGGGGTCGGGAATATGGAGAGACAGGAAGATGATAAAGAAAGATAGAGGAAAGGAAAAAAAAAAGTAGGAAGGCGTCGAAATGAAACACAATTTCACGAGAAGAGGTTATACCCCCGTGAAAGCGTATACGACGTATAAAGGTGGATGAAACGTGCAGGGAGGGAGGGAAGGGCAGGCGGATAAGGGTGAAGTAAAAAGATCATACGGAAAGAATTATGGAAATAAAGCGGGTTTCCTAGTAGCTCCAAGCGTTTTCCATCTCTCTCTTTCTCTCTCTCTCTCTTTCCCTCTCTCTGTCGGCAAAACCTCGTTTTCTCTTTCCTGTAGAAAGACCTGAATACCGCAATGGAAGTAGCACATAACTACGCAGGAACCTCGCGAGTATAGTTATCGAAAGGTTATACGTTAGGTACGTACGTATCAGTCGTGATTATAATGACCGAGGACTGTGGCAAGAATCAATCCGATTTTCCTATCTATTTAAACCCTATTCTCTCAGTTTCCGCGAAATCCACCTTCGTTTGGTCGAACTTTGAAATTCAATAATTGGAGAAGCACAAGCAGATAGTGAAATAATAGGTATTACGATTACGCTAGAAACGTAACATGGATATCTATATATTTTTCTTCTCTTTTTTTTAACTGTTAGCTTGATAATAACCGAAAGAAATAAGATAAAAGGAATACAAGAAGAGTTTTGATATTCTAACAGTGTGTTTGTTAAAAGGAGAGCTTATTGCTTCGCGTTTCAAACGAGATCGTTCTCGTCGCCGCAGTTGGAATATATTTCCCCTAATTACCTTCGTTATTTCTGCACCCAGCATCGATGAGAGAATACCGTATCGTATATCTCTCGTAGCTTTGAATACGATGGGATTACGTTGAATGGTTAAAAGGATGGAAAGTATTCTTTTTATCTAATAGGAAATACCGATCTATCTTTCTCTCTTTTTTTCTTTCTCTCTCTCTCTCTCTCTCTCTCTCTCTCTCTTTTCATTTCTATTTCTCTCTTTCCCTTTCTATCTCTCTGTTTCTCTTTCAGTACCGTTTGCGTTCCACTTCCATGGTCAAACTAGCCGGAATTGTTTACACTTTACGGGTAACTACGCAAAGCGAGGTTTTACCTACGTAAACAATCCCCATGATATTCCATAGCTTTCTCATTGCCGTCTCTACGTTAGCCACGATACGTTCAAATTTATTGACCATGGTCGTCGTCCAATGAACTAAAAACGCGCGTTTAGAGAGTTCCGCAGAATTCGTCCGCAGAATTCGTCCGCAAAAGCCACGAGCTCGGCCGCACTAGTATCGGTTCGCGGTGTGTTTCTCAAAAGAGGAAATCTCGATTCAACGTCGAAATATCTGGGTTAGAAAGAAACGCACCGCACTCCTATTACCACTACCACTACTCAGTGGTACCTACCACCACTACTATTGAAACATCAACGCGAGATACTCGCGACTAGTAGGATGAAACTAACGTTCGCGTGAAAAATCCGCATCGGTAGGCTAGAAAACTCGATGACCCGTAGGGGAAAAAAGAAAAAAAAAAGAAAAATACTCTAGCTAGTGAATAAATTATGGAAATAAAGTACAGCTCGGTGGTTAGCGGTTTTCGCTCGGAAAGAACTCGAACGATGCGCTACGAAGCGTCAACGAGATAAAGAGAGAAAAAGAGAAATATATATCTTTATGTGTGTGTGTGTGTGTATGTGTATATAACATATATTGTAATCGATGCAGCCGAAATTCGACGTAGCACAGGCATAAGCCGTGTACCACCACAATTAATATCGCTCGTATCCTCTATTTCTCTCTTTCTATCTCTCTTTCTCTTTCTCTCATAACCGTAACCATCGCGTCTATATCCACTATTTGATAACGCTCTGAATAATGGCTTTATTAAGCTTCGAAACGGAATGCGATTTATTCCGGTCGGTTTATCAATTAAACCCGTTCGATTGAAAAATACTGAATTAATTCGACGGGAAGAACCGTCACGCGAGAAACGGAAATCGACAACCTGTAGACGGTCGACATACCGGTAGGTATGCACGCACCTCTTCCTCTTTCACGATTCCACGCTCGTTAAACGTATCCTGTTGACCTTTGAGATTCCATATGTGTCCATACGTAACACGATTAAACGATCAAAAGGGAATTTACGTCTCTCTCTTTCTCTCTTTCTCTGTGAATTATTTTTTATTCCCTTGCTGTCGGAAATGTTTCACAATCGTACCCTGCACTGTCGTAAAATGTTATCTTTCCTACTTCCCCTCGATTTGTTTTTCTTTTCTTTTCTTTTCCATTTCCGTTATCGTCAATAACCGTGTCCCTTTTCTATATTTAACCTCTTACTTATCTTACTCGTCCTACGAGATATTGGCTTAGCAAATTGTATTGGCATCCGTTAGAGCGATGTTATTAAAGTCCTAAGTAAAATATAAGCCAAACGACGAGCAGAGTTTAAAACCGCGAAGAGACCGAGGAAAAGGGGAGCTTCGATGAAAGCCACCACTAACTCGTCCATTAACACGCGAATAGACTCGGACGTGGTTGCGGACGTGAACGCGAACTACGTGACTCAACTTACTTCCTTCCCTCAGTGGTGGTTCGAAAATCAGCTACGAGAGAATGAGAGAGAGAGAGAGAAAAAAAGAGGACGATGCCTACCTAACTCTTACGATTCTAACAGAAAGATACTTGAAAGAAAAGAGGTACACAAAAATAAAAGGGAAAAATAAATTTTCCAGCTAATCGATAGTTGGAACATTAGCCGGTTTGCTATCTTTCTCGTTTGTAGGGTTTTCACGAGTAAAAAGGGGTGAAGGGAGAAGAAGAAAGAAGGAAGGGGGCACGTGTTAGTTCACGGTAAATCGAAGCTGCGTGCAAATACTCTAACGTTAGGAGATTGCTATCTCGTGAGAGAAAGAGGAGGAAGAAGGGTGGGATTGAGGATAGAAAAGGTATGGAGGTGGGGTAAGAGGAAAACGAACTCGAACTCGTATATCACTCGAAGAACGGAGGTAAGAAGGCACACTACTCGAGGATCAAGGGGTGGTTGGTTCCTGGCTAGCCGATACTCCGAATTCGAAATGTTACGGGTAGAGAGCATCACGACGATACACCGAATCGAAAATACCTTCGGAGAGGTGCTAAGGGTAAAAAGAGAGAGAGAGAGAGAGATAGGAAACTAGATGTAGTAAATATACGATGCACATGCGGGTGGTGGGTCTATGTGCATCCGGAGAAATTCAAAGTCGAGCTAACGATCTCTAAAAGCCATATTTCACCGTCGTTACTTATGTACCTAGGAAAAGTATCGAGTACCATTACCCAATCGCAGATCAGCTTCGTTATTGATTTACACTTTTAAATGTCCCATTTATTTTCTCTCATACTATGGTTTGTCGTTCTCTTTTAGACGTTATTATATGAACCTATAATTATGAAAATGTAAAAAAAAAAGAGTATATCAGTTATTTCAAACCAAATTACTTCAAACTAAATTAATTCAATGTGATCTTTAGGATATTGTCAAAAATGAACCATTAGATAGTGGTTCTAATTTTAACATTAACATGAAATTCACTTAGAGACCATTATGCAATTCATAGAATATCTCGAAACAAGAAATATATAACTTGGATCACTTTCATAATTATAGACATCGTATGGTATCACCAATTTTCACGATATTATTTTCCCCGTAACGAAGTTTGAACGAGTTAGAAACGTTTCTCGTTGAATAAAATTTGTTTGTTTTTCACTGTGTTTAACAGAAACATAACAAAAATAGATAATACATTTTGATCACGTTTAAAACAAGTTCTTGGATGAGTTTGAATAAACATTGAATTTACTTTCATACGGATGGATAGAAAGATAATTACGACGACAACGACAACAACGTTTCATGAGCCGGTTAAAAAAAACTCATCCTGTATTTTATCAATTTTTATTATTACTTATTTGAAAGCATTTCTATTTTTTTCTTTTCTTCTCTAAAGGTTTTCCTTTATTCTTCTTCTTTAATAATTTTTTCTTATACAGCTTTTTCTAAATTCTTCGTTTACCTGCGAGAAGTAGCTTAGCCAGCTAGCTTTGCAAGAGCATAGCAATCGTTTTATACGTACGAACGAACCGCTTATAAATACCAAAAGAGCTTCATTCGATTTCTCTCTCGGTATTTACATACATACACATATACATATACACATATATACATACATACTGTACCATGCATATCTAGTTCCAACAGAATAATGAGTTGCGCATTTATGCTCCTTTAGTTGGGAAATCGTAATAATAGTGCCGCGGGTTAACAAATAAATAATTATACGTAGAGGGATACGTTATTGTGAAATAATAAAACATTCCTCGATAACGCTCCCCCCTTTCATCCCATCATTCAAAATTTAACACTAGTTTCGTTTTATTTATTATATTTTGTTCTTGTTTGTTTTCTACTCCTTGAGTGTCGTTGGTAGAAAAAGAAGAAAAAGAAGAAGAAGATCGCACAGCGAGCATTTTATTTCATCTCGTATATACAAGCATATATATATACCTTCTAGCTATTTCATGTCGAGAGAAGCAGAGTAACATTTCGTTCTACCAATCACAGCTTTACAATTTCAACTTTCTCTCTGGTAAAACCCTTTTCGTTTTAACGCTTAATTTCGTCAATTTCGAAAGCTTCGAGAGCGTGTATGTAACTGCAAGAGAGGAGAGTGGAGAGTAGAAGGGTAGGAAGGTGGGGAAGGAGGAATAAAAACTAAGGTGGATGATTATTTTCATATCTCATGTTGGCTAACGATTAAACTTAAGCTTGCTTAGAATAAAAAATTTTGACCCTTCTCTCTCCCTAGATTCTACGGTCATTTAACTTTTTCCATTATACCGAGAGAATTCAACAGCGTGTTCGTAGAACACGGCTTCAATCTCTTTTTCTATTTTTTAACCTCTAGTAGTCGGTACTATTTCCTAGGTTCTTCCTATACTTCCTTCCTTCCTTCCTTCCTTCTTTCATTTCTTTCTTCATTTCTTTCATAGCTATCTCTACACGCGTTCAGTTCCTCCCTTTTTTTTCTTCATTCTACTTCACGTGCTTTGCCAGAACCACTTGGAGGCTCCAATTACAGAGAAACATCGCGGCCGAGAGAACAAACAACTGCGGGTGGTGGATTAAGGATTTCCCAATGGTGAGAGAGAGAGAGAGAGAGAGAGAAAGTAACATTCTTCAACCTTCGGCCAAGCTTAGAGAAACACTCTCCTAGAATTTCACTTGGAAAAAAGAAAAGAAAAGAAGGAAACGGTTATAATCGAAAATCTTATAGATAATTACTTCTTCCCTCTTTTATTATTTTTTTCCTCCTTTTTTCTCTATGGTGTATATATATAATACTTTCCTTTTTTTTAGTTCATCTAATAAACCAGAGATTTACACGAATAACATTATTAATCGCGAATTACATCCATGTTTATATTGCAGAAATGATAACATCAGTCGGTGATTGGCTTGCATACCTCAACCAGACCTAAACAAGATAATATAATAATGGTCGAAGTTCTATAATGGGTGATATCCTATTAACGATCATTACCAACGTGTCAACTCGTTACACGCATATATAATCTGGATTTATCCAACGTAAAAAAAAAATAACACATGGAATAATTATTACGGGTTAACGATTGATAATTGGTTTTTTTTTCTTTTAAGTGAATAGGTATCATTAAAAAATTATATATCGTATATATGTATAAACAATTTCATTTAAATGATAAATCAACGCGTCTAATTATCTTCGTAACATTTAAACGATTGAACGGATTTTAACGTCCGGTATGTGACACTCGATGATAATTACGGAGGAAATTAGGCGATCGTAGATTTAACTCGAAACGAAATTGATCAAACCACCTGTACCAGTGTACACTTCCGCTGTGTTTTCCCCAGTCCTGTACCTTCCTGTCCCGGTCCCATCCTATAAACGAAGTAAAACTTTTCACTATCCAAGGTTCTTTTTTCTGATTACATTTCTACGTCTACTCTAACACCAAATGAAACGTTGTAACATCACAGCGGTAACAAGAGTTTCTCTCGTTTCTGAACGCATTTTCGAGTCAACGATGTTAATTAGCTGACGCTTTTAGCATTGCATCCAAGTAAGCTTTGTGCCTACTACCTTTAGTAACTAAAACTTTTGATTCCGTCGTTACTGTCGCGTCAGTTTCATTAGACTAAACTTCCTTGACGTTCATGATAATAATATTCGATTGAATAACTCCTTATTGGTTAATAAACTGTTAGTACCCTCTTTTATCTCTCTTAACTTTTAACAAAGTATTAAATATTTAAGTCACTTTTTTTTCCTTTTTCTCTTAATAAAAAATAAAAATAAGAAACTTCATCTCACTAACAACAATTTGTTACCTTTGTAATTATATTATACAAGGTGGAGGAAATTATAAAAAATACGTGTAACAAAGACACCACATTTAACAAGTGTTCGTACTTCTTTGTTATCCCTGTTAGATCGTAAAGACGCGTCAGAGTTTCAATCTCATCTCAATGCCACCTCGTCGAGTCTTTGATTAAAAATAAAAAAAAAAAAAAATAAAAAACAAAAATACGAGACTAGTATTTTTTTTATTCTTCTTTCTTTTTTTTTTTTTAATACTTCATAACTCGAGCTAGCCGCTTGAGCTTTTAATTACGAGTTACGAACGAGAGGATGAAAATGAGAGAGAGAGAGAGATAGGGATAGAGGTGAAATCATTTTTTTTTTTTTTTCTTTTTTTATTCCAATGGACGACTTTTCTCTTTAATCGATAGAGCTTTAATTATATTTTTCGATTCGCTATATGATATCAAAAGTACAATTACAATCTTCTCCAGGGAGGGGGAGGTAGGTATCTATTTAAAATCCTCGATACACATTAATCGGTTATACGTATTAACATTATAATAATTATTGGTAGATAGTAAATATTAATGAGAGACGAATGTTTAACGATAAGCGTGAAAAATCGTAAATTCTGTTTTGTAACGTTTATTCTCCCTACGTTAATACGTTACGAACTGATAATGCGCACTAACTCTTATCATAATGACATATGCATATGTATATGCTATATAACGTTGACCTCTGATCTCTCTCATCCCTCCCTTTTTGCAGTTACTATTATCTCTTGTTTATGCCAGCAGATATATTTCTATATATATATAATACAAAGAGTATGGGATTTACTTTGTCGATCTCGAATGTTTCCAAAAAGCATTTACGCCATGCGAACAATTAATCGCGAATGAGTACTGTCGGACAAAATTCAGAGAGAAAGAGAGATTTAATATTTGAGGAAAATACTTAATAAGGTCGTTGTTGAAAAAAAAAAGGTAGGAACAAACGTTTGTAGTTAAATTATTGACGTTAAAATCCGCGAATTTCTATCTCCCAATGACGGTGTAAAAAGACAACAAAAAAAAAGGAAAGGAAGGAAGGAAGGAATTTGCAACGAGCGTCGAAAACGACGCGAACGACGCGCGCGTGCATTCTCTTTCTCCCATTTTCTTGATTACGATACCGAAAAAAGCGCGAGTACAACAGAGAGTGAATTTGTCGAGAACGCTCGAGGATATTTCGCCGATGGTGTTTGCACAAGTGAATCGCGTCGAGATCGCGTTTTGCTCGCGTACGCCAAAGCATTTTCGATTATTCCCGAACGAGGAGGAACGTGGTAGGGTGTGGGGAAGGGAACAACGTTCTCGTGCCGCCGAAAAATTCAACCTCCGAAATGTCGATTCGTCGCTGAATTCGTTAACTCGAAATCGAAGCCACACCATCATCACCACTACCACCACCACCACCATCAACACTGGAAATCGAGCCGAGAGAATTCTATTTTATTTCTCTCCTTCATCTATGTCAACCCATTGCAAACCATTCTGTTCGTACACCTCGTGCAATAATATACAGTTAGAATCAATTTAATATATATATATATATATATATGTATGTATGTATGTATGTATGTGTTGTTTATATTTTCAATATTTGTAATAAAATTGTATTTAATACGTTAGCGAGGAATGATACCACTGGACTATTTCGAATTTCATTCAACATCAGGTGACTCAAATTTCTGCATTTTTCTAACACACACACACACATACACACACACATACATCCATACACAAATAAAAGCGCAAATTTCAATTATATTATTTAACTGGAACGTTTGTAACGTTAGTAGTACAAGCAGATCCAATGAACCAACCCACGCATAAACCAATGTTGATACAACCAATCGAATAGGACAATTATTTCCTGCTATTTTCCAAAATATTTAACCCAATTTAATCGTTTTTGAGATAGTAAAAAAGTCACGGAGAGATTTTTAGGTCATCGTTAAATGACGATCATTAGTCGAAATGTTGTGTTACTAACTAAGTGTAAATAAATATGGACATCCTCCTTTAAAGGATTAAACAATAGGAGACAGATTGTGATAGATTGCGAATGAGAATAAAAAAAGGGCATATCGTGGTATTCGTTGGAATGTAAACCGAGAAAGGGTGACAACGTTACGAGGATACCCAAAATAGAGTAGAACGAAGAGAAAGATGGTCCGTTGTTACCGTCATCCGATATTCACTAACGCAACGCACTCGATGGAACGACCTTTCCGCCTAATGAACAAATTCTATTAATGTCCGTATTAATATCCGCACTCCGTGACCGAATAGATCAAAATCGAATTCGATTTCCATAGAACGGAGGACCAGATCGGATCGGATACGATACGCATAGGATAGGGTAGATTACGATAGAATAGGATGGTCTAGGAACACGCACGTAATTCGATAGTTTTCGGGATACTTGCTGAACGATGGGACGAACGAACACGTATACACACACACACAAACACGCACAAACATATACAAAAAGACAAAGTAGGACAAAATCGTTTAAAAAACTAATCAAACAGTTAGTTCTGCAAATGAGAGAAGTTAAGAAATGTTCGTTTAAATACCAGGAGTGTCTTTTCTTGGTGCCGAAAAATCTTGTCGAATATCAGTGTTTTTTGTTTGTTTTTCAATCGTGTATAACAAAGTATATTTTTCGTTATCGATCGATCGAATAAATCTAACAGAAATAATGGCATCGGAGGGGTACATCAAAGGACCTAACGTCGAGGTAATTAATTACATATTGCGTGTTCTCTATAAACGTTTGCCAATCTTCCTCTCGATTATCACTCTGCGCGTCACTTCGTGTCGCGATTGCGAATTCGATGAAAATCTTGATAGCGTTTAATTAATTGATTTTCCTCTCGCCACCTCTCCTCCTCCTGCTCCTCCTCTCTCACCCCTTCGAACCGAGTATCGAGCAAACGATGATAAGCTTTGCGCGAACGAGAAGAAACTCTACGGGGCTCCGGTAAACGACTATTAAAATTTAACGCGGCTCGATAACACGCGAAAACGATGAGAAATATTCTCTCGCCCCCGAACGATATAGAATGAAAACAATACAAAAAAGAGTATGCGAAAGAGAGAGAGAGAGAGAGAGAGAGAATGAGCTAAAATTGCATTTATATTCTCATTTGTTGCAACGTGTGTTGTATGCGCTCTTGCATGACTTTGACTCTGCGAAAGCTAATCTAACAAGCACGCATACCTGTATTTTTCTCCCTCGGACTAATTTAACGCACATTATAAAAGAGTGTTTCGAGACGCAAATATAAAGAATAAAGAAAGAAAAAAAGAAAAGAAAAATACATATTCTCGGTATGTGTGTGTGTGTGTTTATGTACACGCAGCTTTCGTAAACAAAAATATTCTCTTCTTATTTTCTATGAATTTTACATTCGCTTCCCACCCACTCGGTACTTTCATTTATTTTTTTATAAAGGAAATTGAAGGTCTTATTTCGAAACACGCACGTGCAAATAAGAGAGAAAAAAAATCGAGAAAAGTAACGATAAAAAAAAGAAATAAAGGCAACAAGAAAAAAATCCAAGGATAATTTTAATGAATGATAAATTGAACGGTCTCGTATATTATTTCTCGTAGGTTAATAAATTCGCGCAATTTAATTCAGCAATATATTTTTTCCATTTCAACCATTTCCCTGCAGCAAGAAGAATATTCGCGTAGGTATTTAAATCATTGCAGTGTTAATCTAAAGAAAAAGAGAGAATAGATTATAAGGATTGTACGTAGGGTATAAATCTAACGTAGTTATAACGTAACCGATGAACGTAATCGTAGCTTGTACGCACACGAGAATCTTTAATATTCAACTTTCCTACTTACTTTATCTTTCACTCGTAAATATTATGAATTAGAATCCTTCCACTGGGGTAATTTAACCAAGTTAGGAAAATTTTTTCCTATGGAAAATGGTTAAAAAGCGCTCGTTCACGGCCAATTTGGCGATACGATGAACCAACCGGTCAAGCTTTACGGGTTACGCGTCAAGAACACGCTTAATCGTTTAATCCGCGAGAGCGTAGTAGAATAGCGTACCAGCGTAGTATAGCGAACACGGCTCGATACAAAGGTGCTAGGGGAAACAAAAATTTTTACCTTTTATTTTTTACCCCACTTTTTATTTTTCTGTTTTTGTTCGTTCCGTTCTGTTCTTTCTTCTCTTTTTTTTTTTTTGGGGATTTTTTGTTGTATTTTTTTTGTATTTCGTTTTACGTTTTATCCCCCTAAATTTATAGACACGAGCCGGTAACAAGGTACCCCGAGCTACAAACATAAAAAAAATATATGTATAGTCATTCGTCATGTTATAAATCGCGAAACGGAATGAAAATTGACAAAATTTGTTGCGTTATTAACGAATGTACGAAAATTTTACACGCAGATATATACATATATATGTTAACAAAATATATTTCAAGAGGAATAATTTATAAATATTCCTAGATATATATGGGATGGGTAGAAGAGAAGAATGATTAAAAAAGAATATATAATAAAAATATATGAAGAAAAATGTCTGGCGAGTATCGTTGAAAGTTGCTTAGAGAAAGCAACAACAACAACAACAACAATAAAACGACAGCACGCGTGTAACGATTCAACGCGGAACAAAATTACATGGTATCTAGGAATTTACAATAGTTTCATTTTACGGACGCGCCTATCACTCACTCGGGTTAGCACTCGAGGGCGGCGAATAGTGGGCACGTTGCCACGATGAGCACACCACCATCATCACCACCACCACCATCACCACCACCACCATCACCATCACCATCCCATCACCACCAGAACCATCACCACGACCTCTTCCTCTTCCCCCACCTCCTCTACTTTTCCTCAATTCACCCTACAGTCTCTCTCTTTCTCTCTCTCTCTCTCTCTCTCTCTGTCACCCACTTTCACCCACCCAACGCGTTGGCCAACTCGCTTGTGGTAACGCAACGTGAACGAGGAAAATTTTGTTGCTCGGCTTAACAATTACGCGATCAGTTACGCGATTCCTCCCATGGGATCGGCTATGCGGTGGACAACGAAATCCATTGGTAACTTTATCATTGTTCGATTTTACGCATCAACCATACCTGTGGTAACGCTTTTATCTACCCCCTTTTTTTTGTCTCTACAATTCTGCTTTTTTCTCGTTCAGCAACGTGATTTGTTAAAATACCGAAATAGTATTTATATTTGCGTATGCTTAACTGTGTGTGTGTGTGTGTGTCTGTCTGTTAAGGAAAAAAATCTGAATTTATTTTTACAGATTTTTTGGACAATTCGTGATAGATTTCTACTTAATTATTACATTTAGTTTTATATTTTTAGAATATCTCTGTGATGTTAGTAGAAATAATTGAACACGTTTAAAGAGTACCTTTTGGGAATGATGTTATAAGATAAAGTATATAATAGAACGAACATCAGTTAAATCGATGATAAAACAAGATTAATTAAAGAACATCGAATTGAGTGAGCATTTAGAGAGATACGAGTTTTCCCGAAAATTTCCTGATAGACCGCCAAGAGAGAAAGAGCGAAAATAGAAGACGAATAATGTTGCTGTTACTTGATTTAGTTCATCGGAGAAGGAAATTTTAAATTAAGTACAAGGACCGACTAACGAGTTAAATTCATTCGCGTCAATTCAATTCATCAGTTTCTCGACTTATTCTCATTCTAACTGTTTCCTAATGCGTTATCGAAACCGTACACTATTCCTTTCTCTTTAATTCTCTCTCTCTCTCTCTTTCTTTCTCATTTAATCCTAGATAACTAAACTTAATTCAATGTTATTACGTCACTAATCATTCGTGTTCATCGTAGCAAATGTTTATTATATTTTGTATAATTATAAAAAAGAAAAATTCAGTAGTTGGAAATATTATAAATTAATAATCATTCCTTCCGGTAATTAATCCCTATCGAATAAATTCATTTGTCCAATTAGGAAGGATTATCTCGGTGGTGTAAGTAACGCTAACATATCGAATTCGCAGAAGTGGTTTGAGGGAGGTCAGTAGGCTATCAGCCGAGTGTTTCATGATCTAGGATTAAAAGGAAAGAAATTTATTGTCAACGATAAAAGCTCATGCTTTATTTCATCAACGAGGACATCCAATTAGTGAAATTACGATGATCGATAAACTTGGTATAAATACGGCTAAAGAAAGCACCGTATATTATCGGCAGTTAGCGAGCCAACGCAAAGATTTACATTTCCTAGATTGCAGTTACTTATATGTGTATATACACACTACTATACCACGTTCCGAGCATGCACTCACGCAACAACGACGACGGCAAAAAAAGGAATGTTCAAACGTAAGGAAGAAAATGAACGAGTTTACGAGCGAACATATACATACACACATACGCTAATGTATTATATAAGAATTGTTTGTGTGCATGCTTAAAGAAGTAATTTTCGAAGGGAAGACACATTGCTAATTAAAGTATGGACCAGTTACGGAGAGTTTGTTCGGCCCGATACACTTACTGCACTTTTCGGTAACCTCAGCAGTATATATTTATATGCCGGCCAAGAAAGTCATGTTACGCTTCCGTTGCTTTTCAGTCTAATAGCTTATCTTCGTAATAGGTAGTAGGTTTAATGAAAGTTAAAGGGGAACGAAACAGGAAGGAGGATAGGGGTGGGAAGGAGATTAAAAAAGATAGAAAGAGAGTAAGAAAGAACCGATGCATAGGGGATCTGAAAGTTTTGCCAGGGTCTCCTATTCATAGAGGCTGGTACCTCGTCAACATATCTATTTGCTTGGAGAAACATCTCATCAAGATTCCAACAAGGCGCAACCAGAGTGCTGGTGCTTGGGATATGCGCACGAGGCTGGAACGATAAGAAAAAGGAAATGGCTAGAAGGTTGAGAGGGGGAGCGGAGAGGGGGACAGGTGGGAAGGAGAGGCATACTGTGCGCCAGAATTGTTGGGATGAGCCCGAGAGAATGAGTTTATGTGGGTGTGTGTTCGAAAGAGAGAGAGAGGGAGAGAGAGAGAGCCGCTCGAATTACGTCTCATCAGTGCGAGTAACGTGCAATATTCAAATTATCCTGCCGAGTGCCGGCACCTAATGAGAATGTATGCAAATAACGGGTACCACCTCCGACGCTGACGCCAATCGACGAGCTGCGTCGGAGCAACGAAGAACATCCACTGAAGAGAACTTGCGAAGGGAACTACTATGTAAGAGAAATAGGAGACGAAGGGAGATAAGGGGAATGGGAGGAAAGATCATCATCCCGGATTATATACAAAATCCGAGGATCGTCGTCTTCGATTATTTGCTTCTACTAATTATTATTATCATTATTATTATTATTATTATATGACTTGTTCGTGCGAATATCGTCATAATCGTGATACAAGTTAATACCTTGACTTTAGAAGGAGAAAAAACTCGTGTCGCGTATAATTCTTCTGTTTTCTTATACCTTTGATTTTTTTACGCGAAAAATAAAAGGTTACGAGGGAAGGGTGTTATTTGTGCGACGAGAGGATGAAACGAGGAAATATCGATCGGGCAAGATTTTCGGGAGACGACAGTCGCGAAACGAGTAGGAACAATTTACGGGTGCAACACGAAGAATGAAAGAATGTGCAAGTTGATTGGCCGGTACGGGAAACCCGATGAAAGGGACGTGACGTTTTTGGTTAGATAACACGAAAAATGATGAATTAATTGTAAATTGACGAAGGGATTTTTTTGACGTCGTTGTCGTGTGTCAATAAATATTAATCTTAATCGTTGATATTTTCTGTAAAATAAATAGTTTTCACGAAACCGTAGTAAATATTAATTCTCTACACGGAATTTAATAATAATGAAAACATCTAGTTTTTCATTTTAATACCATTCGCGGTTATTTTATTCCAAGGAAGATTTTCCCATGGCATAATTAAACGCGTAATTATTTTTATTACCATAGAGATACGACAGACAACAACAAGCAAGCAAGCAAGCAACCAACCAACCAACCACCTCGATACAAAGTAAAACTTTAGTCACAGATAATATCGACCAAACCGTATTTGCATCATGCGCTATCCACGTAAAAGCAGCGTGTATATCGCAAACTCGTTCGAATTAATTAATTCACCGTACCAAACTATTTATTAACGTGCCAACGCTCTAACGAATGTATCTATGTACTGGTACATATGGTAAATAATGAACGTCACCCCTGTAATATCTCGAATATTTTAACTTCACTAACGTGCCACGTTACAACGATATATACAGTACTTACTTTATTAGTTTCTAAAACGAGTTTATCTTGATCGAGGAAAGAACATAACCGAGTAATGTAACTTAATCAATTTAACAAGAATTATTCGAGAAAATATCTAAAGGTCAATACGTTACTCGATTATAAGATAGTATTGACTTCATGTTCAAACTTACACTACTAATTATAATTGTTAACTACTGAGGTAAATATGTGGGTGTATATTTAATGAACCACCAAGTGGTTCATTAAGTGATAGCAAACGATTTCATAGTTTTGTTATTTTTTTTTTTTTAATTTAAAGCAGGAAAATAAAAATATAGTAGATATGTTCTGTTCCTATTATTAAAATACGATAATAACAACTTTGTTGGATACCCCTAATTAATTATCATCCCGGATAACGAAGCATTTAAACAAATCTAACTTTGATAACAGCTGAAAATGTTCGAAATTCACGATACGTTGATTTTATTTCTTCCTTTTTATCGTGAAATCGTTTTGTAGTTTAACGAGATATTCGTTGATGAACGAAACGATTCGTTAAATTACGATTCGAACAAATTAAACGCACGAATTTAGCTGCTCGTTATTCGCTATCCGAAGGGTAGAGTAAGTGTGTGTTAGAGAGACACGGTTTTAGCACACACTCTTTGAGATATCTCGAGTAAGATAGGCAAGAAGAGGCGTTAATAGCTAAGGAAAATTTCCTTCTTAGCAAGTTGGTGATAACCTCGAGGGTTTAATGTGTCCGGGGATTGTTACTTGGGTGATTTTATACTAACCAAAATTGTGGGAAGAGGAAGAAGAAGAGGGGTTGTTGGTTCCTTTAACCTTCTGTAACATCAACGACAAAGCAAGACAACGAGGACAAACTAGAACGCTCATAAATCATGAGAATGTTCCACTCGTTAAATAAAAACAATAGCCTTCCAATATTGTAACGTAACAGATTATACTTCGTCAACGTAAAAAGACCAAAATACCAAACCAAAAATAAAGAACAAAGGATAGACCGCAGACGAAAATTTATCCGGGTCAACTATAAAAAAAAAAAGAAAACACAAAAATCAATCGCGCGTCCAATTAAAAAAAATCGTCGTAGACTAATTTTCAAACGAGTACGAACAAATTTTCTTACAAATTTTTCCTCATTTTCCCACCGAAACGTAATTTTATTGGATGATGAGATATAAAATAACTCTTCTAATAAGTTTTTTTTTGTGTTTCTTACTCTCTCTCTCTCTCGATTTTTCGACGAACTTTCAAGTTTGATTCCCCCGGTGGCAAAGAACGAACCGTCAGAGGAATGCACGGAATGACAGAGATGCAAGAAATGTGAGACGTGTGTGGCATGGTCCATTGTACGCGCGACCTCTCTCTGTCCTAGCTGGAAAACAAAAGTTCGACTCTGCTTTTCGTTTCTCTCAGTTATGAATCTATCTTTTCCCTGGTTAGTCCCAACATCCTCCTTTTGCTTCAGGCTTTCTGTATGCCTTTCTGTTAACGAAAAAGAAGAAAAAAAAAGAAAAACCCCCTAAAGAAAGTTTCGTTCCCCCAACGCTCGTTATTTCTTCTTCGATTTCGTAAAAAATCATTCCAATATTTTTTTTACAATTTTTCGAGGTTTATTGTCAAATAGATGGATACTTATAGACGTGTTATTCGTAACTTTTACATTGATTGATTAATTAATTTATTTATTTAAATTTACATATGTTAACATTCTTTTTGGACAACTATGGGTACCCATACGAGGTGTGATAAGGTTCAATATAAAGTAAATCATTCCTTCTTAAGTTCTTAAATGAAACGTTAAAAGATAAGAGATAATAATAATAGTAATAAAGATAATTTATCTGTTAGAACTTTCAAATAAAACTTCGAATAATTTATTTTTAAATGTAGAATACGGTAGAACAACGTGTGGTATAAAAAATATCAGACAGCTTGCACATTTACTATACGCAACACGTTTCATTGCCACCCTTAGCATGATTCGAAGATAGTAGAATCGTGCGCATGAGAAGATGACGTATATACGCAGTATCATCCATTCTCTTAGTGTATTCTCTCATTCTCTTTCTCTCTCTCTCTCTCTCTCTCTCTCTTGCACGTTTTACCTTTGGACACAATTGGACCGCAGAGAATCTCCATTTCTTTCTTTCGTTCGTTTCCCTTTGTTCGCTATCTTTTTTCTCTTTCTCTTTTTCTTTCTCTTTTTCTTTCTCTTTTCTATTCGCTCCGAACGTTCCCGCGAAATTGGCTACTTTGAAAGCCGCTGAAGGTGTTGCTAAAAGGTCCGTTTATATTTTACACCTACTCTTCTTTCCTTTTTTCTCTTTCTCTCTCTCTTTCTCTCTCTTTCTCTCTCTTTATCTCTCCCTAGTTTTTTTTTGCCAGGTCTGCATCACAGAAGTGGAACACGTCGAAGCTCCCGAACCGAGCAAACTCGCTCGCTCATTCGTTCGTTCGTTCGTACGTTCATAGCTCTGGCATAAAAAAAGTTTCTCGGTAAAAAAAAAAAAATGAAAGTATCCAAAGAGAAAACTAAAAAAATTATATACATAAAAAAAAGGAAGAGCGAGAACGAGAGAGAGAGAGAGAAGAGAGGAGTTTTATCGGTCCACCCGAACACGTCGTGCTTTAATTATTTGCTTATTAAGTCTCACGCTTCGCGCGTAATTTCGGTTCTAATGTCGCCCGCATTTTCCGGTATTAATCACGTTTCTGATGATTCAGGAGCTTGTTACGCTTGTTACAGTCATTATTTCTACGGATAATTATCACCGGTAGAACATTCGTCGAAACCGTTTCTCTTTTCGTTAATTATAAAATAAAATAAAAAAAGGAAGATAAAAATCGTGCAAACGACAGAGGTAGAGAGGGACAGAGAGAGATAGAGCAAAAAAAGGAGAATAAAAAGAAGGATAAATATAACAGAGACAGGGGAAGAAGGAACAAGGTATATATATATAGAGAGAAAGAGAAAGATAAAAAAGGAACGAGGAAAGATGAAATCCAAGCTCTCGAATCTTGTCTCCCTGTCCCTTTATCTCTTGTCGTTACCTTTTCGTTCGTCCCAGGGACGTCTGTATCCGTCGTACCGTTAGGATCGCGAGATAAAGCCACGACAAAGCCCAGGCAAGTTGTTAGAGCTTCCGCACGAGACTCCGAGGTCTATCCTCTTGAAAGTCGGTAATTAATCTTGGAACGTCGACTCGGTTTCCGTTTCGTGCGGTATCGTCCTCCTCCTATTCCTCCACCTCCTACTTCTCATTCCCATCCTCCTGCACTACCAGTACGTCGTCTACGTTGTCTACGTCGTCTACGTCGTCATCGTCGTCTTAGTCATCTCAGCTTCTTTTTTTTTTTACGAGCCTCTATTCAAAGTTCATAATCGATTCCTGATTACACGTACCTTTCTATTCTTTATATGCAAAAGTTATGTAAAACTGTATGTAAAGAACATTTCCTAAGCACGAAATATATTAACGTTTTTCAACACACAAACGAGTAGAATTTTACATATATATATAAAAGAGAAAATTATTGATCGTGGTGGTCAGTAGGTGGTGGTGGTGGTGATGGTGGTAGTGTAGGTAGTACTAGGTTCACGCAAACGCGATGAGAAGAAAAAAAAAGGACTTGGATGGAAGAGAAATGACAGAATAAAAGGATACATGAGTGAGTGAGTGAGTGAGTAAGTGCGTGAGAGTGCGTGTAGATAATCCAGAAAAGAAAAAGTGAGAGGAAAATGTGTAAAGCTTGATTCTAGTTTCAGAGCTAACTTTTTCTACCTTAATTAACTGACCAAACAGGATAGAAGACACATTTACGACGTTTATGTCATTTACGACGCCTCGAGTGGTACGTGCGTGGTATAGTTTTATATACTCCCGTCGTCAACATGTATCTCCTGGCTCAAAGCTTTACGAGTCAACCCAAAGAAATCAACAGAAAAAGAAAGAAGAGAAATAAAAAGAAGAAAATCTATACGTGACTAGTTACGTGAAATCCGACAAGGGTATAGAAATAAGATAGTAAGGGGAGTCTTGTAAAAGTAGAAAAAGAATCCGCGATAGCGATGGGGTGGTAAAAGGAAGGGGAGAAAAGGGTCCAATGCGTAATAGAGGTTGCTGGAAGATTTGCAAAGTTCGCAAGAAAAGTTTGGCGCCTTGGAGAATTCAACGATCGCGACATCCACCGGAAAATCTCGTAGGTCGCGCTTCCCGTACGCGGAACAATAACAATTCCATTTAGCAAAGTTCGAATCGGGAAAGTCGAGAAGCGTGTAACTCGAACATAGTTCGCAACGCGTACGATCCATAAGAAAACGACGACTACGACTACAACAACGACGACGACGACGACGCGACTGCTTTATCGCAGTTTCGCTACCTCACGCGGAATCTCTTGCGAAAGCTCTCTACGAAATCTCCTACTGAACTTTCCTTCGTGAGAATAGAAAGAAAGAAAGAAAGAGAGAGAGAGAGAAGGAACTCGTATTCTCCGTCGAGAGTCTTGGAAGACCTGTCTTATCCAAAATAAGGATAAAATAAAAGAGTAATGATAAGAAGAAAATAAGAAAGTAAGAAAAATATATGCTTTGGTGTTTCACGGAATGTTTAGAGAATTTTTCTTTAGGAATAGTTGATACCCAGTTGGATAGAATGTTTTGTATATCTTTTTTCGTTCTAAAATCTGACAAAAGTGGTCTAAGTATCCCAACAACTCGCGGGAGAATACGGATTTTCTACTCGAGGACAATGCGATAAATTATCCAGAACGCGAGATTTCGTTTCCGAATGCGTGAGTTAGTTATATATATACGTATATGGGTGTCAGAATATACTAGTGTGTGTGTATGTGTGTGACACGTGAAAACTTTTGAAATAAAAGTTCACGAAATGGAGACGAGAGAAACTAGTCGTCGGGCCTCCGTTTCGGTTACAAAAGTACACAGGTGGAAATTTCTAGTAGGGAAAAAAAACTTTCGTGTCATAAACGAACCTGGTTTTATTTTAGAGATGAACTATTCGAACAAGTTCTCGCATCGGTGATTATTTTTTCATACACGAAAATTTCATATCTACGTGAAATTTGTTCTTCCTCTTATTATTTCCCTTCTCATACGATTGGTTTTACGAAAATACTACTCGAAAAGTTCGTTAACCGATAACACTTAAGTATTCATTCGATAGGGAAGAAAACTTCCGAAACGATCTATCAATGTAACGCTTCCTTGGTTATCAACCAAAGAATAGATATATCATTCTTTTTAATAATAGTTATCTCAATTAGTATGATTATTCTATCGTTGTTACCTTTGAACTTGATAGAAGAATTTCATTCAAAATTTCTATCTCTGTTGTCATATTTTTGGTTCCAATGGTTAAAAATGTCAATTATCGTTTTTACGATGTAGAGAGTTAAATGAAAAATTTATAAAAAATAGAAAATAACGATCCAATTCGGACGGTAATTGAAAAATATTCTTTGTGATTTTATTACTCGACGAGATCAATCACAGACTGGAATACCGTCATATTGGCCAGTGCACTTTAATAATGATAATAATAATATAAATGATAAAAAGAAAAAAAAAATAATCCTCGCAAAGCTCATTCACCTCTCGTTAAATCCTTCCAACGTAACACTAGCGTACTTTAACAGAAAATTCCCTTTAAATTAATTAAACGAAGAAAATATGAAGAATAATGAAAAAGTTAGAGTCGTTAGAATTTGACAAAGTAACAAAATTTTTGTTTTATCGTATATATATATCATTTAATCGCGTTATCTACCGGTAATATAAATTTTGGTTAGAGAAATATGAAATATACCTATAGTTTGTTTTTAACGATAATCCCGACAGATTTAGCCGCACGCGTTCAGCCTCAAAACCAATCGTCAAAATGAATTCATAGCTAGATGAAATAAATTTCATCTCGTAAATATAATTATCCTGGTTCACGTTATCTTCCGATCGTATCAACGTGTGGATTTAGCGTTTCTAAATAACTACTACCAACCTCTACCTATATACATACACAATACGTATACGCAAACATATACATATATACACAGAACCGATACCGTTCGGTATAAAGTATTACCTGTACACGCGCAAGCGAGACAACGAAGAAGTAATTAAACTTTTTGGTTAGAAAGTAATATACCTACATCGTCCTATGGCACAAACACGATCATCGCATTTCCCTCCTAACGTAAAGCCTCGCCCGGCCTAATCAGTATTCAGTTTAAGCGGCGTACCAGCCCATTTACGACGTACCTAAAGCTATCCTATTATTGGCGCTGAAGATAATAACTATACGAAAATCTCCCTACCACCCCATTCTCTCGAGTGTTTCCTATCGCATGACCTAACGGAAACTTATTTCTCGCACGAGTGAAATTCATTCGGGTAGCGGCATTATCCGATGAATTGGAGTCAACCAATCAACGATGCTTCGTCGATCGTTTCTCCTTAATTTCGACTAATGGTCCTTATAAAAGGAAGGATCGTTAAAACGAACGAGGCTCGATTGCCGTTGCCGTTCTCATCAATTCCGCGAATAGAAAAATAAAAAAACAAACGAAATTAAAAGAAAGAAAAATATGAGAGAAAGAGAGAGAGAATAAAGGTGTTAGAATAACTAGAAAATCCGTAAAATGTGTCTGGATTTTGAGGTACAAAAGAGGGAGGTGGGTGGTTGGTCAACGAAGGATGGTTCGAGAGGAAGAGAACGAGATTACGTTCGTGTCCTCGCACCTTGTACTCTGACAAAGTTTACCTAATCATCGGTAAACGGTTTATCCGCTTCGTCCACTATCCATCCGCTTCGTCTCGCCTATCTTTCCCTAATGTTATCCCACTAGGACGTCTAGTGGAACAAGCTTCGAAAGGAATTTATTTCCCATGTGCGGGTTAGCTAGGGCAAGAGTAAGTTAATCGTACCGTTGGAACAACCGTGCCGGAGATCTCTCCTGTCCAAGTAAATATCCAATTCTGCGCCCAATTGCCCTTCCACTCTTCCTCGACTGCTCTGCTTGCTTCGCGTTGTCTACTTTCCGGCACACAGCCACTGTACCATCCAGGGCCGGAGCAAGACGGGTTTTCAACGCATTCGTTCACCCAACTACGTGATTTGTAAATAAATAATTACTTGTTGTAAAATTTTAATTGTAGTATATTGGAATGTGTATTTAGGCTTCGCAAAATTTTTTAAACCTGGTCCAGCAAAAGTACCATCAACGTATTACCAACGTCAGGAGCCAAATCAACGATACGTTCCTTTTTTCATGGTTGTATCATAATCTCTCTCTCTCTTTTTAAAACAAATTTACGTACGATTATCCCATATACAACATCGATCAGATTTTTCACTTAATTCCATTCGAAGGTAGAATTTTGTGAAATTCTTTTTCTCGTTTTTTCCAAAAATATCAAAAGTTATTTTGCAATTTAACGTTAAAATCGAAAGGGGTTCGATAAAAAGAAAATTGGATGCACCGTGGACAAATAGTCTAAGGAAAAAAGAAAAGAAAAGATTCTTTTTGTGTAAGGTGGATTTAAAATTCGTTGAATAAGTTATTCGAAAGTTAAACGGTAGTTTTCCATCGAATGGTGTGTATTATCAAAAGAAATCCGTGAAAAAAAAAAGGAAAAAGAAAAACGTATTCGCAGGTTCCAGACTCTTTCTAAGAATAAAAGCGCAGTTTTTTATTTTTCATTTTTTATTTTCTTTATTTTTTTATTTCTTTTTTGAAAAAAGCTCGGAGTCGAGTAAACTTTCTAACGACTTTCTTTTCTATCGGGTGGCAACCAGAGACGCGGGTCAGGGATTGTCGAAGGCAATCGTCCGTTCTTTCGAGTTCACAGCCGAAACTCATTCGCCTCGAGCTAGAATCGTACCCCTGTAGAAATACCTTTTCTTTAGCGAACGGATACCTCTAAATACGATTGCTGCTACCACGTAGAAAAAGAGGGAAAGAGAGACAGAATGGAATAAAAAGTAAAGAGAAACGGAAGCGTAGAAAAAGAGGCGCCCTCGAAGTCTCGGCTGAGGACTGAAAAACGCGTTTCACGAATAACGGATTGGGGGTAAGCTTGGAAACGCGACTAGGAGTAAGAAGTTACGAAAGGTGCTCTCTCTCTCTCTCTTTCTTTCTCTCTCAAAGGCGTTACTTTGCCAACTCGTCGTCCGTGTCGAAAAAAAAAAAGGAACGTTAACGCAAACGGAAAAAGAAAGAAGACAAATAAATAAGCTACAGTTACGGTACGAAAAAAGAAAAAATAATAATAATAAAAGAAGAAGCAAAAGAAGAAGTAGAAGTAGAAGTAGAAGTAGAAGTAGAAGTAGTAGGGAAAGAGAAAGAATAAAGAAAATGCAATCGTTGCGGTAACCTGAAGGAGCTCGAAAACTAATTTATAGTGCCACTTAAATATCCCTACTCGACCTGCATTTCATCTTGTCTGTGTGTCAGTTTGTCCGTGTATGCTAAAAGAAAGAGAAATAGAAAAAGACAATGCTAAGGTAGCAAGCAGGTTGTGCAAGTAGCGAGAAGAAAACTTAAGGACAGAAGAGGGAAACCAACTTGACGGAAGTTTAAGTTCTTTTGTAAACGGGACGCCCTTTAGTTCTCATTCCCCTTTTGCCCATCCCATCCCATCCCACACCACACCACACCTCCCTTTATCACTTTCTCTCCATCTCTTCTTTTCCTTAACGAGCAAATGGCTTTTGAAACGGGAAGGAGTGAAGAAGAGGATGAAACGGGAAGACCGGAAAAGGTACGCCCCAACCTGAATGGTTCTGGGCTGCAAACTGCAGACAAAAGTGTAGCAACGCAGGAGCAGTCCAACTAATCGTTCTCTTTCCTTCCCTCCACCACCACTTTTTTATTCTGAAAAAAACTTTATATTCCTTAGTTTGATTCTCCCTTTTCTTCTCTTTTTCTTTTCCTACCAAATATCTATGCGGTTCTATTTTTACAACGAAGTGTTCGTACCCTCAACGAATAGGGGCAGGGGACTCCTATCATAAGTTGCCTTTTAATTACGAGCCATCGACTCTATAAGGATGCAGTTGAGAAAAATGTCGGAGAAATAATAAAGGCTATAGAGGACGAGGACGAAGACGAGGACGAGGACAAGGACAAGGACAAGGACGATATGGAAAATGAGAAAATAAATCGTCTCTCGTTTAGAGGGAGAGAGAGAGAGAGAGAGAGAGAACCACTCGCTTGACGTTTTACTGCCCTTTATAACGAGCGTGCTTTACAGTGTCTCAGTTGCCTCTAACGATTTTCAAAGGTATTCTCGAACATGGGAGACAGAGTAGTGTTGCCTTCTTTTCCTTTTTTCTCTCTTTTTCTCTCTTTCTCTCTCGCTTATTCGCTCAAACGACAAAGCTGTCGTGGCAATTATCTCCAAACGCGTGCTATTACTTTGAGGCCAAAAGCAAACTCCCTGGTCTAGCACATTTTCTCTCCTTCTCTTTCTCTCTTATTCTCTCTCTCTTTCTCTCTCTCTCAGTCTCTTCCTATTTCTAACGATAGGATTCGAAGACCTTCCTTACTCGACTATCTCGAAACCAATGCCGTAGAGGGTTAATTAATTACACCTTTCGAAGCTACAAAAGACTCGGACAATACGAGCCAACGTGATTTGTCTGTTTTAGACGCAAATTTCTATCCACGAATGAACGCAAATCCACGAATAAGTTTAATCGAAAAAAGGAATTCTTACGGTGCGAATGGATAGAGAGGAAAAACAAATTAAAAAGAAAATTTGGCGACTAAAAGAAAGAGGGTAGGAAGAGAATCGAATAGATATAGTAAATATCTAAAACTTTTTAAACGGAGGACATATTAATTTTCCTATACCAACAAGCAAAAGCACTTTCTCACAAACCTATATACAGTGTCGGTAGCATATAATGGATTTAGTGGTTGAACTTTTACCGAAAGAATACAAAGGCGATTCGTCGAGTGTTTTAATCCACGTAGCACACGTTCTAAATTTCATTCGAACCCACCACCGGACGAGTGGAATCGTAATGAAATTTTCACTAGACACTGTTTCTAGAATACAAATAGATACGAAAAGGAAAATTTAACTTCTTTAACCGAAATGTTGGAAGAGATAAATATCCTTACTGTCTAAGAACTAAATACGTGAAAGTTCAACAAACGAACGTGATTATATAAAATTAAAGAACAAAATATAGAATAAAAGGAAGAAAGAAAAAAATTGGAACAATGAGAAAAAAAGAATGTAAGGAATATGTCGGAGAAGAGAAAACTCTTCACCCGAGTTAGATTTTTACTAAATTCCACTAGGAAGACATGTTCCTAGTATTAAACCCGAAGTGAAGCCGAGGTCCGATGTCGTAACTTCCGTTTCTCGAACAATGATCTGGAATAAATTATATCCCAAGCGCGCCCACCAGAGAAACGGGACGGAAGCTGTCCCGAAATGTAGATAAATTTTCCAAGCGTATTAATACTTTCTGCACAATCGGAAGCTCATCTTGCGGCGTAGCTGGAGCAAAATAGAGTTCCGCTGATAGATTGCCACTCCGGGAGTGAAAATTGCCTTGAAATTGAAGCGTCCACTTGNAATAGAGAAAGGTCGATGAACGAGACGAATAGAGGACGCATTGGAAGAGTATCGATCTTTTAAAGTTTAACTCTTTATTTGTCTTTGACTAGAAGCAACGAAATTACTCTCGGAAAAAGAAAGAAAGAAAGACAGAGAGAGAAAGAGAAAATAGAAAAAAAAAAACAAGAAAGGAGGAAAGAAGAAAAGGGACGAAGAAGGACTAATAAAAATGATCGTTCCGCAGTGCTTACCGTCAAAGGATCGAAACGACTAACTTTGGAAATGTTGAAAGAAAGGAAAGTCTGTAGCAAAGGGCAGAAAAAGAGAGGTAATCGTGCTGACCCGAAGCCGGGCAAATGGCTCGCGTGCGGATCATCGATTTTCAGCACCTCCGCTACTGCTGCTGCTGCTGCTGCTGCTGCTGCTACCTCTGCTTCTGCTGCTGCTGCTGCCGGCGTTTGACGGGCCGAGAGAGAGAAAGAGAGAACGAGAGAGAGAGAGAGAAGGGTTGGAGGAAGGAACAAGGCCCTGTCGACAATGGGAGGGGGGTGGGGGATGATAGTGTCCTTTTGCAAATTCTATCAGCATTGCGGAGAGAGAGACCGGAGCAGAGGCTAGCTGAGTTTCGTCGTTTCGATCGACTTTGACGCAGGCGCGTTAAATTAATAGGAAAAGGGGGAAATGATATCTTCTTCCTTTTAACCGCGTAACGCGCGAAAGTTTATATCACTGTTAACGATACCATTATTAACGTAGGTCATGGAACGTATAAACGGTGACGGCTCGTTGCAAGTACACGATTCAACGGATAGTGGTTTTCTACAATTGCGTCAGCATCGTTAAACCGTTCCATCCATCGGCTACTGGACTTTGATCAACGCAACACCACACGCAACGCAAACTCTACCCTCCCGTTCCCGCCCCATCCCCGCCACCGCCATAACCCTCGTCCCATCCATCCATTGCTCGTCGCTAATTACTAACAATAAATATTTCATTGATCAAATCGCAACTCTCGGTTAAACAGTTATTAGAGAAGTCCGTGCGAAAGTTCGACTAAATTTAACACCGTGAAACAAATTCTGACAAAACTCTGACGCAACCATTCTCCACCTCCCCTCCATCCCACAAATGAATAAAACAACGATCGTCGGTCTCTTTTCCTACCACCCTAGCCCTCCCACCGATTTAACCGGCCCACTGATTACTAACAATAAATATTTCATTGATCAATTAATTGCGAAAACTCGGGAAACTAGTGGAAGTGGTGAGAAGGGGGTAAACAGTTGTTGAAGAAAGTAACGCGAAACTCGGAAACTTTTTTTTCTTTTTTTTTTTTTTTTTAACTTGGCCAGCCGAAAAACGTACCTCCTCACTCGGATACGTTCAATTCCGCACGGTGATTTAGGAAATATGAGAGGAAGTTTGCGCCTTCGGCTTCTCTGGAGCGAGGCCAAAGTCAAAAAGCATTCAGTTCGCCTGAAGCGGTACACATTTTTCACGGCCGTATACGTATAGTCTTCTCTCGCGCATAAGCTAGGATATATCCTATATTTTTCTATATATATATTATATGTATACATATATGCTATATTCTTGTACATACTTACATACTACTAGCTATGGAAAAGAGACAGGGAGCAGGGAAAGGGGGTAAAAAGAGAATAGAGAATAGAGATAGAAAGAAGATAAAGAGAATAGGTGCAAGAGTAGGGTAAGGGTTGGGTAAAGAAGATATCAAACGAACAGGGAGAAAAACGCTAGACGCGAAGTTTAAGTTTCTTTTTCCAGGGTCCGTAGGAAAATTCTCTCTCCTGGTTTTCCGATATGCATCCGGACCAGACATCGTATTCTCCGAATTTTCCTTTAAAAAGAAGCTTCCTTACGTAGCGTTTCTATCTAAAAAAAAAAACACCCCTAGTATACGCGCGTCGATGCGAAAAGAAGAAGAAGAAGAAGAAGAAGAAGAAGTGTGTCTTCGTCTGCTACAGATTTTCAAATCGGAATTCCGCTCGAACGAACCGTTTCGTTCAGCATCCTCGTCTATGTCTTCGTCTTCGTCACCATCTTCTTCTTCTTCTTCTTCTTCTTCTTCGCAGGACGATCGAAGGAAAAAAAGGAAGTAAGGAATGATGAAGATACGGGGGATGGTGGTAGTGGTGAGGATGGATGAAGGAGGTGGGACTCATCGATCAAACCTACGACGGTGATGGGAAGAGTAAAAATATTAGAAGGAGAAGAGGACCTCTTGTGTTTCATGTTTCTTTGTTTTATTTTTTCTTTTTTTGAAAAAATCACGACCGAGGAAAAGAAAAAAAAACGGGGGGAAAAGGAAGAGACAAAGTTACACCAAGTCACGTTCGTATTAAAATGAAATATTCAACAGGAAATCTTTTTTGGGGGATTTTGTGATAATGTTTGAGGCTCGAGAGTATTATTATGCTACTATCTTTACGAATAACGCACGAAAACATTATGTTTACCTCATTTTTTAAACGTTCACGTTTCTTTTTCTTTTGTCGTTTTTATACCTAAAATCTTGAATTCGTGTTTCTGTTAATACAAAATCGTACTTTAATATTAATCGAAAAATATTATGTTTAAATCTAATAGTAAGTAGAAATGTTTACAGGTATAATCCAAAGAGTATGTTTAATTTCGTTAGAATAGGGTAGTGGTGTATAGAAGAAACAAGATTTCGGAAACGTAGTGAAGTATGCAGCCATTAGCACCGGTGTGGTAGTACTTGCATTATATAATCTAGATTCAAATAGATTGCAAGTAATACCGACCCAAATCTCACCACGCGGAGGTTCGTTCCAGCATACGAAGATCCACCTACTAAGATAACATACTTACTCATTAGTCGCGTCTAATGAACCCCCCCATCGATACTCATCGACTTTATTCCTATGTAATAATAAACTCGTTCTACTATTATTTAATTATTATCGATATAAAAATAGAATTGAGATAGAAAAAAAAGGGGGGAAAAAAAAGAAGATAAACACTCGTTCTATATTAAAACTATATATATATAATAAAAATAGATAAAGTATAAATATATATACTTGGTAGTGTGAAGAAAATGAATCGATAGTTTGAAAAATGTGTGGTATGGTGTCATCAAAATACGATATAAAAGTGTTGTCAAACTCTCATGAATGCGCCGAGCGTGGTCCATCAAATTCAGTTCCCGAGTGTCTCCTGGCTGAGAATGTAAAAAGAGAAAAGTAAAAAAAAAAAAGAAGAAGAAGAAGAAGAAAAAAGGTCGAGGAAAGAAAATTTTTTACCAAGGAAGAAAAATGTTACGAAAAGGTTAAGAAAGAGCGAAGACTCTTGATCCTTGGGTAGCTTAGGTGGTTAAAGCACCGCATGCGAAATGCGAGGACCTAGCTTTGAATCTTGGCCCATCCAGGGAATCCATTTATTTTCTACCCCTCCCCTCGGAGTAACAAAAAAACAAGTTCTTTTACGTCGTTTCAACGCTTCAAGGTTTGAATCTTCATGGCTGCTCGTTTTTACAATCAGGTAAAATCTTCTCGGGCCACGTGTTTCAAGACCATATTGGGCTGTTTAGAAATGTCTTTTTTCCTACCCTTTGGAGAATTTAAAACCCTCGAATGGCATTTTCTCTTTACTTCTCGATCTCTATATGATTTTCTCGTTAAAATATAAAACCTTTCTGTCTTCATTGTTCTTTTATTTTTCTATTTCTTTTTAAGTAAATATTCTACGCGTCTCATAAACAAAATAAGAAAAGCAAGACAGTATTCCGGACAAATATTCGGACCGGGACTAGGCTAGAAGAAATTATCCTGATTCAATAGGGGGCGCGGCTTTGAAGAAGAGACGGAATTCGATCGGCACGCCTTGATGCTCGTAATCCGACGCGGATATTCGTTTAAAACTTTCTTGCATACCAGCTAGAACCGAAACTTTCTTAGAGTTTATAGAGGAAATTGGCAGAAAGGTCGGTTCATCGCGCACGCTCTTTTAGAGAGAGAGAGAGAGAGAGTGAGAGAAACTACTATAGTACGAGCTTGCGCAGGTTAACGTAGAGAAGATCGGCAAGCAAGTTAGCGTACAAACTCAATCCGATTTCTGGTTGGATCATTCGTATTCCTAACGCGTATTTTACATCCGCGTACGATTGCCGGTAGAGTATCGTAAATGTCAAAAATAATTTATATACAATACATATATCGAGAAATTATTTGAATCGGAACGAACGTTTCGAAAATGCATCCGTAATTTCAGTTTTACGATCATTAATTTATATTCCGGGCAAACGTTATGCAAACGATTATACGATGAAAAACAATCGAAAATATATATAAATATATATATATGTATATATATTTTGTTTGTTTTTTTTTTTTACATTGAAATTTCTACCTTCCATCCTCACTTTCTATCTCTCTCTCTCTCTCTCTCTCTCTTTCTCTTTCTCTCTCGTTCTCTCTATTTATGCGTGTACAACCAACCTATTGCATTACTAGAAATCGATCCTGCATTCTACCATTACGTTTCGTCATAGCTTCATAATACGGTTTCTATTATTGTCGATAATTGGGCTTATTTATTAGCGGTAATTAAGTTGACCCGCAACCATCATTACGCTGAACGACGTGGTTTCTCTATTATTTTAGCGCAATAACGAGATTTCGTGGCCTCCTCTCTCTCTCTCTCTCTCTCTCTTTCTCTCATTTTCTCATTTACTCTAGAGAAAAAAAAGAAAAGGAATAAAAAAAAAAAAGAAAAGTGAGAGAGAGACATTGCTACCGTGATCGATGCGTGCTTATCAACCTTCTGCGTGACGTAATACTCGTTCGTGCGCGAACGCTAAAACGTATCCGATCGAAAACAACACATAAAACAACGCGTGATTTAACGAAAGAACAAAAGAAAATTCCGTTCGTAAATTAAACCCCGCTACCCTCTCATTCCTTCTCTACTCACTTCTCCCACCTCAACACCCATACAATATATTATCTTAATATTTATTATCATCATTAGAGGAATTTCAACAAATAAGAGATATTATATAATAAAAATACACAAAGTGGTAAATTTGTGTAACTTTAAAAAGGTCTATTTAAGCGATATTGTTAATATTGCAATTTTTATTTCGCATCTTAGAAAGAAACGTTTTGGTAAATGCAATAAGCATGAAGCTAGGTAGGAAAATAGCACATACACTTTATTTCTTCTTTTTATTTTGTGTTCTTTTCTTTTCTATTCTTTCTTCTTATTATTCTCTCTTCGTCTTTCCTCTGCAAACGACATTTTTGAGGGAACGAGTGGTAGAGTTTAGGGGGAGTTTAAGGGGAGTTTGAGGAGGGAGGTTGAGGTTCCTTTGGCCGTTGACTTTCTCTACAGATGGTAGTCGGTTTTACCATGAGCATTTTACGAAACAAAATATCTCGGTGCTCGCGTTGGGCCGTGTTGCCATCCGTGTATAGAAACGGCACCCCCGTGTGGATCGATAACCGGCGCATGGCCGCAGGGAGCAACCAACGTAAAACGCGCCACCGAAAAACTTTTCTCCTTTCTCCTCTCTCTCTCTCTCTCTCTCTCTCTCTTTTAACTCTATCTGTAGTTTTCCTAGTCCCCGGTATTCGTGGTCAACGGAAAGACGAAAGTTTCGGGGTAAAACACGCTTGCAAGATCATTCCAACACTCGTACCGGATCGTGTCACGTCTGTCAACTACTAACACCGCTATACTATATTGCCCTAACCATACTTGTTGTGATGTTTCTACCTAGCACTTTACCCGACACCAGACATTCTTTAAAACCTCACACGATCGATATTAAAGGATTCTTCTTAACTTCTGTACTACTTCTGTACTACTTCTGTATTACTTCTGTACTCTCTCTCTCTCTATCTTTATCTCTTTCTACGAGATCGTTTTAAAGATTACGATAATGCAATTAGACGTACGTGAGTAATTATCATATCTGATGCTTAATAAATTATATTAAAGTATATATATACGAGAAAATTTAAAACGTTAATATTAAACTAACTACGAGAAGTAAGAGATTGTGTCACAAAAAAAAAAGGTACCTTTCCTAGATCGCTGAAGTTTCTTAAAACGATATCGTAACGTGGAATGCGAGAGAGTGAGAGAGAAACATTTATTCTCGATCAAGAAACTCTTTTTCTTTCTCTCTTTTTTCTCTTTCTCCCTTACGAACAGAATTTGCAACGAAAACTCATGCGTACCGTTGTTTCTATTCCTTTCATTTCATTTCATTTCATTTCATTTCATTTCATTTTATTTCATTTCATTTTATATCGTTTCATTTCGTTTCGTTTCGTTTCGTTTCTGCAGATTGTGACGTTTATAACGTCGAAAGAAGCGAAAATTCATTGGATTACTCTGGTATCCCGTCTACATATTTATTCATGTTTAACTCATACGAGTTTATATCGCAAAGCCCCCGAAGTACGTCTTTATGATAGATAAACACGATTTCGTTGTAAAATTATACGTATATATTACAAAAAACCTTACTGAATCACATACAATGAGTTTTAACCTACGTAAATATGTACATATATAGATGCATACGTATATGCATGCATATGTGAATATATATATGTATGTAGCATATGTTTTGACTAAAGTAATAAACATTGTACGAAAAAATCTGGAAACAAATTAATACAGTTAATAATGTTAAATATTAAAAACCTACACACAGGTATTAACGTTTCATAAAAAAGTGAGAATGCACATAACATTCGTAGAATAAAGAAACAGTTAAAAGTGTTTTTTTCTTTTTTTAAAAAAAAAGAGAGAGAGAGAAAGAGGGAAAAAACGAAATCTTATGAAAATAATTCAAAGAAAAAAATTAGTATTTCATCGTTGGGCAACGAAATATGAGAAAAATTGAAATGCTAATGAGAAAAATAACAAAAAATACAAAATCGTCTATTCTCTTATTATTCCAATTGAAATTCATTGAACTAATTTATATAAGGAAAAGGAAAAAAAAAATCAATAGCAATGGTCGTAATAAAAATATAAAAGGAAAATGAATAAAATTTGGACAATTTTTATTTCGATTGCGGATATTACGATTGGATTAAATGTAACTGGGCTCATGGGCACATTTGACCTCGTGCAATTTGATATTTCAAACGACGAAACGTCAAGTTACGACAAACCATTCCGAAAATTTTCCGAATGTCGACGAAAGGATCTTTCCTGATGCAACAATGCTTGCAACGTTTAAATTATTCGCTCTTGTAATTGTTCCCGACATTTCTTCGTGAATAAAAAAAAATAATTACAATATCTAAAGATATATATATTTAATCCTAAAATTAATTGTCAATTTTGTTCATAACAATGATCTATGATTTTTGGGAAAAAATTCCTTTGACAGTCTAGCGAGTAGCAAATTAAATAAAAATCACTCTTAAAAAGAATAGAAAAAATCTTAACCAGGAAAAGAAATATACGGAGAAACATTTAAAGAGGATTACTTCACAATCAGAAAAATTAATTTATTTTTTGTACGCGTATATAAAGCAGAGTTCATTTATAAACCCATTGATACTTCAAACTAGAGACTTATCTGAATGAAACTAGTTTTATAAATATACTCGATATTTTGTGAAGACGAAGAAAAACAAGGTTTCTTCTTCTTCTTCATCTTCTTCTACTACGAGAAGAAAAATCGGTTTGGACGTTGAAAAATAAAACGCAACGATCGATAATTGTCGTGCAACTTGCTCGAGGATGGACGAGTAAAAGGGAAGGAAAGAATTTCAAGAAATTTTGTTGAAACTTTTGAAATGATCTCATTTGCCGTCCAACACCCCCGTACTTTCCTGATCTCCTGTCTAACCCCCCTCCCCTATAAGCGTACAACTCCAAGCTGATAATTTGATGACTTTAAACTTTAGCAGAAAAACTTTTTAACGAGTTACTTCAAAGAACCGAGCTTTCCTTTTCCTTTTCTTTTTTTCTTATTGAAGAAAGAAAAAGATAGAGAGAGAGAGAGAGAGAGAGAGAGGTAGAATTCTGATATCATGAAAAATCTACTTATTCGACGAACCAGTGATCAATCTAATAATAAAATCGTTAAACAATTTTTATCATTTTAAAAGAGATCTTGAAAAAGTGTTAGGGGAAAAAAATGTAGAATACAACGAAAAAAAAAAAAAAAGGAAAAAGAAAAGTATGCCGAGTAGTATCACCTGTTGGTTGTTTCATTCCCGATGATCTTTCCGTACGTTCGTTCGTTTGTTCGTTCACCATGAATGCAGAGCAATGAGACGAATATTTTCAGGCCGGAGAAATTCTCACATACAGTCAGTCAGTCAGTCAGTCAGTCAGTCAGTCAGTCAGTCAGTTAGACAGACAGACAGAAAGATAAACAGACAGACAGACAGATAGTCACGACTCACGGTTACAGTCAATGAAAACTTGTACAACTTGCATCACCACCTGCACCAGAACCACCACTACCACCCTGTTTTCATTCTCTTCTTTCATCTCTTGCAAACGCGACTTGTTTTAGTGGTTGACGTAACAACACAAAACAAATATTCTCTCCTCACACCAGCCTACGTCAAAAGAATTGTTCTCATTCGCATCGGTTGGTCTCTCGCCATTTTATCGACAAAATTCATCGATTATCAAGGATTGGATATTTTTAATATATATATTTTATCTTTCGATCTTTAATTAATTGTCGCAAGCATAGACCTTCTCCAATCATTTTTTTCCATAATTATCAGAAATAAATTATTTGACGTAATTGTAATGAATATTAATAATTATTTAACTTCTGTTAAGTAATTAGAGACTCTGACGTAACCTCGTTATCGTCTAACTGAGAACGACGTCTTATATTTTACAATATTTCTTTTTCGTGTGCCGTAATAGTTATTTCAAAGAACGACAGTAAACAAATTTTAATATTAAATTATTAACATTTAAAAAAAAAACATGTAAAATACAATAATCTTCAACCCTAATGATGGCATATTTATAATCTTAATAAAAAAAAGAACCCCCATAAGAAGAATTCGTACGTTTTTTATTCGATCAAAAAAATATTCGTACAAATCTCTTAACCGTGATAATAGCATTCCTTGCAAAAAGTACATTTTGTTCTTTGCAAGAACCGCAAGAAATTTATTCGACAAAGCAAACCGGTGAAAGAGGAGGGCACATTCATATATAGAACACGAATTCATAAACGACTCAAGGCCGCAATACGATAGGGGACGCATTTATGTAGGCAGAAGAAGTTTATCATGGAGCACCTGTTGGTCGATGTTGGAATATTGGCAGGTCTATGATATTATTCCTTGTCGCCCGTATCTACCCTTTGTGTACGGGCCTTCAATGACCGTTGTTTAGTCTTATCAGGCAATGACCTTATCATCTCAATAGTCTAAAGCGAACTCTAAATAAAAAATAGGAACTTAATTGTAAGTAAAAAAAAAAGAAAAAAACAGAAAAGAAAGAAGAAGCCACCAAGTTCAATGTCCCTCTATTCACAATCTCTTTGGAAGAATTTCTATTAAACTTCGAACGATGAGAAGAAAGGTGAAGAGGAGAGGGGGCCCGTAGCCGCGACGAGGCTGCGAGATGGAAAAAAAGAAAGAAAATAAATCCCCTTGTTTTCCCAGCACCTGTTGTTCGTCGTCGTTGACTCTTTGTCACCATTTTTCATCTTATCCAAGATATAATTTTCCCTGACCTCGAAGCCACCTTTCTCCTCCTCTCCTCCGCCATTATCTTTTCTTCACTTCGTTTCAAGGAACCTTGTTCTTATTCGTTTGTTCCTATATTTCCGTTCCTTAACACGACGAAATGTCTTAGGTCGCAAAATCGTAAGAACTGACTGATGGGCACCTGTTGAACACCGAACGATACTACGTTCGATGAATTATTCCCTGTCGTTCTAAATCGTGGCAGTTTCGTGACTACGACGAATTTCAAGCCTTCATTTTTACTTTCTTCTTTTTTTTTAGTAGACATATTAAGTACAATCTTTAACACGCGTCACGGTATCGTATATTCTTTAGGATCTAGGTTTAGTTTCTATAAAATATCCTAAAAGAAGGGAGTAGAGTGTCATAAAAATATAAATGTATATATAGTTTGTTTAAATATGTAAAGTAAATGGAAAGGAAATAGAATTGGTTAGATGTCATTGAATAGAGATACCCATTTTCTGCATCCACGAATCCTTTGTACCAATCCCAACCTAACCTTCGAATAGCTTTTCTCACGTGACGTGTCATTCCCATAGAGCAATGGATATGCACGTAGACGAATTGCTTGTTCAAACGAAAATGAGAACCTACCTCACCCTCACCACCACCTCCTTTAACGAAGGTACTTTACTTCGTGTTCGCGTAATAAGACCAAAAGTCAAATTTGAAGACATTTCAACTTGTTCTATCAAGATCTCTCTCCTAAATTCTAACGAAAGTACTATATTTTAAGCTATCGAATCCTCATTTTCTAATATACGTTAAATCGTCCAATTCCACTTTAGCTTACAATTAGATTCCACTTTTGCGTGCACGTGTCTCTCTGTGTGTGTGCATACATGTATGTATGTTTATTCGTAACGTAACTGTGAGGCAGCAGACTCGCAAAGCAATTTAATGTTTACGATCATAGGGGGAAAGAGAAATTTACGAGTAACTACATACATCGAAATATCTTTCTATCTTTCCAACCGGGGATGAAAATCCTCTAACCTAAATTTAACATAGTAACACGGTATACACTTATCCAACTTCGAAATTATTCGTTCGAGTACGCGCGATTATTGTTTCAACTGTAAACAATGAAACGTTTCTCGTTTAAACTCACAATCCCTCCTCTCGGCGATTAAATATCATTGATAAAGTTAGAAATGGTAATAAAGCTACTAAGCAACTTTTAATGAAACTACATTTTTTTGGAAGAAAAGAGGGAAAAGCTGAAGAGAGTGGTGGGATGAGAGGGAAGACAAGGGGAAAAACTTGGCAAAGAAAAAATAAACGTATTTTTTTTTTACGTCGAGTTGTTTCTGTTCAAGTCGTTTGTCGAGAATCAAGAATTTCAAAGTAGAATTATAAGAGAAGTAAAAGAAAATAACGCAACGTTCGCAGGAACGAACGAACGAACGAACGAACGAACGAACGATCATCGGATAATCGTTAAATAGAACGAGCGGGGCCTGCGTAGGCCGAGATAAGTCAAGAAGGTCTAATCCTAGATTCTCTCGCTGCTCTCAAACAAATCCTGCTAACTTCTCTACAATGAGATTGTGTCCTTAGCTGGTAGTAAGAGAGAATTACTCGACAACCCAAGCAGCAAAATCCTAACCGCAAAAAAAATGTAAGCTCTTATTCACCCTCTCTTTCTCTCTCTCTTTTTTGATTACACTAGTGTTTACTACCGGATGGGGTGTTAAAGATCGTAAGAGTAGAAGGGATTTTTGAATTTTACGTTGTAGATTCTAAAGCAATTATTCAATAATATCTTAGGGATAATATCAGAAGGATCTCTCGTGAAATGTAAGGCTCAAGAAGATGAGGAAATACGCTCTCGAGGGATGAAAGAGATAGGGAAGAAGGTGGTAGTAGTGGTGATGGTGGTGGTAGCATGCAATCTTGCCAGTTATAACCACCTACACGTCCTCGTTCTCATCGATCGGCCCGAACGAAACCTTCCCCGGTAAGCCGCGCTATCCCCTTCGAGCCACCTGCCAGACAACCACCCCTTTCACCCTGACGCGGGTAGCTGCTTGTTCGACTGGTTGAGTTGAGTTGGTTGAGTTGGTTGAGTTGGTTGGTTGGATGGTCCCTAGTCTGTGGCTGCCCAACCACATTTCATTTATTTTCATCGTATTTTCTTATCCTTTTTTTCCTATCTTTCTTCTTTCTTTCTTTCTTAACTTTCGGCGCGTTCTCCCTGGATTCCTTTAATTCACGTTCGCCACCACCCTCTTTCTTTCTTTCATTCCTTCATTTTTCTTCTACTTATCTTTCTCTTTCTATTCCACGTCACACAAAGTCTGATACCGACAGGATTCAGACGAAGCTGAGTGGAATTCGCTTCTTCATCTCTGATATTCTTTCACCGCCCACGGAATTATTACTCGCACGTCAACGGTAAATTGAATGCAAGTATTCGAAGGAAAAGAAAAACGAGGAAGAGAATAAAAGAGAGAGAGAGAGAGAAGGGAAGGGAAGGAAATCGAGGAGGGTAGAAATGATGGAAGGATAGAGATGAGACGTGACTGGAGAATCGCCGACGCGTTATCTCCTTCTGCCGAGAGAAAACGCAGAACTTAATGGGTTTTGCCTTCTCTTCTAGAGAGACGCCTGAAAGAGAGTAAAGGAGGAACGTGAATAAAATGAGGAGGCAGGATAGGAGGGAGAAAGAAATGGAGAACGAGAGGAAGGAAGAAAGAAAGGAAGGAAGGAAAGAAAGAATAGAAGGAGAAAGAGAAAGAAAGATAGACACGACGACGACGACAACGACGTCAACGAGAGGAAAAAAAAAGAAGAAAAAAAAAAAAGGGAAAAGATAGTCCTCTCGCGAAAGAGTCCGCCGTGATTTTTATCGCGATACGTGACCCGAACAAGGTACGTTATTTTAGAAATTCGTTCGCAGAATCGAGTCGCACTGAAATTACGTTTGTGTCGAATTAAAGCTGCTGCTGGTGTTCCTACATGCATTGTACCATCTCGGACTGACTCTTCTCGTCCTCTGTGAAACGTCGAGGCGACATGAAATGAGAGAGAAAGAGTAAAAGAAAAAGAAAAAGAAAGAGAGAGAGAGAGAGGGTGGCAGAACCACATATGCGGAGTTTTAAATTGGACGGAGACGCTTCATCTCGAGTAACGAAATAACGTCGGACGTCCAAGCGAAGGACGTGCCAGAAAGCTTCCAAAGCTTTTCTTTCACAATGAGCTCGATCTTGAAAAAGCAAGCGTCGTTGTCGTCGTCGTAGTCGTCGTAGTCGTCGTAGTCGTCGTAGTCGTCGTAGTCGTCGTAGTCGTCGTAGTCGTAGTCGTCTTCGTCTATCCTTGTCTACCACCTCGTCGTAAACGGAAACGGACAATGGACTTTACTTCGTACAAGGGGCTAGGCTTAAGAACCCTCTTTTGGATCCCCTACAGAGAAAAGAAGGAACCTTCTTCGATGGGTTACCAAGTGTTTGGACAATGTCAGAATTTGTAGATACTCTTAAAGGAAAACGGAGGGGTGAAAAAGAATGCAATTATCTCGCCTATTTCCTAACGTTTACTTCCTATGGAATTTCTTTTTCCTTTCCTATCTTTTTATTATTCTCTTCTTTACTTTATTTTTATTTTTTGTCGAGAATTATTATTATTTATTATTATAATTAGTATTTTCTTTTTATTCAACTATTACTATTAAAAAGTTCTCGGAGGAGTTAGGTCGAATAGGGTTAGTTAGAAAATCGATATCACCAATGCCACTACGCCATTGTGTCCATCACTCTGTTCCAGAGAATTACGTGAACTTTGGTTAATCGGCGCCTATTCTTTAACCGAGTCCGTACTTTCCCTAGTTTGCTTCTCGAATTGAGGGAAATGGTCAAAGTCCGTGCAGCAGCTATCGGTTAAAACGTTCAAACAATCAATGGGTACTATCCTCTTCCACGAAAGTTTCGTACCAATGATCGGTATGTTTTTTTTTTCTTTTCTTTTCTTTTATCTTCTTTTTTTTTAATTGGAACAGTATCGGAAATAAGCCAGTCAAATGTCGAAAGTACTTATATACTCGACAGCCACCGATAAGTGCAAGTCTATTTCCCATCATCTGCGTTGGATTTTTTTTCCTAATGGATCACCAAACTCGATTTAGGATAAATTTATTTCTACATTTATCTATACCGCGTTATTAAAAACACACACACGCCATCAATCGTCACAATTTTTATTTCTACTTGAATTTAGTTTTATATTTTATGTTAATTTCTCGTAGAGTATAATAAGGCACAGTGATATATAAAAACACGAACATTTCTAACCGTTGACGTTTACGTATATACATCAATATATTAAAATCGAAGGACGTGTTGTAGGAAGGAAAGGAGGGAAGGGGTTGATAGAAAACCACCCCCTCTATTTTCGTCAGCCCCGATAACTGATAAAATAATAATGCGGTACTCTCCTACCGCTTAACTTTCGATGAAGCGCTTAAGTGAAAAAGTTATCCTTTTAAAAACTTTGTTTTTCGAAGGTTACAAGTATCTATCGATGATGCAATAACAAAGTCGACGCCAATGTTAAAGTAAAAAAAAATTACACCAAAGAAAAAGAGAAAAAGAGAGAGAAAATCTTAAGTTTTCTTTTCAGTTATAGTCGTAACTATTATTATCGAGTAGAGCGTTCAACTATAACGGGCGTGGTAGTAGTAGTAGTGGAGGTGGTACGCTTATTCCAAAAAGCATAAGAAAAATATTCTTCGAATGCAATCCAATTGGAAATAAACGAAAGTTATTTACGTCGTCAAAGGAATATAAAAATATAAATCTATCGATACTAATCTAATGTAAAAGTAGGAAAAACTTTTTGATAGAAAAAAAAGCAAAAAAGAAATGGGGGAGATTAGATCGTAAAGCGTGAGGCATAGTTTTAACGCTCGCGCGAACACACCCCCGTTGCAATTCGCGAGTTGGCGAATTGAATAGCTGAACAAAACTACATACTGTTACATTTAACGCCATCCATAGCTATGGAAAGGCGAAAGAATAGGAGGAAGAAAATGGTGGTGGAAAGGAAACCAATGGCGCGCGTTGCCAGCACCGTACACGTTGAGAAACTTCGAATAAAGAGAGCAAGCGAGAGAAAGGAAGAGAAAGAGATAGACAGAGAATGCGCGCATGCTGCAAAGAGAGAAAGAGCATGCCTCTGGCTCCAGAATACAAATGGGAAGATGGCCATTGTTATAGGGCATCCGACTTGTGATCAAAGTTGCTGCGATTCTAGGCTATCTATGTTACCATGGAAATGGAACGTCTTCGGCCAGTACCATCGACGATGAGCAAGACGCAAGCAACCCTGAATTGGGCTAAGACCGGCTTGGCAAATTCTACAAATGGAATTGTGGGCCGCCTTAGCTTCCGTTCGCGAATACATCGAGAATACATCTGAGAGTAGGTACGGTGATGCGACAATGTGTCTGCACCGGACGCGAATACGTGTCCACGTGTACACACACACACACACGTGTATATATATATTATATAGATATGTACTTTGTACATATAGACAGATATACTCTCGTGGCAGTGTCCTGATCGAGGAGAATTACCGAGAACCAACGTCAATATTTGAAACTAGCTAAAGCTCATACCATTTGCCAAGACATCTTTTCCATTCGTCGACGTTCAACACCATCACCGATAATCTAGATTCCATTTAAACACCATTCAATCGTTTTCCCGTATATAGTTTAACAAGCCTAACCGTATATCTCCTTATATACTTTTTTTTCCTTTTTATTCGACAAGCCATAAAATCTCGGAACGGTTCATTCTTATAAAGGACAATGTGATCGATACTGAACACGTAGATTAACCCTTTCGGTACGAACGACGTATATATTCGGCATCCATCTGATGACTCGTGTGTACGTGCATCGAATATATCAGGCATCCTATAATTCTGTGTATATAACCTTATATAATTATTAAAATTTTATATTAATTTATTTAGCATAGTTTTTATTTATTTTTTGAGAAGCACCTCGTACAGCAGAAGTGTCACGGCGAACGAAAAGATTAAATTAATTAATTCAAAGGAGTACAATCATATTAGCATAAATTCGATTCTACGATAATCAATCAACACGAATTCTAAGAGTTGATTTATTTTATTTGTTTGCAACAACGAGTAACGCGATTTGTTATTTTTCAATTCAAAACGACGTTGTACAAGTTAGCAGAGAGAATAAAAAAAAAAAATAAGGTCACACACGAGGTATGGGAGAAAGGTAGAAAGAATTAATACAAATTTGACTAATAACGCGTATCTATGCATCTGAACATATTTTCGCGGAAGAGCCGATTAATGGCGTCGAGTCAATTCAAATAATTTGCGAGTCGTAATATTGGAGCGTAACAGTAAGCACATAATTTGGACAAATTAGCGGGGGAAAGGTGGGTGAGAACGGAGGAGGTGGGGAAGAGGGTGAAAACTAATGACAAGGTGTGGTGGTTAATAACGATGTAACGGAAAATGAGCATGTACCGATGAACATTATCAATGAGAGTCGTCGACAATGTTTGCACGAATAATTAGCGAGTACCACATACCGAGTTTGTAGGATATACATAAGCGCGACTAACCGAACTGAAAATTCATTTTCATCGATACTATTGTCTATTGTCTATAGTCATTTACCTTTTCCTTTTACCACAATTCTTTTATAGAATATGAAAACTTCCCGTTTAGTAGTTGAAATCGTCAAAAGGGGTTTGTTTCCATTCGGTCATGATTCTCAAGCTTCTCTCTTCTACCCAAACGAACAAAAGTCAAGCTGAACGCTTATTCCTTATTCACCTATCGATTAAACTCTCATTCGAATAATGATTGGTACGATCAACTAACGAACCGACCACAAGCATCTAAACATCTCGGAACTGAGTACTAGTACTACCTGCATACATACATGCATACATACATACGCATAAGAGTAGGCAAATAAAAGAAAAAAAAGAACCCAACACGAAGCTTTTCCCTCTTTTATTCTAAGCCGAATATGAAAGAAAATTGAAAAAAAAAAATGAGGTGGGAGGGGTAGGGAAAAAGAAAGCAAGGAACTCAGCTTTTCAGATGAGTTTTTAGCATTCATCGTGTAAACGAGAAAAGTGACGGCGAGCAGCATGTTTATTGACGATAGAGACGAAAAGTTGTTGAAAATTAAAACTGACTGGAAACGTTATCGAAGATTGCGAGCAAGTAGAGTATTTCGAGATTGAAGAAGGAGTTGAGAAGGGGAAGAACTGGGAGATAGAAGAAACGCGAGATAGGATACGAATTTTCTTTCTCTCTTAAACCGATTCGATAATTAGAGCTTCACAGTCGGCTCGTTCGGACGTCTATTCGTTATCGCAGAAACAATTGCAAGTAAGTAATTGGATCGTTCCCATTGGTACATGTCAATTCTATCTGAACCGCGCGAAATCCCATTAATTCGAAACTGCGGTTTGCGCTTACAATAAGTTTAGAATCCCAAGCTTGTACGTGCCCACCCCCTTGATTTGCTCTATTCCCTATCCCTCCCCTCAACACGTCCCAGCTTTTTCCAACATCCTATGTGAAAATGGGTAACTGCAATTAACGGTTTGAATAATAACCAATATAATTTGGTTTTCCCATTTGATATTTCTCTATCTACTTTTATCTATCTTTTTCTTTGTTACTTAATCTATATTATACAAGTAATATATACCATAGAAAATGAAATACACCATATAGTGTATTAAATAGCTTCCATTATTATTATTATTATTATTATTAATATTGCCACTAAACTTATGATACAAATTATAAATAGGATCTCTTCGTTTTTGAATTCTGGTTTGAAATGATAGTAAGTACAACATCATGTTTAATACCACCGCAATGCAAACGTACTTACCGTGTCGAGCTCAGCAACATATTTAAAATATATACATATACTACTACAGTTACCACTACCCCGTTAGTATAACCGAGATGACAAAGCATTCTCGCACATATTACGAACTAATCGTCCTCTAACGAGCCGCAAAGATCTCCCTTTCTCGTTTCAACAACTAAACTCTTCTCGAGAATTTAGGTGTCAAGAGGTACAACTGACAACGTTTTAACGAGTAAATGATCGTTAATTAGCGGATAACGTTAATGTCCCTAAACGGGTTTAACAATTTCATTAATTCATCTGATTACATTATAGAATAAGTTTTCTCTCACTTGGTAATGAACTTGTTCGGAGAAATTCGTTCCTATTTGGTACCGAGTCCTTTTCTCGTGTTGCACTAGGGACCTGCGATAAAAAAGAAGTTTAAAATGTAATGAAACAGAAATTATTTTTAGTTTTATCCAAATGGGGATATTAATTCATAATATAATCATATATATACCCTACACACCTGTGGTATAACTGAATATAGGTATAGGTACTTGTAGACGCGTAGTATTTCGGTAATTGGACAATACATCTTTATCGATTGTTAACGGGGTAGTGTCAGTGAACACTGCTTGCTAAGCGACGCATAGGGATCCTGGACTAAATTTATACCCTTAATGAGTTAAATCAGAAGGAGGAGGAGGAGGAGAAGGGTGATGGTGGGAAAGCCATGTTCCGGGGGTACCCTATTCCCTTTGATATTATCGATTGGACGGTAACCTACTGGCATACCAGTACGAATTCGATCGTCCAGTTCCGACCGATTGTAGCTGATTAGAATGACTGGGCTGACTAGTCGGCAACTGTTACTACTGCGCCGTTAAAATTACTAATACTACTAAACTGTTGCCTGTATATCACACACACACGCAAACACAATAATAGATATTCACGTATATACAACTAAACCTTTTCTCAATATGACATTTACGAATAAAATCTGACACTTAGGACGATCATCCATGCGAGATTCACGATCTAACGTATGACGTATACGATCCTATAGAAAAATGTCAATGTACTTTTGTAAATGTCAAATATGGTAGAGCTCGGATGGAAAGGAACGGAAAGGAATGGAAAGGAATAGAAAGGAATGGAAAGCATAAGCAAGGCAAAGGTAAAAGAAAAATGTAACTTTCTCTCTCGACACGAGATCCTTTCATAGTAGATGGTTCAGCATCGGCATCGGCATCGACAAATCGTCGATAAACGCGACTAGTCGTTGGAGAAAAACGAAGCACGTCTTATAGAAATTTTTCGCCCGAGCCCTCGAATGCTCGATTTAGGTTGATCGCACCTGCGGCTCTTGCCCTTACTCCCTTCTTCTCTCCACCCCCAATCCCTACCCTACTCCCCCTATCTTTCTATAGACGCTTTAAGATAAATTTTCATAGAAAGTAAAGCGAATCTCATCCCACTCTCTCTTTCTTCCTCTCTTCGTAAAAACGATCTTAAGCTATAGAAAATAGACTTTAACCCTTAACTTAGGTTTTATTTCACGAATATTCTCTCCACTTAAACTGAAATAAAGATAGGGAATATGGTGAAAAATTTACGAACAAGCTTCGGTCGTAAAAGTTAATACAAAAAGGTCCTATAGTAATTTATGTTAGCTCGTGACGCGCGTGTTAAATGGATGGTACTTGATTATTCACTTCAACACCTAACACTGATTTTAGATTAAGTTAATACGTTCGTTATCAATTTGTTTTTTTTTGCTCTTTTCTCAGGGGTTAAACTTTTGCATAAGGTTGGTTACACTAACTACTCTGTTAGGTTAAAATAGGCCATACGAGAACTCGCAAATTTCTCTGGTAGTATCGATAAACATTTCAGCAAGCGTATAAAGCCACTTTGAATTTCATATCAAGGTGCCTTGTGTTTCTCTGTTTAGTACCCATATCGCACATCGTGGCACTGGTCGGAGATCCCACCTATCTTCCCTGCGACATATCAACTACCCACGAAGGAGATTCGGTACATCTTGTGCTCTGGTATCGCGAGGATCTTGGAACATCGGTTTACAGGTGAGATGTAATCAATGTATACAACATATACCCACTAGTACCTACAACAATATATACATACGAATACGTACATTCTCTACTTACTATATTCTCTCTTATACAAATATATGTATATATAGATATATACATATATAGTTATATATATATACACAGTCCCTATCTACCCTTCTATCCATCTACGAATATACAAACAGGCGTTGGTCGTTGTCTCTATTGGTCCGCACCAGGTTACATAGATCTCGTCGACACAATGCGAGATTGGTGGTCGGTTTTAACCGAAAATTGCCTTCGAACTAGATTTTCGTCTCACATCGAGAGATCTATGTATATATACATATGTATATGTATCTGACTATATACATTTACTCGTACATATATATAAAGAGAGAGATATATGTTTCCATCAACATGTCCTTCACCGTACTAAACTATCTAAATGATATCTACTGTATCCGTAACAAAAGCATCGAGAAATGAGTTTTCCAACAATTCATAATCAGCGAACGTAAAAATGACAACTACACTAGCTTTGGAGTAGTAAACTTTGTAAAATAGTTTGAACGTCTACGATATACCTTAAGTTTGAAGAGACAGATACACAGAGGTAAAGAGGGAGAGAGAATTCTTAGATACCACGATCGAATAAGCATGTTAACTATGCGAAATATATACCCACGGAATGCCGCAGTGTAATCGGTATCGCAAACTTGGCTCACGCTACCAAACAGTAGGTGTAATTGGTCCTAATTGATCCTATCTGAATAATGCCAAGACTGGAAACCTGTTACCATCGTATTACCTTACCAGCGGGCGTAGAATTGTTGCGTGCAAAAATCTTTATCCAAAGTCGAGCTTTATCTACGAAATACTTTTTGATTCAAAATAATAAATATTTAAATTAAAATTATTTAAATTTTTTTAAGAGAGAGAGAGAGAGAGAGAGAGCAGAAGGTTCGAAAAGATTTTTTTTGTTCTACTTTGGTTTAAAAAGATTTTCGTTTATTTTTTTACGTTCACTATGAAAGAAAAGTTCATCCTCTTCTCTTAACTTTACAACGAGACCGTACTTTTTTTTCAACGCTTAAAAGTTTTTTCTTCCATAACCACCACCAGTATGCGGTTTCGTTCGAACGAACGAACAAATTCTTGGTAATGGATACTGTTTTCCATGCCTTATTAATTCTTACTCAAAGAGGTTATCTCGAGAAAAACAACTAAAACCTTTAAAACCTGCATATCTCTATGAATGAGAGAAAAAAACAGAAATGAGAAAAAAAAGGAAACCGTACAATGGATTATGCGATTAAATAGGATTTCGTGTTTGCACGTCGTTAATATAATCTGGTGTATACTCTCTCTCTCTCTCTCTTTTTCTCTCTCACCTTCCTATTTCTTTTTCTCCAACTCTGAATTGCCAACGTTTAAGTAAATTAGCCTTTAAAAGTATCTTAATTGAAACGGAAAATTGATTTCTCACTGTTTTTTTCTTTATCATTGATACACATCAAACTTTCCACACAAAACTACAGAGAAACTTGTTGGTCACTGTGAAATATAAGTTTTTATGTTTATGCATACACCACCGTTTGACAAAATTTTCAAACAACTTGTTAATATTTCTATAAAATGCGAATATATTGATAAATTTTATAACCATCTAGAAATGAATTTTCCCATTGGGACATCTTTGATCAAACTCTACAAAAAGTATAGAAAAATATAAACACTTTATTCAAAATTTATGATAGTAATTGAAGTTCATTAATTATCGTTAATTATTAAATTAGAAACACTCGAACAGTTTATTTCCAGTATTAATCAGAATACGTCAGATCGTTTTTGTTGTTGTTGTTTTTTCACGAAGAAAAAGTAAATTTGTAGAAAAATTACTGAACTTACACAAAAAAGTAAATTTAAAATATATAAAATATGTTTTATCTCGTATAATTTCGTTGGCAACATAAATCCATCACTGTTACTCTGAATTATATTAAATATTTCTTAAATTTTCTCTAACATATAAAATTTATTCTGTTTTATGATGAATTCACGTAACGTTTTCAAACTTTTGCCCGATAGTGTATGCATATGTTTATATATACATATATATATATATACATGGATGTGTGTGTGTGTGTGTGTGTAGATATAAATGTATTCATTCGAATCACCAGCTGGTCATAGGTGGCAAGATTCATCGGTATAATAAAACGATTTTGTTGGCAGCGTCGACGCCAGAGATCGAGATTTTGGGGGTGCCGAGAAATGGTCCGACGACACGGTATTCTCTGGTCGAGCTTACTTCATGCCAGATCAAAAACCGGCCATGTTGGGTGTGGATCACATAAGGGAAGAAGATGCTGGCATTTATCGATGTCGAGTAGATTTCCAGATCGGCCAAACTCGAAACTCCAAAGTCAATTTAACGGTGATAGGTAAGAAAATCATTCATTCATTCAATTGGATATTATTTTTCCTTTTGATAAGATATATCAATACTATCATATACCGTTACCGTAACAATTTTCACATTTTTTGTTAACGCGTTAAAAAGATCCCGAAACACGAGTATGTTACAAAAATTGCGAGAAAAGGATTTTACAAAACGGGAGATTTTTATACACGGTGGTACAATCGTAACAAATGTCTGTTACTTTCTTACAATGTAACAATATGTTACGCGTTATATCTGAACGGTCATGCACGCATTCTCTCTCTCTCTCATTCACGAACAGCCACTACATATCCCAACAATACGTCTCTCGTCACTACGTCACTAGACGCAGCAAACAGCGAAAGGCCAACGGTCTCGATTTATAGTCAACGTTCTGCAACTGACATCGGAACGTATGTACGTATGTACACATATATATATGTACATATATATATTACGTACATACATCCAATGTACACGCGAACACCCCTCTCACGGCCTAGTAATAGAAAATATTTCTACCGTAGCTCCCGCACCTATACCTACGCATGCTTGTGTTCATGCTTACGTTCATGCTAGCTACAACACGGAGAGACACATACATTGTTTTCTAACCGAAAAGCTATGAAATATAAACGACCGATAAATAATCTCTTTTTACTTTACTTTACTTTATTTTATTTTATTTTATTTTTGTTTGTTATCGAGACGATTTACAATTCGAGAATCCGAGTAACGCCAAACGATCTAACTCACTCTTTTCCAGAACCCCAGCTTATCCGATCCGATCTAAAATCCAGAGGTAAATATTCTGCTAGGAACACTATTTTCGATTGTTTTTTTTTTTCTATAAAAACTTTATTCCTTTGTAGTAGCGTTAACGAACGATATCTAAAGAACAAGAGAAAAATCCTTCACGTACAAAAAAGGAAAAAATGTAAAAAAAAAACATTATAAAAAGAAAACATAATAGAAGGTAGTAGTAGTGGTAGTAGTAGTGGTATGTACATCCCTTAAACGTTCACGAGTAAAACTGTTTCAACGTTTCAACGTTTCAACGTTTCTCGGATTTCTCTTGCGGCCAGTAAGCGTTGTTGTGGAACGAAATATGTATACCGGACTCCGAAGCACTATGAAAAGAATGACTGAGAACGTCGTGCAGAAGACGAACCACCACCATCACCACCACTACCACCCGTTCCGTAGAAACGAGAGGACAAGGAGGAAAGAAAAGAAAAATATAAAGAAAAAGAGAAAAAAGCAAGAAGAAGAGGAAAATAAGAAGGCAAAAAGAGAGAAAGAGGAAAGAAAGAGGTTGTTATAATGGAACGAAGCTGACATGGAGCTGGATGGTGGGTGCGGGATGCAGGTGCAGAGGTGGGAGAAAGGGGAAAGCAAGAAACGGGGCTCTGCTTGGAAAAGGGGTTGAAGAGAAAGAGAAAGATTGAGAGAGAAGGAAAAGGAGAGGGGGGTCGGAGGAAAGAGAAGAATCCAATTAACAATTCCGTTCAAAAGTTATGGAGATGCCCCGGCCGAGCGTGGCACGCCGGCACTAATGCTTTTTCTTCTCGGCATGTGCCGTGGAATTTTTCCCGTGGGATAATTAGCCCCTTCTACTGGGTACCCTGAACCACCTCCTCCTCCTCTTTTCCCCTGCTGACTCCTACTCCGACGAAGTAGGAGCATACTCCGGACGGAAAGCCTCGTAAACGCGAGCGTTGGTAAACCTTTTCCAGATGAACGCCAATTAACGTGCTTTCCTCTTCTCTCCTCGACACCCTCTCTACACTTCTACCGTACTTTGCTAAAATTGCTAGTTGCACATCGGTCTCTCTTCCTCTCACTCTCTCTCTATCTTTTTTTGCTTTCATTTTCTCGTCTCTTCCTTCCTTTCCTTCCTTTCTCTCTCTTTATTTTTCCCACCTTTTTCCTCTTTGGCGTGTCGGTACGGCGCGTGTCGTTTTCGAAACACGTACACGCGTAAACGTGAACGGAAGAGAGCAGGAAGAGAATGAGAGAGAGAGAGAGGGTGACCTTTCGTTAAAAGCAAGAAAGAAAACGGCGTTAAAGAGAGCACTCGAGGAATTTAAATCGCGCTTCTCGAAAGCAAGCAAGCAAGCAAGTAAGCATGCCAACCAACCAGCTAGCTAGCTAGCCAGCCGACTGACTGTCTATGTCAAAGAGAAAAGAAGGAATGAGAAGAAGCACCCCTGAGTAAGAACGAATAAACGCTTTGTCACACCAGAGAGGATGTTTTCGAACTAACAGAAAAACACAACGTACGAATGAACGAACGAATATACCAGTGAATCAGACAAATATTCTTACTTACTCCTACCAATGTAGTCAAACTTTTAAATAATTGTTTTTACAATGAAACTAAAACCTTTCAAATTCTTATACGTCGAAAAGTTATTTTTAGAGTATTATTCAATCTTGAAATTGATATCAATTTTTATGAAATAGATTACAAGAATAATAAATAATAAATAAGAAAAAAGTTATTATGTTATTTTTAGATACTTCTATCTAATTTATTAATTAAAGCATAGAAACTTGGAATATTTTAACTAAATATTCATATAATGATGATATTATATTTTCCCTATTAAAATGATATCAGATACACTTAACTATGCAATTACAGTAATAATTCAACGTGGCTAGGTCATTGACCAATAATCTTAAAATAGGTATTTTCCTTCTTATAAGAATTTGAAAATAATTGTATTAGAAGAAAATATTGATTTTTTTAAATTGACAGAAAAGATACGAATAATCCAGTGACTCGTTTCACTATATATATACTATTTTATTTATTTATTTATTTATTTATTTATAGAAATAAAGACAAATTCTCGACGATTTTCCTATCTCCTTATTTCCTGCATTAATTTCATTAAAACCATCTCATCAGAATTATCGATGAAATGTAAACCTAAATGCTACTCGGATGGTTCAAGTCTGCTCGTTATCTCATCGAATATAGTGTGGCTTCGCGTAATCCGATAATAGTTTGATAAGCAAGAAGCTTTGGCTCGCGGATACTACCGATACTTTGCTAAATAATCAAGTCCAACGATTACCGATGTTTCAATGGACTCAACCCATCTTATAAACAAAAACCATACAAATTTATATTAACGAAAGACGATACTCGCTAATAATATTTTGCATTTTAAATTCTACCCGAGGTAGCAATTATAAAGCACCTTTGTCTTATAATTTACTTTCCTCGTTACAATCACGTTCAAAGTCAGTTTGAAATTGACGATACAGGTATACTTCAAAATATGATATTTTTTATACGTTGCCACAAGAGAGAATATAGAAAAAATAAAATAAAATAAAATAAAAACCAATGTGTCGTAGAAAAAACAATCTATAGAAAATAACTTAAGATGAAGAATACTTTCTTTACAATGATTTACCTCTTTTAAGTATCAATCAAAGATAAAGGTCTTCGACATTTTTCATATCATTAAGAAAGAAAAAATATTTAGATGGGTTTCTTTAGTTGGGAGACATCCTGTATGTAATACAGGTAATAGGCAAAGGTTAATGATGTAACGGATGAAAGAAGAATAAGGAGGACGGTGATGGTACGTTAGAAAAGTAAATTGAAATAAAATATGAATCGAGAGAGAGAGAGAGAGAGAGAGAGAGAGAGAGAGAGAGAGAGAGAGGAACACAAGAGAAGCAACAAACGAGAGAGAAAAAGAAAGAAAAAGAAAAAGGAATCTTTTACGTTTCAAGAAAAGAGTTTAAAGAACGAAAAGTCATAAATTGGATCGAAAGAAATTTATCAAGTTCGTTACTTGGAAAGCTAGACCCAGCAGTAGGTACCGTATACGGGACGTCACGATATAAGATAGACATCGATTCTTCGATTTTCAAGAAGCTTTACAAACTCCTTTAGTTCTCTGTAAAACTCGAATAACGCGATAGCTGTTCTGCCATCGCGTAACCGACAGTTTCAAAGAAAGAAAGAAAGAAAGAAGAATAAGAAAACTCGCGGTAGTGTAATAATAAATCATACTCGAACTTGAAAATAACGTTCGTGCCCGGACGTGTCCAGGATCACTCGTCATTTCCAACGGATTTGTGAAATTCAACGGATTATGGACTTTGAATTCTTTCTATTCTTCATTTTCTTCTTCTTCTTCTTCTCATCATCATCTTCTTCTTCTTCTTCTTTCACTGTGTTATCAAATGCGTTAGATCATTCGTAAAAAGTTACAAAGAAAATCGCCTTTTCCCCTTAACAAACTTTCGGCTATCCCCGTTGACGTTAGAATAAGGGTTAAGATACTTCGTAAAGAAAGAGTGAAAGAGAAAAACGAACAGGGTGGAAGAAGAAGAGAATAAAAAAGAAAGAAAGAAAGAAGAAAAAGAAGCGGTAACCTTTCTCGCTCGAATTGTTCTCTCGAAAGGTAATCGATCTGGATTTTCTCTCACTCGTCTTCTCGACCCCGAACTTTTAATAGTATTTTACTTTTAAGTACACTTTCGGTCCGGATGATGCATCTGGTGCAGACGCGAACGACGATCGAGTCGAAATTCCCTCGTAGAAAGTTAATAAGAAAAAAAAAGCAACGGATAAGGGAGATAAAGTGCAAGGAAGAGACAAAGAGAGAGAGAGAGAGAGAGAGAGAGAGAAAGGGATGAAGGGAAAAAACGACACGTAAAACCATGTTCGACGAAGGGATTCAACGAGAACGACCTTGCTCCTTCCTTTTTTTTTTTTTCCTTTTATTTTTTTGTCCTCTTTATTAAACGAGAGCCCTTTTTCTTCGGAACAATCAGAACGACTCTCGATTCTCCTCATTTTTCTTCTTTAGCTATGCCATCTTTGTCTTTCTTTCTTTCTCTTTCTCTTTTTCATTTGCTCTTTATCGATCATCCACTTTGATGAATGAAATTGACTGTGAAAATATATAATAGTAAGAAACGTCAAAGCCATTTGGAAAATTGCAAAACACTCGATGGAAATGTACATTACCGATGAAGATGGAAGTAAATATGAAAAGAGAAATACAGATAGAGTTAGGTGCTTCAAACTTCTTCGACATTATTCTATCTAGAATGAAAATAGGATGAGTGTACTTGCGAAAGATGATGATCGGTTATAATTAATTATGTAACGTGACACGTATCGGATTAAAGAAACCTATTGTTTTTCAATTTATTCTTAAACTGTTCAAATCTTAAAAGGATTTTCTTTTTCTTCCTTCGGAAATAGTGTGAGGGATCTGATCTATAAAAAAAATATATACATATAAAAATCTGCAATATGGAACGACTGATTTTAAAAAAAGATTTTCTTCTCGTAAAAACGGAACTTACGAGATTGGAATACGAACAAATGCAGTCCTTTGGAATTATGATTTAAAATACGAATAAAAAAAAAATTACACTCGAAAATGTAATATCGACGATGAAAAATTTGTATAGAGAGAACATTTTTAAGGATTGTATTTTTATTGTAGTAAAATGAATATTTATTGAAATAAAAAAAAAAATAAAAAACAGTTAAGAGAGAGAGAGATAAATTGAAGGGTCTATTGAACACGAACGCTATCAAACCCATCGATACTTCGTTTTCAATCGATAGATTTTAAAAAACAGAAAAACAGGAATAAGCTCAAAATTTGCCTTGATTTTCGTTTTGGTTCGTAGAATAGAAAAAAAATAAAAAAAAAAAAAGCTACAATGTTTACAATGTTTAAGTACGGTAACAAAAGATACTTATAACTTTGTTACACTTTACACAGATATTACAATGTAACCCGTATACATAAACGACACTTACCCTAAATACTACATCCCATCTTATCCCATCCCATAAGATCTCGCGTGTACCTCGGGGACTCGGGTTTATGCGAAATAAGGAAGAAGGAATATGCGCCGTTAATTCGCTTTTAAAAACAACTATTATCGTAGAGAAAACGCAATCACGTTGTAGAAAAATAAAAAGAAGGGGATAGAGCTGGGTAACAGAGGGTAAATAGGGGAAAGGGGGAAGGCTTGAGAAGGGGTTAGCGGGGTTTAAAGGGAGTAAAAGAGGGACTTTCCTAACGAGAACGAGAAGAGAGCATCGTCGATGGACGTACGAAGTAGTTTGGAGAAGCGGACGTAGTTTGAAGCGCTGCTTGAAAATGTACTTGAATTCAATTGTTTGAAAGTAGCTCAGTAATCGGTTCGCTCTCGTCGTTACCGACGGTAAATAGAAAGGCCGCACCTGTTAGAAATCACGGAAGAAGGTCCTCTCTCTCTCTCTCTTTCTCTCACTCACTATCCTGAAACTAGGGAAAATCCCAAGGACGGCTAAGTTTGAGTTTTCGAGGAAGGAAATAATTACGCTTCTATCCCTCGAAAAGTCGTTCTCGGCACGCTCTACCACAAATTCCTTCTTTCGTTTTTTTTTTCCTTACTTTTTTTATTTTTATTTTTATTTTATTTTATTTTCTTCTCTCTTTTCCTCTTTCGCAAGTGACTATAAGCATAAATTACACGGAGTGAGCAAGTTTGTTAAAATACTTCTATAAATATATTATCATTAAAACCGCGTAGAGAAATTTCGTTAATTTGCGACGCGATTCTACTGCTGACCTGTTGAACAAGTACGATACAAGACGGTTATTTAAATTGAATTAAATTGTTTAATAATAAATGAAAAATATTAATTATGAATCAAATTTGTTATATTAAAAAAAATATATATAAACAATTGAAGAACAGAATCATTCTCTCGAGTATACCTTAACTGGCACACGCGAGAATGATATAAACGAAATAAAAAGATATATAAAATTGTACAAGATCGTAAAAAATTTCTACGAAAGGATAAAATTTATCGATGATAAGGTACCCATCCTAACAAAGTCAAAATCCCCGGCGATGAAATTTCAAAGAAGGAAAAACTCTGAAATACGTTTCATCGTATCACTGAATAATAAAAGTACGCGTTGTTCATAGCTTTTGGTTATCCTCCGGGTGATCAAATTCCGTGGTTCGAAGAGGTTACGAGAAAAAACACACATCGATCGATCGATCGATCGAACGAACGAACGAGCGAATCGATTTAAGCGCGTTCGAGGACCGTGTAAAGAGAGAGAGTGAGAGAGAGAAAAAAAAAAGGAGAAAAGAAGAGAATTTGGGAAATTTACGCGTGAACGCGTTGGAGAAATGCAAACGAGTACCCATCATTCCTCCCCACCACTTCTACCCCCAAAACTTTCCTCTCTTTTACTTTCTACATATCGACCACCTATATCGTTACCGTTCAAACAAACTCTCAAAGGTAATATCAATAACGACAAATAATAAACGAGGATAGGGTCCTTTGTATATGGGAACAATATATCCAAAGTTGCAAATGTTATCTCGGAAGAGAAGAACCGAATAGGTCTCTCGATCATCTTCCAACTCCTGACACGACTCCTTGGCATATATATACAAATCAAGAAACAGAAAGAGAAACAGAGAAAGGAAAAGAGAGAGAAAGGGCAGAGGGTGGATGAGAAAGACGTTAGAAAATACCTTCGTTCCTTCACGGAAGAATTTCTCGTACGAACAGATAGAATGAACGCGCATAGAACATGCCAGCAAAGAGACTCGAGTTACATGGCATCTCTTGGAAAACAACCGCAAAAGGGGGAAGAGGGGTAGAGGGGAGAGGAAGAAGAGAAGGGAAAGCAAGGTAAAAGTTGAGAAAATTCAAGCGTGCAAACCTGATGGCTGTACTTTTGCCCTTAAACACTCTCTACTACGTCATTTCAAATCTATGCGAGTCAAAGTTTGTCAAAAGAACACTCATACCAAGCCGTGTCTTCTATCCAACATCTTTCACCCTACCACCACCACCACTATCCGTTTTGGGACCTCCGAAAACCAACCTAACTCATTTCTCTTTCTCTTTCTATTTCTATTTCTCTCTTATGAAGTTTATCATTTCTCTTTTCCACGAAATTGCAGAAACTTATAGTCGTAGATATAGTTTAGAGGCGATATTCCTGGCACGTATCGAGGAATAAGGAAACGTCGACACACTTTTGGTATTTATAATACGATTGTTATTTTGTATGTAGCTTTTATTATGTATGTATGTATGTATGTGTGGTGTATGATAACTAGACAAGTAGAGAATAAAAGTACGTTCATGAATACTCCGGTACTCGAGTTGAAAGTAATAATGATAAAGAACTAAAGGGGGAATCGGAAAAGAAAAAAAAAAAATTAACGACAGACAGGAATGGGAATGAATAGACGACATGCGGACATTCTACTAACGATCGTTCTCGAATTATCGCTTAGATTAACATTAATAATAAAAAAGGTAATAATTATTATTATTCTTATCGTGTACAGCAAATCTTATCGATAAAAGCAACTAGGAATCTTCAATACCAAACGCTAGAGTAGTGCTCTTACTAGTTTCCTTAACGAGCTCTTCTAACTACAAATTAATATAAAAAAGAGAGAGAGAGAGAGAGAGAAATATAATCGATAATGTTAATCCTATAAAATGCGTTAAAGAAAAAAAAATAAAATAAAAAAGAATAGAAGATTTAGAACGAATGGAAAATAAGCAACATTATTTCGTTTCTATCAATTATAATAATTTGCAAATATACATTATTATAGTAAATCCATTTGTTTTGTTTTTATTTATTGTATGTCACCATCCCCGAATGGAAGGTATTATTTTTTAAATATTTATTTTTCCACCTACTTCCTATAATTCTCCATATTCCTGATAAATTCGGATATAATTTTATACACGAGATAAAATACATATTTCACGACAACGTTAAAATGTAATACCGATTAAAGGTATAAATTAAAATATATTATTATTTGATATATATAAAATGTATCGATGATTTTTCGATGACGATGGTCAATCCAGGAATGCTAACTAATACCACATAAAATACACAAATTGCGTGTCTGTCAAAATTAACGAGCCGCGATAGCGACGCCAGTCGAAATCATAAGAGCGAGAAATGCGCTTTAACACGCTCGACTTCGTTATGGAAATTCGAATTTCCATCCCGCTGTGCATTCTTGTAATATTCCAATCATTATTAATAAAGCAGCCAACGCACTTCGCACCGGGATGCGCGTAATTGCAAAACAATTTTCCTCGGATTAATAGCTTTGTTCGGGAGGGGAATGCGGTCGGACGAATCAAAGCGTTTCTCTCGCTATTAAAACAATGCATTGCATTGCATTGCATTGCATTTCATTTCATTTCATTGCATTTCTTTCTTCCTTTCTTTCTTTTTTTTATCTCTGTCTCGTTCACACTTATTTTTTTCATCTGTTTCTCTTGGTTCAGTGAAAAGGAAGAATCTTTTAACCCTTTTAAGCATTTACGAAATGAAATCAACGAAATGCAACGTGCATACCAATGATTGCAAAAAAAAAGAAATTTATATATAGAAAGGTGACTACAGGGAAACCCATGAATAATATGAAGACTAGGAGTAAGAAGCGTCTCGGAAAAGAAACACTGCCTGAGAATCGTCAGGGCATGTCTGGAGTCGATGCTGGACATAACAGCATACAAATCATCGGTGACAATGATTTGAGCAGGCGAGACATTTCCGGGATACTCGAACAGAGTACAGCCAACCAAAACAGAAATAGAAGAGAAAACCAAACACAACACAGAAATCGGGACATGGATGCTTTGCCAGAGACTTTTGTAACCACCAAAACCGAGAAACCTAGGCAGCGTATGCAATGGACAAACGAAATCAACAGAAGTGTCATGCACTGCTACTACATTGCATCAAGAGTAGAAACAATTGAATAAGAATATAAGCCAGAAATCATTTAGATTCTATAAAAATGCGAAATAAAATCCACGAATGTCTACTACATCGCACCATTCTTAATTCGCGTGTAGCACGAATATCGAAACCACCACGCTATGTTAATTATTCGTAATTCCTTTATTTTTTCCTTCTTTTCTTTTACCCCTTTTCGACTATTCCGTTTTAAGCATCGCAAGATAATTACTTGCCCATAGAGAAATAATTTATTCGCGCTACTTGGAAACGCTTCAAGGCATTTTTCTTCCTTTACCTTTTGTTGCACGTTTCTCGTACTACGTACGGTACGAGTACCTACCACGTGAAACGAAAATATCGGGACGTTATCGTCGTCGTCGTCGTAGAAAAAATCGTCGATTCTGGATACCGAGCTTTTTCTTTCATAAAAGAAAAGAAACCATATGGTCAAATTCCGTTCGCTACGTTGGTGAATACACGTAATACGATCTTGGGATAATGAAAAAGCGCTTGGAAGATACATCTCATTTGTTCTTGAAATCTACGTTGGTAGGTGTTACTGCTAGTGCTATTGCTGCCGTTGCTGCTGTTGCTACTATTGCTGCTAGAAGAAATGAAATTTCTATCGTCTTTATCTCCTTCTCTCTTTTCCATCCAATTCCGTGGGACGAATTTCATCTTCCATCCGTTTCATGGCTCGGGATACGCCGAAGAATCTCGTCCTACATCTGAATCAACAACGTTGAAAGGTACTTTTTCTCGAACACGATAGGACAATCTTATTTCATCGGATAGACTTGGGATGATAGAAACGCGCTAGATAAAGAGTTAAAGAAAGTTTCGAGAAGAGTAGAAGGAAGGGTAGAAGTAGAAATAGAAGAAGAAGAAGAAGAAGGAAAAATGAAAAAAAAGGGAAAAACACGTTCACTATCCTTACTCGTGTTCTTCTTTTTCTTCTTCTTCTTCATCTTCTTCTTCTTCTTCTTCTTCTTCTTCTTCTTCTTCTTCTTCATGAAAACGTTACGATGCTTACCGCGCGACATTAAATTCCATTCATAGATTCTTTTTCCAAAAGACTTGAAAATACTTGGCAAAATTCCACCGTGTGGTAAACCACCACTGTTGCCATCCTCCTTCTCGTCTTCCTCATATTCGTCGTCATCCATTTGGGAATGGAAAAGAAAAAACAAAAAGGAAAGAAAGAATAGAAAAAGATTCGATAACATTTTTCGCAACTTTTTACGGTTTTCGTTAAAAAAATAATTCGACCGTAGATTACTCCTCTTTCTATTTTACAAATGTTCTCGAAGGTAAAAAAAACCTACGGAAACGACTACGAAATAACGTGACAAGTATTAGCGAGAGGGAATACAAAAAAAGTATAAAAGAAAATAATAATAATAATAATAATAATAAAGAGAATGAACGTGAGAAGATGCTAAAGAACGGCGAACTAAGGAAACTCGATCGTTTAGTTTCTTTTCTCGACTTCCTTCAAGCATCTCCTCGCTTCCGAAAGGATAACAAGAGATTACAAGAGGTTTTGTTGAAAGAAGATATGAAGATATTCTCGCCGAGATATTCTCTAAGAAAGAAAGAAAGAAAGAAAGAAAGACAGAGAGAGAAAAGTATTAGTAAGGTAAGGCCTAAGAAAACTAAAAAAGTTTTATAAGAGAATAAATAAATATATAGAAAGCTGAAAGAAAAACAAGAAAATAAGAATGAACAGAAGATGGGGGGATAGAAGAAGGGGTTGGGAGTAAATGGAAAGAGAAAGGGGATATAGAAAAATATGGAATATGGAAACCTGGACGTACGTTTATAGATAAGAATGAACTTCGACGAGCTTACGGTACCTTTGCTTTTCCATAAAACGCATAAGAGTCATAAGAGAACCTTCTCGGTGCATAGATATACGTATTGTGCTCTTGCAATACTTAGGAAAGGAAGAAGAGGAAGAAGAAGAATAAAAGAAAAGAAAAGGACTGAAGACTCAATCCGTAGTATGAAATTTCTCGTACATTATGAGCACATAAAGAAAATAAATACGGACTAAGACTGGTGGAGTAGTTTGCCTGTAGGGTTGAATCAGTCTGCCAGGTACTCTACTTCTTCTTCTTCTTCTTCTTCTTCTTCTTCTTCTACTTCTTCTTCTTCTACTACTACTAGCATACAAAAGTAACAAGTACTACAAGGCGATTCACTCTTTGTGCCGGAGGAAATGCGCCAGAGATAGCTGTCAGTGCTTGCTTGCTTGCTAGCTTGCTTGCTAGCAAAGATGAAGAAAGATAGAGAAAGTGCCGAAGCAATTATCGTAATGGCGGTCTTCAAACCAGAACGTCGCGAAATGATTACGAAGAGGAATGGGGAGGGTCTGGGTCTTACTCTTAAGAACCAACACCAAAAGATAAGAAAGACAGAAAAGAAGGAATCTTCGGTATCCAGTACGAGGTGTCAAAGCTATGATTTTTACCTCTTTGTACCATAGGAACATCTTTATCTTTAAAAACAAATGACAATGTTATAAACTAGTAGTTTTTTAATACAAGAAATATTAACTAGAAATAGTTTTATTTTTGATATCCAATCCAGAATGTCAAAGCTACGATTTTTACTTCTTTTTTAGCACAGTAACATATTTATTTGTAAAGAGAAATCGAGCAATATTTATAAACTAGTATTACTTCAATATTATCAGAAATGGTTTTACACCAGACTCCGTCTCCGAAGGGATTTGAAACTTTGGAATTTGATAAAATCAATTTATGTTTTTGTATTAGAAATTTTTATCCTCTTATTTCTTTTTTTTTTTTTGAAGGTAGAAAATAAATAGGTTCCTTTTTCTTTTTTTTTTAGGGAGTCGATGGGATTTGAAAAGGGTATGTAGGGGTAAGAGAAAAAGAGTGTTGGGTATGGGGGATGAGGGATGGGGGAGAAAAGGGATAAAAAGGTTTCTGATATGAGTCTATAATTTACGATCTCACGAATATATATCTCTTTTATAATAATAATAATAATAATATAATAGTTATAATAATATGATAACGACAATGACGATGGATAATGATAGTAACAATAATAGATATGATAATAATAGTAAATGGTAGGGTGAAGTAGAGTGGAACGTAACACCAGTTGGCCTATATCGTTGAAACTAATACATATGCGTTTATCTAACACATTGACGTTTACATATATAACATTCCTCTGGTATATTCTGTTGAACAAGAGTATCGACTTTTTGCAATTGTAATTTCTCGATTACATTACCAATAATACAAGCTCGATACCGTTATATAACGTTTTCTTTTTCATGCAACCATGACAGGAGAGTAGGTACAGGTGGCTGCTTTCTATAAGCTAGACGTGCGATATTGATTTCAGATTTCAATTTAATGCCGCCTCGCGATATCCGAAGCACGATCTTCCAATACCAATTTCGCGTTATCGGACTTTCACTTGATGGCGAAAGAGAAAGAAAAAGAAATAGAAAATGAAAAAGAAAGAAAAAAAAGAAAAGGAAAACTAACGCTGTGAACCACAAAAGCTTACGAAAAATCATATTTAGATGCGTAACCGTGGTGTACGTTCACGGAAGGGATACAGTTATGCGAATATTCTCCTCTTTGATAATATTATTATTATTATTATTATATATATAAAACAAGGTACTTCGTATTTAAACGTCCAAATTGGAACGAGTATTTTTGTTTTTTTTTTATCATATTATTTTTTGTTAATCAAAGTTCCAAAATATTTTTAAATTCCTTTTGTGATCGATATTTCCTACTACCCAATATCATTACTATCAATGAATAACTGGTTTTTGTTCATGATTTTCATCAACCTTTTATTTATTTTTTTTTTTCACGTGATGGGTTGTTCAAAGCAAATGTGCCATCATTGATCTCCAAATTTGTAGATTGAAAACGCTTGAAATAACTTTCCATAGCACGAACTGATACTGCATCACGTTCATAAACATCATCAATTTTATTTAACAGCCTGAGTTATATTTCCTTTTCTATTTTATTGGTTAGTTTGTTTTTTTTTTCCTTTTAATAATAACATTTCTAAACGTATAGAATTTTTTTGTTATTCGAACAGAGTCTTTAAAAGGTGATAACTTTTCAATCGAACGAACAAATATCACAACTTGTTATGTAATTACTCTATAACTTTATTATATTTCACAAAATTGAACGCAAGTATTGCCTGGATCCGATTAAAATACTATCTCAAAGTAGGTTAACTTCAAAGAAAAATTATTTGTTAAGAAAATACGAAGAAAAAAATGCGTGCTATTAGACTGTCAATTATGAAATGGAGCAAATTGTCAATTCAATTACGTGCATTTTTTGCTTCATTTCATACTTGACAACATAATATTAACGTACACATCGTATACATTAAAAATGTTTAATATTTTTGGAACACTCAGTGTGTATTTTCGTAAGACGTATACTAATCGAATACGTCTATCGTTACTAACAAATGTCCATGGGAAATGAAATCGTCAATATTTAACGCGAATGCCAGATAAAACCGATGGTAGAGGGTGTGAAAATTTTGGGGGAAAAACTGTATGTAACTGGTATTAATTATGAGAAGGGTTTAAATACTTATGTACATTTTGTTATCTTATATTTTTCAGTTCCACCTCACAGGATCGTGATCTCCGACGAAAGAGGCATAGCACGGGACCAAACGACAGGACCATATTTACAAGGGGATTCTCTGAGACTTTACTGTGACGTTTATGGCGGTAAGTAATAATCCATTTTAATACTAGATAACTAAGGATAATTAATTTACGTATCTATAGTTTATATAAAAATGGTCAATGGGTTTTTAGCGATTATCGATCAAATAAATCAAATTAAATGAAAATATATTTCTATTCATTATGCTTACCGATATAAAATTATTTTACCACTTATAAACTGGGGTTAAAAGCTTATAGAAACCTTGTTAAATATTTTTATCTTAATTTCATCGAAATAATCATTCTCTTGCACGAGTACTGAAATATACAAATTCTGCAAATCTTTTGGAAAAGGAATTTTTTTTTCGAAGGGAATAATTAAGATTGAATTATAAACGTTATATCGAACAAAAATATTCAATCAAAATACTGAAAATACATTCTGCAAAAATGAAATTTTTATCTTTTCAACGAATGACACATTTCAATTGAGAACTTAATTATTATTTATTTGAATAAAATATTGATTTTCTATACTAAGAAATATTGGATGTTACATTCATTCAAGCCAATTTTCTATTCATTTTCAAAGTTAGTCAAATCGTTTTAACGTGTTTTTTTTATTTGTTTGAACTGCCATTTTCATCATCCGAAAATTGACAACAACAATAATAATAATAATTTACTGTTGCAATATATTTCTCAATCGATTATTTTTATTTATCATCAAACTTTGTTTTAACAAACTATATCGAAATAAATATAAACAATAGAGTCATATAGACATTTAATACAAACAGACCTTTTCCTTCACCCCATTTTGTGTAAAAACAAAATCACTAACAATTTTAAAGATTTAATATACAATAAATATTCAATATTATTTCAAAATAAATCAAATACTGTTATAATACATATATTTGTATTGAATTTTACTTAACCATTTGCGCTGACAAGAAATTTACCGACGCGTGTACCAGAACGGTCCAGTGTAACTCACTGGGAAACTGGAAAACGTCAGACAGTGTTCAATGCCTGAGAGAAATCAGAAAAAGATTTATATTTTCTAAACTAATTTATTTTGATACAATTTCATTGTGGATTTTTTCTTGGGAAATGTCCTAATTGTTTTGCCTCTAAACGATCGGGGAGTCTATCTCTTCCAGCAAACATCGTTCCATGTTTTTTATAATCAGGAATACCATAAAGTTTGTAATAGTTTCTCTACCACATCTAATCGAAACTTCGAAAAGGCATATTTCTTGTTTTTTGCTACACCCATTTTCTTACAGAATAAAACAAGAATAATAAAGCATTATGACGTATACACCACGTCGTTTTTGTTTCTGCAACAAAACCATTACGACGTAGTAAGTGGTACGTCTTTCCAGTGCAAGTGTTTAAACCAGTTATTTTGACTTGTTTTTCGTAAAATTCTAGTGTTAATTAACACAAACTATGAAATATATTGGAAAACTTTTATTAAGTATATTAAAAAAAAAAAAAAAATCATAAAGTTTAGAATAAAACCTATTGAACGAAAGCATATTTCATTTAACTTGTCGTTAGATCCTAATTTTATTCGATATGAAAATTCTTTCATTATTTAATAATTAACGAACGTCCGGAATACCAACTTCAACGTCATGCGAAAAACGACATAACTTCGATAAATGTTAAATATAAATGGATCGAATGAAAATGAACGAACAAAGAAGAAAAGAAGAAAAAAAAAAGGAAATATAATTATTTATAATCGATAATCGTCAGAATTTTTATGAACCATTTCAATATCTTTCAAAAAACGAAAATACTATTCCGGTCCAATTTCTGTAAATACACACAATACCTCATTTATAAAATAGTTCAATAATTGATCGACATTTTTATTTTATCTGTTCGAACGACGAAACGAAAGACGATAAATCGAAATCAATTCGTATTTCAAACACGAGAAAGAAAAGGAAAAGAAAGGAAAAAAAAAGGAAGAAATATTACTAGATATTGGGTTGGTGGAAAAAAAATGTCCAATTTTGCCATTAAATCGTGGCCAAAAATCCGACATCTTTTTTCCACCAACCTAATATAGATATCAAATTTTTTTTTTAATATTTATATAAACTTCAATACCACACATATATATTTTTTTTTTATTTAATATTTATAATTTGCTCCATTTCATATTTGACAAGCTAATATAATAAAACGTATATAATTTAAAAAGAAATAAAATACATCTACACTACGATATTTTTTATTTTCAACAGGGAAACCGCCGCCCACTGTGACCTGGTACCGTAACAACAATTTCATGAATAACAAAACTATGAACGTACGAAACGGTGTGACGCGCAGTGAAATCGTAATAAAAAATTTGGAACGAGACGACGTACTATCCGAGCTGACCTGCAACGCTACGAATAATAACGGATCGTTCGCGTTGTCCTCGACCATTCTACTGGATATGAATTGTAAGTATCTATCCGCTATTTCTTTTTATTTTCAAACAATCAAACAAATGCAAACAAAAGGTTAGGGGCTGGGGTTAAGGAGAGGGGAGGGTTGCAACGACGATGTCACCTCGGTTCAAGTAGATACGATGAATGAACAAACGAACGAATAAACGAACGAACAATCATAAATATTCTCTACGAGATCTTCTTTTCTTCTCAATCACTCCTACTTCATTCCCCAACCCTCCCCACCCCAACCATGCTCTTAAAAATCTACTCTTTTTCGTCCATTCAACTTTAGATTGACTCAAATCGATCTATCCTTATCGAAAATTTAACTTTATCTATCTTATATTACCAATTCCAATCGTTTACTCTCCTTCTTCTTCTTTTTCTCCTTCCTCATCGTTTATTCTGAATGCGAGTAATTCGCGAATTATGAAATGTGCTTCAAATATTACATCGTTTTTATCCAAGGAAAAGAGAAAGGGTGGAGAGGTACGATTCCTACTCATCGTCGGTGTAAAAATAAATCAACGTAACTT
>JACGTP010000007.1:2291564-2340674 GCA_023678845.1 Mischocyttarus mexicanus | reverse complement strand
AGGGTTGCAACGACGATGTCACCTCGGTTCAAGTAGATACGATGAATGAACAAACGAACGAATAAACGAACGAACAATCATAAATATTCTCTACGAGATCTTCTTTTCTTCTCAATCACTCCTACTTCATTCCCCAACCCTCCCCACCCCAACCATGCTCTTAAAAATCTACTCTTTTTCGTCCATTCAACTTTAGATTGACTCAAATCGATCTATCCTTATCGAAAATTTAACTTTATCTATCTTATATTACCAATTCCAATCGTTTACTCTCCTTCTTCTTCTTTTTCTCCTTCCTCATCGTTTATTCTGAATGCGAGTAATTCGCGAATTATGAAATGTGCTTCAAATATTACATCGTTTTTATCCAAGGAAAAGAGAAAGGGTGGAGAGGTACGATTCCTACTCATCGTCGGTGTAAAAATAAATCAACGTAACTTGATAAGATCGTTCGTTGAATATCCTTTCATTATCCGATATCTAATAAATCTCCACTCTATTTTCTGCATTTGTCTTTTCGTATTATGATTCCGTCAAAATGACTACTCTTGGAGGGGAAGAAAGAAGAAAACGAAATAATTCGTGCGGATCGTAGACTAAAAAACAATGTTAACATTTAAATAGCAATACAATTTTTAACTTCTCAAAAAAAATAAAAAAAGGAAAAAAAAAGAAAAGTGTCGAACAAAAGAAAATGTTTGTGGTTGATAGGAAAATATTGCAAAAGAAAGAATAAAAAGGAAAAATATTTCAACGTACTGCAGGAAGAATTGCATCGAAAAAAAAGAGAAAAGAGAGAAAACAAAATGTACCAACACGATTCTCGTCCGATAACGGAATCTGAAAAGGAGAAAGGGGAAAAAGAAAAAAAGAAGAGTTCCCCGGGAATTTTTCGACTTGTTCTTTTATCCCATCTCTTTTTTTTTTTTGGTTTCATTTAAAATAACATCAGGAACCATTCGTGCCGAATATCCGAAATACAATAGGTAATCATGAGAACGATTGTTGTTCATCCGTAAATCATCGAGCTTATTTAACGAGCCACCGAAAAAAAAAATGAAAACAAAGAGGGGTAGTAGAATGATGAAAGGGAAGAAGCGAAAGAAGAATCGGAAAAGTGGTTGGTATCTGATGGATACTGAAAAACGAAAAAAAAAAAAACCCAAAAAATACTAAAAATGCATTTATTACGAAAAGAGACAAGTGGATTTAGCGATGGCAGATATCGTTTAGCGGGTACGAACAATCGTAGAAAATACCATATCGCTTTTTCACAAGAGCGAGTTACGAACGAGGATCGAAGAGCCCGAGAGTATTTTCGATGGTACTTTGTTATTGACATGGGGGGTAGGAAAAGAGGTTGAAGGGGAAGAGGGGATTGCATCGGTATACTACTACGTTGCGTGATGTTTATCGGGATAACAGAAAAACCGATGGTCATTTTTCTAGCTTCACCTGCGAACTCGACGAGAAAAACACTGATAAAGAAAGAGTAAGAGTAAAAGAGAGAGAGAGAGAGAGAGGAATAGAGAAATAGATATATATTTATATATATATAGATATATGTATTCATATAGTATATAGGGTACCGATCAAGATAGGAGATTTTTCGGACAGGTATACGACCGTTCGTCAAGTTGCCTTTAAAAGCGTCGAAAGCGGAGTGGCTAAACGTGACCGAGCTCGAAAGCGCGTTTTAATCTCGACCACAGCACGCTGTTATTATGAAAAGATACATCTACCTCGACCTGGTGGGTTGTAGTGATGTCCGCATAAAAACCTGTTATCTCACGATCGTGCCATAAACTCACTCACTCTCTCGCTCTCTCTTTTTCTCTTAATTTATGCAACGCGTTACAGTTTCTTGGTAGAGAAGATGAGAGAACATCGTCCATTCGAAAACGTTGCTACTATTACAGTTACTATTACTACCACTGTATCTACTACTACCATCACTGGAATATTCCAGAAAAGGGAGATGCTGGAAAAGGAAAAAGAGAAAAAGAATGAGATGGAGAGAGAGAGAGAGAGAGAGAGAGAGAGAAATTGTGCAGATGTTATCCTCGTAAATCCTCGTAACAGTGCAGGTGGTGGTACTGGAGATCAAAAACGTTGGTAGCGGTGCGATACGCACGTTATGTTACAAGTAAATCAAGATGGACGAGACACAATACACCAGTCGTAGTAGGTAGAAAAGAGTCTATCTTTTCTACCCCTTACGTTTAGGAAACTTTGAGGATTCCCCTTGGGTGCTCTGGATTCTTAAAGAGGAAACGTGTCTTCTCCTTTATTTACTTTCTCTGCTTATAAGACACTTTTCTCCGCAAATCCTGACTAAGAAAAACGATCAAAGTATGGGAGGGTAGTGATGGTTTTCTGTAATCATTACAACAGGGGAATAATGTTTTTTTTTCTTTTTTTCTGCTACCAAAATTTACTCTCTTTCTCTTTCTCTCTGCAAAGTGAATTTCATTATAACGCACCATCAACTCCCTTACATCTTCGATAACGTTCGATAGCAAATACCGCAGCAGGTTTTTATCACACCGCCAACATTTTATCAGTTCCCGCACGTTAATTTAGTTGCTCTTCGATAAAGAAACATTTTATGATAACCATATTCGACGTGTTTTCTTTTCATCATCTTCTTCCCCTCTTTTTTTTTGTCCCCCTTCCAACTTATGCGAAAATACTTGATCGAACATTATTATTATTATTATTATTATTATTATTATTATTATTGTTATTATTGGTGGTAGAGTTGGTTGGGTAGTCTTTGTTTTTATTATCGTCATTATAATATCGCTTTTTCGCGGTGAACGCGCCCCGATATTATCGTTTCTTTCAATAGTCGGATTCCGTTAGCTGCCCATTAATGAAGTGACAGGGTGGAGGGTAGGGAGGGGTAGAGGTAGTAGGATATTAATGAATTAAAACAAATATAATTGAAAAGAAGTAAAGACAATGGACGAGATGAAGAATATACGGGATTAAAATGGCATAAGTAAATATACTGTTAACAGCATGGTACTGTTAAACAATGTCTATATGGACTAAATGAAAACAGGAATCGCGCTAAAAGATATAATATTACATTTAACATGGATTTCGCATTGGACGGCAATTTAATTGAACAACGTTGACCGGAAGCTTTTACGTTATTTCAACGTACAAGGAAATGATTCAAAGTTACACGCCCGTAACGCTTTTAACGTTCAAACAAGAAAGATTTAATAACCGTAAGAGAAATCCTTAAATACACTTTATTCGTATTAACGAAAAAAAATATAGAGAAAGAGAGAGAGAAAGAAAAAAAGAACAATAACCGTTCTAAAAGATTATCGTATATAGACATTATTTTAATTACTTATTTTCAACGTTTATGGTTTGCACGAAGATACTACGATTCAACGTTATAAGCGATTAACGTTAAGAAAAAGATATACGGTAAAAGTTGCATCAAGGTTGGGTCAGGGTTTTTTATCGGTATGTTAAACGATGAATCTTAATAATAAAACTATCCGTCAATTTATTATGTATACCTCATGTTTATATCGTAACCAGGTCTATCTTCTAACAAATTCATTTTATATTGACTTAGGGGATCTGATTGGTTCAAAGGTTGAAGCAGTTCACCCGGAAAACAGAAAATACGGGTTCGAGTTTTCGATCCAGTCAACGTAACAACCCAATTTTTTTGATCCCAAACTTTAACCATTATAAAAAAATATAAAATAATAAGATTAAAATAATAAGATAAAATTATGAAACACACGTTAGATTTTAATATTGAATAATCGATGAAAAATCTATCATAATGAACATAACACATTCTGTGAAATTAGTTAGAGCAACGGTTGAAATTATTCGTAATATTGTTTTAACGATTACAAGGTACCTAGAAGAAATGTTTAAGCAAAGGTCATATTAATCAAGGTATATACAACAAACAAGGTGTCTTTCTTTTAACAATTCAACTGAACTGAACTGAACTCAACTCAACTCAATGACAACTACGATTACGATTACGACTACGAGAACAAGTATGACGACTAAGGACAAGGCTCAACAAGACTCAACGAGGCTCGACAATCTATTAAGAGCACCTATGAGAATCTACATGATTCTCTTGCATGGTGTTTTTCTGTTTTCCAAGCCATTGTAAAATATTACTACAAAGGCAGAGGCTGAGCCAGCAATGAACGGCACCCAGCTTCTCCTTTCAAAGGCAGCAGACGAAGGATTCCGTGTATAAGGCGGAGCAGAGGCGCATTTAAAAAAGCTTATTCGGAAGACTGAGATTGTGTTCGTTGACAATGACTGCGCTAATTGGAGCGCGACTCCTACCGATGTGAAGAAAAATATAAAAAAAAGAAGAAGAAGAAGAAGAAAATAAAAATGCAGAAGAAAAAGAGGAGAAGGAAGAGGAGGAGGAAAAGAAGTAGAAGGTGAAGAAGAAGGAGGGAAAAGGAGGGAAACTATTCGAATGACGTACAGATGATTTCTTTATAAATGACACTTCCCTCCTCTCTAATAACCCTGCTCTCGAGTAATACTCGTACACGTTTGAAAGGTTTCATTTAAAGAGGCAAATTCAAAAAGGTACCTGGTTTTTTTAACAGAGAGAGAGAGAGATAGAGAGTAAAAATAAAAACGAAAAATTATAAACAAACGTATCTTCTTCCTTCTATTAAATTCGAATGAAACGTTTAGGGTATTTAGTTTGTTCGACAGTTTTATGTTTTTTCGAGACGCCGGGGTTTTATATTTAACGAAAAAAAAATGATAATAATAATAATAATAATAATAATAATAATAATAAGCCTTTACCTGGTTATAAAACCAGTCTAAACATTTTCGTGTAATACCTTGTACTTTTACGTTGCATTATATTATAGTTACGTTAAGAGATATTATAATATGTTCCATTAAAAACGTTGACTGACAATGAGAATACGTTTAACAAAGATTCCTCTATGCGAGTAAGTACCAACCAACCTACCTAACTATGTACCTACGTACCACACATGTTATAAAACATATCTATGATCATTTTAAATGTCAAGTAAATGAATGATGCGAGAACAAAGAAATTTCAAAGGGCATCCATTCGAAATAATCCTTACGGATTGTGTGAGGAAAAGCTAACAAAGTCACTTGGAGGATCCAAACTTACTTGGATATTTATGTAATCCTTCGTATGCGAGATCCTCGCTTTTAAAAGAAAATTCTAACGCAATGCGGAAATCCAAAAGAGTGTGTGTGTGTGTGTGTGTGTGTGTGTGAGAGAGAGAGAAAGGAAGAGCAAGTAGGTGAATCTCTCTCTCTCTCAGTGATTTCTTGAGTAGGAAGAACCGATCATCTGCCGTAGACGCGAGGAATCCACACCGATGCTTGAATTTCATTATCTTCTTGGAAATTGAATTTCACCGATCAATTACTCGATTCGAAAATGGAGCAAAGGAAGAACGAAAAAAAATAAAATACCTCTCCCTAACTCCTCACTTTCCATCCCACCCATGCAAGGTAGAAGGAATGGAAGCGAGAAATCGTTTCGATCATAGATCAGAGTTCCCCCACGGTAAAGAAAAAAAAAAAAAGGAACAATCTTAAACGGGTGTATTCGAACGTTCTTCTTCTTCTTCTTCTTCTTCTTCTTTTTCTTCTTCTTACGTTAGAACAAATTTCTACTTCCATCTTCCCGTTTTTTTTAGAGAAAGAGAGAGAGAGAGAAAGAATACGCCTATCCATTATTTTCCTCTCTCACTCTTTCGTTTCACTTACTCTAGCTATTACTGGAGAAAAGAAAGACCTAAGCTCGCGTCTTCTTTGCGTATTTCACTCACGTAAATTCTTTTCTTACACCATTTTTGTATTTTTTTGTTCTCTCTTTCTCTCTCTTCGGAGAGAATGAAAACTCTCTGACTTGCAAAGAAGAATAAAAGAGCCATATATAATTATAATAACGTTTACTCGAATTAACTTTAATTATTTCAACAAAAAAAAGAAACAAAAACAATATGTACGCATTGATATTTTTTTGGGGAAAAATATTGGGTTAGTGGAAAAGAAAATGTTGAATTTTTCCATTGAATCGTGACCAAAAATCCGAACACGCCGAACACGCAAAACACTTCAAACCTTTATGTCTCTAACAAACGAACAAAAAATGCTAGATAGCTGAAACTGTGAACATATGTTCGAAACGAGTGTACCAACATAAGAAAAAAATATATATAAATGAAAATCGATTGTAGGTATCCCGTGAAATTCAAACTGTCACCTTACTTTTTCATCGCACCTCGTATTCTACGTATACATATACGTAACAAAGTATTACATAATATGCATATACAGATATGCCTATATATATATGCACCTTCCCTATATAGGATGCGTATGCATACGTATGCAAATGCAAGGTTTATACGCTTCCACGAATATATATACTCTGTAGAACGGAACGTCGGAATGGCAAAACGTAGGCCGTTCCGTTACGGTTTGAAAGGATCCTTATCCGCAAAGTTTGATTTTCATTCGCTTTGCAATTCAATCCGTTTGAATCTCTTAAGATATATATCCTATACCCACGTCATAGTAATGGTAGTGACGGTAGCAATGGTGTTAGTGATGGTTCACTGTCAAATTTTCTACATTCTCGATCGAGACGTCTTTGCTATACTCGTTCTAGTCGTCGATTCACGTTCCCTCTTTTACTTAAAAGCATAAGAGAAACCTGGTTTAGGTGTCTCACATTTTCCTAGTGCTAAGAATTAATGATTCCAACTCGGCAATCTGTCACCTCTTTCCTTACACTGTGTCGTGTCGCCTGGAGGGTGTGTTTGTGTGAACAGTATAATATCCCCAAGATTTAACACGCCACTGCTTTCTCTCTCTCTCTCTCTCTCTCTCTCTCACTCTCTTTCTATTAAACACATACACATACACATACGTGTACCGAATATACACACACGATCCTCTCTTTCTCTATATGCCAACCAAGTTATTCAATGGTACGACGAAACAATTACTTTGTTCGAGCTTCTCTACCGCGATATCATTGCCGGATTATTACAAACGAGAGATGTGTGCACGCATGACTATGATCGAGTTATGAGTGACATCTACTCTCAACACGTCCAAATAAAACTCAATTTTACTTTTTATATTTTTTTTCTTTTCTCTATTCGTCATCTCTCTATCAACGTAACAATATTTTTTCTCTCTTTCTTTCTCTCTCTCTCTCGCGAGTATTCTTCTCCGGGGAAATTTAAAAGAAGAGAAAGAGAAAGAAAGAGGAACAATTATCATAAAAAAAAATAAAAATACAAAGGCAATTATACGAAGTCTAATCAAAATCAGCAAAATAATATAAAGTTTGTATCCAAAAAGGGAATACTTACAAAATTAATCCAATTATCGGAGTCAACTTTTTTTAAGAAAGTGTTTCCAAGAATAATATTTTTTCCTGTATTTAAGTAATTTTTCCTAAAATGATGAGTTGCAAGTACCCATAAGGAAATGTTACAATTTACTAAATCAATTTAAATATCTTTTTCCATGATTTTATATCAAACATTAATAACGTTTATGATAAACTTTAAAACTCTTTATACGATTATACGAGATTGAAGGTAGAAAATCTTTTTTGAACAATCAAAATCGCTTTTTAAAAATAGTAATTCATTATGAAGAAAGAGTAAGATGTCGAAATTGCTATCGTCTTTTTAACTCTTTCTGAGAGTAGGTACCGACCAACCGAGGTCAGCGGTTTTTAATCAATTCCGTCGATTAATAACTTTTAAATCACCCTAGAGAATCCTATATACACATACATATATATATTTGAAGAAAAAGAGGAACGAAAGATATTTTAATATGAAGGACTTTAAGGGATATTACCATTCAGTTGAAATTTATTGCATTCGTTCGCCAACGAACTAATATATATGCAAGTGTCCAAAAAATGTAAGCTTCAAGTAGGATGAACGTACACACATACAAACACATATACATACACATGTTCAATAAGTTTAAGTTCACGTAGGAAGAATATACGTTCATGTACGTACGTCACCAAAAAAGTATACGATCTTGTGTACCAGGGACTAGTATAACTAATACAAATAAAGTTGGATATATTCCGTAACATTGGTTGTTACGAGTATAATTTCAAGCTATGCGTTACATTCACAGAGATTACACTTTATTACGAGTATACCAGGATGAAGGGGATTAAGGACGTTGAAAAAAGAAAAAAAAAAAAGGAAAAAAAGAAAAAGAGAGAGAGAGAGAGAGAGAGGAAAAAAGTTAAAAGTAAAAAGTTAAATGCCCTATGCATCAGCTAAAAGTACGCATACATACGGTAGCAGTTATTTGGACAGAAAAAAAGGCTTATCTAACGATGAATGAAAATATATCATTGAAATGAATACAAAAATAAAAAGGATAAACTTTGTTGTAAGTGATTGACGATTTATAAGATAGTAAACGTATATAATATTAATAATAATTCGGAGAACAGTATGCATATAAAACATATGAGTTAACAAATAGTCACGGTAGGAAGAGACACGGTAAAAGTCTGACAAGTGTCAGTGGTAACCGGCGTCAGGTGGTAATAAATATTGCAACTACTCTCGTATTCCTCGAGAGAGAAGAGAAAAAAAACGTACGATGCATGAAGAGGTACTAGTTTAAGAGGAAGAGATGAAGAAAAGAAAAAAAGAAAAAAGGGAACCGAAGTGAAGGAAGAAAGCAAGCGAACGAAAGAACGAACATTGAGAATATTTCTTGGTCGGGGGAGGGGGAGGAGGAGTTGATCCATGGCGTCCCTTTTTAAAAACCGTCGTAGTAGTACCCATCTTACCAACTTGCTTCTTTCTCGTTCACATTTTTGAATGGGATATCCGGGATCGTTGAATAGAAGACGGTTTCCCTCTCGTTCTCTCTCTCTCTCTCTCTCTCTTCCCCCAACCCACCCTCCTTTTTCTGTCAAGACTGGCCTGAATTTCTAAGCGACGAAAATNCACGTAAATTCTTTTCTTACACCATTTTTGTATTTTTTTGTTCTCTCTTTCTCTCTCTTCGGAGAGAATGAAAACTCTCTGACTTGCAAAGAAGAATAAAAGAGCCATATATAATTATAATAACGTTTACTCGAATTAACTTTAATTATTTCAACAAAAAAAAGAAACAAAAACAATATGTACGCATTGATATTTTTTTGGGGAAAAATATTGGGTTAGTGGAAAAGAAAATGTTGAATTTTTCCATTGAATCGTGACCAAAAATCCGAACACGCCGAACACGCAAAACACTTCAAACCTTTATGTCTCTAACAAACGAACAAAAAATGCTAGATAGCTGAAACTGTGAACATATGTTCGAGACGAGTGTACCAACATAAGAAAAAAAAATATATATAAATGAAAATCGATTGTAGGTATCCCGTGAAATTCAAACTGTCACCTTACTTTTTCATCGCACCTCGTATTCTACGTATACATATACGTAACAAAGTATTACATAATATGCATATACAGATATGCCTACATATATATGCACCTTCCCTATATAGGATGCGTATGCATACGTATGCAAATGCAAGGTTTATACGCTTCCACGAATATATATACTCTGTAGAACGGAACGTCGGAATGGCAAAACGTAGGCCGTTCCGTTACGGTTTGAAAGGATCCTTATCCGCAAAGTTTGATTTTCATTCGCTTTGCAATTCAATCCGTTTGAATCTCTTAAGATATATATCCTATACCCACGTCATAGTGATGGTAGTGACGGTAGCAATGGTGTTAGTGATGGTTCACTGTCAAATTTTCTACATTCTCGATCGAGACGTCTTTGCTATACTCGTTCTAGTCGTCGATTCACGTTCCCTCTTTTACTTAAAAGCATAAGAGAAACCTGGTTTAGGTGTCTCACATTTTCCTAGTGCTAAGAATTAATGATTCCAACTCGGCAATCTGTCACCTCTTTCCTTACACTGTGTCGTGTCGCCTGGAGGGTGTGTTTGTGTGAACAGTATAATATCCCCAAGATTTAACACGCCACTGCTTTCTCTCTCTCTCTCTCTCTCTCTCTCACTCTCTTTCTATTAAACACATACACATACACATACGTGTACCGAATATACACACACGATCCTCTCTTTCTCTATATGCCAACCAAGTTATTCAATGGTACGACGAAACAATTACTTTGTTCGAGCTTCTCTACCGCGATATCATTGCCGGATTATTACAAACGAGAGATGTGTGCACGCATGACTATGATCGAGTTATGAGTGACATCTACTCTCAACACGTCCAAATAAAACTCAATTTTACTTTTTATATTTTTTTTCTTTTCTCTATTCGTCATCTCTCTATCAACGTAACAATATTTTTTCTCTCTTTCTTTCTCTCTCTCTCTCGCGAGTATTCTTCTCCGGGGAAATTTAAAAGAAGAGAAAGAGAAAGAAAGAGGAACAATTATCATAAAAAAAAATAAAAATACAAAGGCAATTATACGAAGTCTAATCAAAATCAGCAAAATAATATAAAGTTTGTATCCAAAAAGGGAATACTTACAAAATTAATCCAATTATCGGACTCAACTTTTTTTAAGAACATGTTTCTAATAATAATATTTTTTGTTGTATTTAAGTAATTTTTCCTAAAGTGATAAGTTGCAAGTACCCATAAGGAAATGTTACAATTTACTAAATCAATTTAAATATCTTTTTCCATGATTTTATATCAAACATTAATAACGTTTATGATAAACTTTAAAACTCTTTATACGATTATACGAGATTGAAGGTAGAAAATCTTTTTTGAACAATCAAAATCGCTTTTTAAAAATAGTAATTCATTATGAAGAAAGAGTAAGATGTCGAAATTGCTATCGTCTTTTTAACTCTTTCTGAGAGTAGGTACCGACCAACCGAGGTCAGCGGTTTTTAATCAATTCCGTCGATTAATAACTTTTAAACCACCCTAGAGAATCCTATATACACATACATATATATATTTGAAGAAAAAGAGGAACGAAAGATATTTTAATATGGAGGACTTTAAGGGATATTACCATTCAGTTGAAATTTATTGCATTCGTTCGCCAACGAACTAATATATATGCAAGTGTCCAAAAAATGTAAGCTTCAAGTAGGATGAACGTACACACATACAAACACATATACATACACATGTTCAATAAGTTTAAGTTCACGTAGGAAGAATATACGTTCATGTACGTACGTCACCAAAAAAGTATACGATCTTGTGTACCAGGGACTAGTATAACTAATACAAATAAAGTTGGATATATTCCGTAACATTGGTTGTTACGAGTATAATTTCAAGCTATGCGTTACATTCACAGAGATTACACTTTATTACGAGTATACCAGGATGAAGGGGATTAAGGACGTTGAAAAAAGAAAAAAAAAAAGGAAAAAAAGAAAAAGAGAGAGAGAGAGAGAGAGAGGAAAAAAGTTAAAAGTAAAAAGTTAAATGCCCTATGTATCAGCTAAAAGTACGCATACATACGGTAGTAGTTATTTGGACAGAAAAAAAGGCTTATCTAACGATGAATGAAAATATATCATTGAAATGAATACAAAAATAAAAGGGATAAACTTTGTTGTAAGTGATTGACGATTTATAAGATAGTAAACGTATATAATATTAATAATAATTCGGAGAACAGTATGCATATAAAACATATGAGTTAACAAATAGTCACGGTAGGAAGAGACACGGTAAAAGTCTGACAAGTGTCAGTGGTAACCGGCGTCAGGTGGTAATAAATATTGCAACTACTCTCGTATTCCTCGAGAGAGAAGAGAAAAAAAACGTACGATGCATGAAGAGGTACTAGTTTAAGAGGAAGAGATGAAGAAAAGAAAAAAAGAAAAAAGGGAACCGAAGTGAAGGAAGAAAGCAAGCGAACGAAAGAACGAACATTGAGAATATTTCTTGGTCGGGGGAGGGGGAGGAGGAGTTGATCCATGGCGTCCCTTTTTAAAAACCGTCGTAGTAGTACCCATCTTACCAACTTGCTTCTTTCTCGTTCACATTTTTGAATGGGATATCCGGGATCGTTGAATAGAAGACGGTTTCCCTCTCGTTCTCTCTCTCTCTCTCTCTCTTCCCCCAACCCACCCTCCTTTTTCTGTCAAGACTGGCCTGAATTTCTAAGCGACGAAAATGCTGCTGCTGCTGCTGCTACTGGTGTGCGACGGACGTTAGGAACAGAAGAAGCACGCGAAAGCTTAGCCTTAGGCGGGTAAGGACTACTACGTAAGATGACTGTGCGAACCCGTCTATACCAAGAATATGACTACCAAGAAGAAGAAGAAGAAGAAGAAGAAGAAAAAGGTAACAGATAAAAAGAAGATCGAGGAGGATCGACGTAGAGTTAGAAAAGAAAGGATGGACCCCATTTTTCCATAGAGAAACCCTTTTCACGTAGAGAGAGAGTCGTGCACTCGAGCGAAGCAAACGTATACCATATTCCAGTATATCTGTGTATGTATATACATAGAATAGTACATTTCTAGTTGGCAATACCAACACCAAGACGAGGTCAACATCAATACCACTACGAGAACATTGAAACGAGGCTAAATGGACCTCACGGGATCACGCTGCGTGTAACCTGCACTAACATATGCGACGAGGACGAAGCAACCAGCCCACCTATCCGTTTCAAAAGTACTACTTAGTGGTCTCTCTCTTATAAACGATACCGTTTATTATACCTAAACTCGTATAAATAATATCTATCTCATAAACAATTATTTTCCGATATACTTGCACATTATCCTAAATGATACTAACAATTATTCCATAGAATATATCATCGCAAAACGGCTAATTAACTACCCGATTGCAGTGTTCAATGTTCGGGGCTTTTCTTTTTCTATTTTTCTTTTTCTTTTTTTTCCTTTTTCTTTTCATCGAACCATTAAATACAGTACGTTTGAAATCAGCCAAGATAATTGCGTATTAAACGTACAGTTCCAAACGAAACAAAGCGAATGACTCGATGAGTCGCGGGATAGTTACCGAATTACAAATATCGCGGTGAAATTCTATCCCGCTAATTCCACTTGGTTCTATCCGTACCAAATACCGAAGGCACTCATCCTAATTTACAGTCAACAAAAGCGTCGATAAATCAATGAAAATGAATGCACTATGCTGCGGGTTGGTTCGGTTCGGTTTGGTACGGTACGGTACGGTACGGTACGGACCGATTCGAAGCGGCGACGAGATTAATTTCTCGATAAAGGGTGTCGACCGTGTATGAAGAAGAGAGAGAGAGAGAGAGAGAGAAAGAGCAAGAGAAAGGAGATGAAAGATATAACGTATATCTATCTAGATACGTCAAATCGACACTGAAACGAGTATTATTTGACAAGTTAGTTAAGTACGCATACTTAACGTTACACATACAGATATGAGAAAGATATTGAAATATCTGAAAATCCCATTGTAAGTATAATCAATTGTGTTGAAAATAGGAAAGGTTTTGACCCTATTCGTTATACGACAAACCACCGAGAAGTTCTCCTAACACGGTCTAACAATTAGATTACAAACGAATCTATGGGAAGAGCAAGAGAGAGGTTGGTAGCTAGGTAGGTAGTTAGGATGATAGGTTGGTAGGTAAAGGGAAAGATAGACGCGATTCTCATAAAGCGTGAAAGCACGATTTAACTCGTAGTTACAGATTATCCAACGTTTCCACGGTAATTCGAACAGCGTAGAGAATTACTCGCGTAACCGTACACCCCTGCTTATTTGCCTAGAGAGTTTCCACAAGGGACGATAACATTCCTGTTCGGTATCGATCTAAACAATAACAACCCACGTCGAATTCAAAATAATCTTTAGCACATTTGCGGCTGATTCCTATCTCATAAAATATGTGTATGTGTATATATATCTTCTATATACTGCGAATACGCAGCTAATGCTTTTGAATTTACAAATGTCTATTCTATATCTAACGTTAGGATCGTTATTATTATTCGTCTAACATCGTTGGTTAGGGCAATTGAGGAAAATAACTTTCCCCGTTAATGACGTGTACGGTAAACGTTTGCATGTATATATATATTTTTCTTTTTTACGTACCGAGCACTCTCGCGAGAAAAATCAGGTCTGGCGTATCAGCAAAATTTGCTTTCGCGGAAAAAGAGCAAAAGCAAAAGAGAAAAAGAGAAAGAGAGACCTTCGGTAAGCAATAGGGCCTAATCTCGCACAAAAGGTTTTTCCCACTTTTACAGGAGCTGCTTGCTACACGATACAGTGGGGTAGGCTGTCCTAAATTTTAAGCACGCTGCAGAGGCACGTACGAGGTAGAACAAGTGCTTGCTTCGGAACAAGGTTTCCCGCATATTCTCTCTCCTCTCCTGCCCTTACACCCCACAAGAGCACCCCTCACTCACTCCCATATATATATATATATATACATATATATATACACTCTTCTGGTGCTTTTACCCAATCTGTGCTGAGACCAACCTCTAACACATTGAACCTGCAACCACACTCTCTCGAACGAGCTACGTACCGGCTGTTTGTATAATACGCGTGACAAATCCCACGGTAGCCGGAATCGCGGATTAATGAACGGCCTCGTTATACTCGACGGGAGCCGCGCTTGTTTATCGTCGAGCCGTTCTGTCGGCAGCAGCACCGATGCCGACGTACACTTGAAAATCGATAATCATTAGCCATGCATAGATTTCCTAGAACCGCCGAAAACCCTCTCTACCCTACTACGATGTATTGTAGTTGTACACGCGACATCAACCTAACCATAACCATACCATACCATACCATACCCCAACTATTCCCTATTACGACCTACCAGACCTTTTCTCCTCCTAAAACATCTTATTTTTCTATTTTACTTTGGATATGTTTTCTTTGGGTCCCCTCTTTCATTTCCGTCATATTTCTTTTGGTTACGCTTCACGCTTACTACATCCTCCTTCATCGAAAATGACACTTTCCATCCAATTTTCCCTTGTCTTCTTTTCCAAGAACTTATCTCTTATTCTCGTAGGTGTCACGTCTTCGAGACTACTGGTACTCTGTTGCTGTTGCTGATGTTGCCACTATAGAAATGGGAACTACCATTAGAATGTTCGACACCCACGAGACTCAATCTCGTTCTTTTTCTAGAAAAAAATCTACCTACTATCTACAATATTATTATATGGGTTTATTTTAACACACTTTTCCTCTTTTCCTCTATTTCTATATATATTTCTCTCTCTCTCTCTCTCTCTCTCTCTCTCTCTCTCTGAAACTCTTTTTCGTTCTTCTTTTTCTCTTTTCTTTCTCGTCTAAACAACACCGTGGTTGGTTGGTTTGCTTTTCGACGAGAGAGATACGCTCTTTTTTTTTTCTATTTTTGTTTTTTTTGTTTCTTTTTTTTTGTCGATATACATTCAACAGCTTTCGTGTACCTTTATTCGAAAAAAGAAAATTCTATTGAAAAATCTGATGCTAACGGTGAGATTAATCATTGGAATCATTCGTTATTCATTAAACCTATACATATATATATTCGTAACGTTACATACACAGATGTATATATATATATCTATACATTAATTTTCGAAACCGCTTTTTTAATTAAGCTCTTTGAAACATTACATAATAGACATTTCATACTGTTCAACATTAAAAAAAATATTCTCTCTATCTCTCTTTCTTTTATAAATAATTTCTCATCATATTTGGAAAGAAAAATTTGGAAAATCCGTATATGATCGTGGTCAAGTTAAACGCTATCAAAGAGCTGTCAGAGAACAGTCAAAGAGCTGTCAAATCGTAGTCAAAGGGATGTCGAAGTGCCGTCAAAGGCCACTCAAAGGGAATCTCAAAATGTCGAATTCGAGGAGAAAATACTTATATGGACCTTCGATCTTAATTTTGTATGAATGTGTTTAAACTTAAAAAGAATTTAAAAAGAGAAGGAAATATCTATATAAGGAATACGTATACTAGGTATATATATATATATATATATATATATATATATATATATGTTACATATATATATGTAACTACAAAGAGAACATGCTAAACTATATAAATGCCACTGAACGAACGGTTCTTTCAACGTCCACCATTCCACTCACAAAAATTTCTCCTTTACCGTGCAAAGAATGTCAAGATTGTTACGAGGTAGAGGAAGATAGACAGACAGACGGACAGTTACGTGTATATATATATATATATAAAAAGAGAGAGAGAGAGAGAGAGAAAGAGAGAAAAAAAGAAAAAGAAATAAAAAGTGAACGTTCCAAAGGCAGCAAAGAGAACTCGAGCAAAGATGGTGGACAATTTTCCGAATAATTCGATTCTAGTTCGTAGCGAAGGTTGGGACGCAGTAGCACACCAATGATGTATAGCTTTATAACAAAGAGAATTTATCAACGTCAATTTGTCGCAGTATAGCACGTCCTCTCGGTTACACGGTGCTATCACGAAAAGAGAAGTTAGAAAGAGAGAACAATGAGAAAGAAAAAACGAAAAGAGAGAGATAGAGAGAGAGAGAGAGAGAGAGAAAGGATTGATTATCCTATGGGGAACGATTCTCTCGAAAAATACGAGACAAAACCAAGATATCCGTAAGTTAATTGCTGGACTTATAATTTGTTATAATTATTTTCATCTGTAAAATAATGATTCGTTTCTTCCCATTCTCTTCAAGGATAAATTGTTTTTCCATTTCTATTCCCTTTTTTTTTGTTTTATTAATACTACTCTTAACAATATTCCATAACTAGTTTAATTTATTATATTTAATAAAATATCTAATACGAAATTATGTAACATTGATTAATTAAACTATAAAATATATACACGCTCGGTGTTTATCTGAATTGATAAATTTCTCTTTTTTTAAACAGAAAATATCATATTTCTATTGAAAAATATATTGAGGTTACTTTTCTGTTCATTCAAATACACGATGATATCGTGGCAGGTATCGAAAGTTTTTAATATCGATCAGTTTATCAAACAATAGAATATTTTTCCATCAATTTCATTTATTACAAGATACACAAACGATCTTCGTGTTTACACCGCACATTTATTTCTCTTTTATATATTTATATAGAATGTTTTATCACGTTAAAGGGGTATCGTATAAAATGTTTTAATTACATGTTTTTTACGGTATATATATACACGACGAGATAGAATTTATCTTTCCATCGCAATTATTGAAATTTATTACAGCCATCTCGACTATGGCGAAAAAAGGGGGAAGAAGAAGAAGAGGAAGCAAAGAAAAAAAAAATATTACACAGATAGGCCTTTCATAAAAGCCTAATCTCTCTCGGGTGTTCTCGATTACCGAGAACAATGTAAAAAAAAAAAAAAACCTAATCTTTGGCGTTGTTAGATTTTAAAAATCGTAATAAGAAAAAAAATTAAAAAAACAAAAGAGGGGAAAAAATAATATTGTTTTAAAAAGAAATGAAATTGAAAAATGTTTCAGTCAGCCCTTTGGATGTAAAAATAAAGGACGCCAACCAGCCACTGTCAGCCGGTAAAAGGTACGAGCTCGTCTGCAGGACTACCGGTTCGCGACCACCGGCGACTATGACCTGGTGGAGAAACGGTCAACGTTTAGTGGAATCAGAGGAAACGGTAAGAAAAATAACGGAAACCTTGAGGGAATAAGTGTGTTCGTACACGTACTTCCTCTCAGAATCTATAACCTCGAACTTTGAAATCTATCGAAATAGTTTTAGAAATGAAAGAAGATATCAGGGGGAGGAGAAAATAGAGAAAAAGACATTTCTTGAAAGATGACTGAAGACGATAGATCGGATAGAAGATTTCAGATGGTTATCGAGAAAAATGGCTTTGTGAAACCTGAAACGTTTTTCCAAATCCGATTTTGATGAAAATACGAAGTGGTAAAAGAGATACCAAGGATAATTTGTAATTTTGTGATTCCATGTTCCTTTTCTTTGTGAGGGAGCAGTTCCTTCGAGTAGGAGCAACTACCCCCTCCTTTTAGCCCTTCCCAAGTACACGTCTAATACACGCCTGTTACACGAACCGTAAAATAGAACGACCTATGTGTGCGTGTACCGAATGAGGGGGTAGCTCGTGCTAGTGCTCGCGCGCGCGCATTAGGTTAGCGTGTATTCGTCGAAATGGCGTGTGAGATATCGTTATCATGAGCTCGTGCCGTGGCTTAAGCCGCCGGTAAAAGCGTCGTTAAGAGCCCGAGGTAATTTAAATCAAAGTAAGCCACTGACGCGATAACGCCGTACTGCACCGCGCGTCGTACCGCACCACCTCACCGTGCCTCGCCGCACCTCACCGCGTTGCACTGCACTGCATCGCATCGTTCACATCCTTCTCCCTTTAACTTTGCAACAACTAGCTGTTAGCTAGCTAGCTAGCAAGCTAGCTAGGGGTAGCTCGTGCGCACGCGGACAGGCCAACCCCCATGGATACCTACCATCCTAGCGAGCACGTAATTAAGCTAAATTGATGCGTGACAGTCGGCTTGCCGGTGTTGCTTTTAATTAATTGATACCCCGCCGCGAATTACTCCATGTTTACGAATGATTAGTCGCAATTCCAAGTGCAATCAGTATTTTAGTATTTAAACAATAAAAATTATTGTTATTATTATTATTATTCTCTTCTTAAAGTCGAGATTATTACGAATGATTAGATGCAACTGCAAGTGCAATCATTATTTTGCTACTTAAACAATACAAATTATTATTATTATTAATAATAATAACTCTCTTGTTATTTTCTTCTCAAAGTTGAGACTATTAGAACTTTCATCGATATGTCACGCTAAGGAAAAAAAAAGTACTAGAACGGAAAACTCGATATTTAACTTAGCACGTTGTAAAAAGTAGAAGAAAAACGAGAATCCCCTTTTACACTCCTCTCTCACTTCTGTTACGTTCTTCTATATAGATTATAGTTTGCCACTCGTATTTCTCTTGGCCGTTTTCCACCACCACCATCGCCACTCCTCAAGCCCTATCGGTCGGTCCATTACTCTATACATATATATATCCATCCCTTTTGTTTAAGTTTCTTATATAAGTAACAAAACAAACTGTAACACCGCAAAGTGTATCAACTCTGAAACAATATTTCCCTTTAGTTTAATACCCGGATTCGTGGGGGAAGAAAAAAAAAGTTGCATCTTATTTTTGTCGTCATCCATACTCTACAATCTCAAATATTTATATCGTCTTGTCGGATTAACTTCGAGAAAAGAAACGAACAAGAAGAAGAAGAAGGAAGGAAAAAATATATGCATCGTCTTAGAAGATAGGAAGGATAAAAGAAAATAAAAACAGTCAAAAAAAAAGTAAAGAATTCTTTTTCCTTTCCGGTATCTCACGAGTCACGTGAAAAAAGGAAGATCGAAATAAGAGGATGCAGAAATGAGCATAGCATATAGAGATGGGTATGTAAAGGTGGTAAAGGAGTATAGGAATATGGTATAGTCGTAGTTTAGGTCGATCAAAAATATTCTTCCGTGGATAGAAATATAGTGGGTGGAAAAAAATAAGCGCTTTTGAAACGACTTCCTTCCTTCCTTCCTTCCTTCCTTCCATCCATTCATCCATCCATCCATCCATCCAACCATCCATCCATCCATCCATCATTCGTAATCCCTTTTCGCGTCCTTGCCACGTCTTGAAGCGACGTAGTCCTTCGTGTTATCGGAGCAGCTTGCTATCGATTCGGCTGAGACGCGACCGATCGGAGCGGAAAAATGCACTTCCGCCACAATGAAATTGGCTGAAAAAGATTCAGCGTCTTTTCTTCCTCTCCTTTTCCCCCTTCATCTCTCTCTATCTCTCTCTTTCTCATTGATAATAAGAAAAAAGTACAGATCGATAGAAGATTTTGACTATAGTGTTAGAACATTTTTCTTATTCCTAATATTCAATGATAGATAAATCTTTGATACGTTTATGTATAATTCATATTACGTAAGAATTGTTAAGAGAAGAGAGAAAAAGTGAACGTAAATATAGGTGATAAGAAAAATAAGGGAAATTGAACAAATATTATATATTTGGTTGATGGAAAGAAAAAATATCGAATTTTTGGCCACAATTCAATGGGAAGATCTAACTTTTTCTTTCTACCAATCCAATATATATATAAGATAATAAAAAGTAAAAATAAATATGATAGGAAAGAAGAAAAGATGATGAACAAAAGTTATGTGGGGTGTTGTTACAGACTTCGAAAGATGGGAACACGACCAGCAGCGTCTTATCTTTTATGGCAACCAAAGCAGATGCCGGTAGACACTTGTCGTGCCGAGCTGAAAATTCGATCATTGGAAAAGCACCGATTGAGGACGACTGGATACTCGAGATACAATGTAAGAGTATTAAACTACGAGTATTATTATTATTATTATTATTATCTTTATCACGAATATACTTTTGTATGGAATATTTTCAATAATATTATGGATCAAATGTATTATTTTTTTCCACTTTATGAATATTTGCATTTTCTATACGATATATATATAAATTAATTAATAAATAAATAAATAAATATGAAATGTGTGAAATAGAAATTTTACGATAGAATAATACGATGACGATATCTTAGCGTTTGGAAAATCTGACTTTAAATAAAATAAATGCATTCAAGATAAATATCAATTAATTCAATTCTACAAAATCTCGATGCAGGTAATTTGTGTTGTCACGCGATTAATTATTTTCCATAGTTCTGCTGTAATTCTTACATAATTTTCTTATACGTGTTTTCTTATCTTCTTGTTTCCTTTTTTTCCTATATTTTTTTATTCCCGTATTATTGTATCAACGTTACTCAAACGTTCGATCGTATTTACAGATATACCAGAAACTAAAATACAATTAGGAACGTCATTGAATCCTAGCACGATTCGAGAAGGCATGGACGTTTACTTTGATTGTTTGATACAAGCTGAACCTTCTGTTACAAGAGTTGAATGGCGTCATCAGGTAAAAAAACATTATTCTTTTCTTACTCCTTTTATTTTAAGCTTTGGTTTCTTAGTAAAAAAAGAAAAAAAATGTTGATACCTAAGGGGAGAGAAAAAGAGAGATAAAGAGAGAGAACGAGTGTGAGATACATCTTACTTAATTTAAACTAGAAATATTTTAGTATTCTAGAGAAAGAAATTTTAATATTACCAAGGAGAGGCTTTGCAAAATTGATTCCCTGCTTAAGTACTATAGTGAAGTACGCGCGAGTTAAACCAACTTTCTTGAAAAAGTAAGAAAATCTTTAACCGAGAGCTTCATTGCCGAGTCAGTTCGACTTACGATGTGCATTCAAGTTTTCTAATAAATTATACCATAACGTAGAGAAACGACGTATATAATATATATTTTTTTTGTTAAATAACTACCTAAGAGAAAATAAATAAATACGTGTATATATATACTCGATCGCGTTAGAATGATTCCCCATTAAATATTCATAACAGAATAATAAATGAAATACAATATTTATTTATTATTTGTTCATATTTTAATATAAATAAAATCGTGTTATTACTTTTTTAAAAGGGCAAAGCATTATCTCACAACGCCATGCAAGGTATCATAATCAGTAACCAAAGTTTGGTACTCCAAGGAGTCGACCGTAAGAGTGCTGGTAATTACACTTGCGTTGGTTACAATGTCGAGGGTGTAGGCGAGAGCTCACCTTTCTATTTGAACGTCATGTGTGAGTATTATATTTGCGCAAACACCATTCACAAACGAGCTACGTGATACGTGAGTAGATAACACATACGAGTAGTAGGATAGAGAGACAGAGCAACAGCAGACAAGTGTCGTGAATTTGTGTCCTGGGTTTAGGCATCTCTGAGTTGAGCGTCAGAGTTCCATAACATCGGTGACGTATACCGAATACCTAATTACATATACACCATTCATAGTACCGTAATTACATTACCTAAAAAAAGAAAAGCAAAAAAAACAAAATATGAATAAGTATCATAGAAAATAATTTCATTCAAAATCGTTCATGCCCCTTGTGTGAAATTTAACAACGTTATATTATCCAGCTATGAAATAAAAGCGATTGCTAAGGGAATTTGTTCGTAAAACGAAACTCTCGATCGTCATTAATCTTTCGACTCTCGATCGATTATAAATATGAAAATGAAATCTCATGCTTTGATAATTTAGCCAATATGTATATATATATATGTATATGTATATTTATATATCTTCATATATATAAGTCCCGTTATCTATATCCGTTATAAATTTATAACAAACATGTCCGCTTATTTGGTTTGAATTATTATCAAGTTCTCCTCCTATAAAAGCAGTATACGTTAAAGGATATGACGGCGTCGACAAGGATATTGGAATTTTGCGATAAATTTTGCTTATTAAATTATTAATGGTTACAACAAGCGTTTGGACATAATTTTGGTTGAATCTATTCGCGTTACTTTCTCGGATCTAATTTGCATTTAGCGAATAAGTGTGTGTAGGAGTAGTAAATCAACGGATAAACATACTCGCCACTTACACACACACACACACACACAGATAAACGCGTATAGTATCTGCAATACAATTGAGGATATTAAAAAATGATTTTTCTTCCAGTCGAGCAAACATGCAAACCAAACCAAACAAAATTTCACGAAGTTTCTAAACAAGAAAAGACCAAAATATCCTACCACCGTACACATCACTTACACACACACACATACACAGACAAATATGCATAGTACCTGCAATACAATTAAAAACATAAAAAATGATTTTTGTTCTAGTCGCGCCAACGTGCAAACCAAACCAAACGAAATTTCACGGGGTTGCTAAACAAGAAAAGGCCAACATATCTTGCCAAGTGGAAGCGAATCCCACGGAAGTACAGTTCCGGTGGACGTTCAACAATTCTGCAGAGAGTATCGACGTTGCCGCGGGCCATATCGCCAGAGCGGGCACATCCTCGATCGTTTCGTACACACCGATGACGGAATTGGATTACGGAACGTTGCTATGTTGGGCCACGAATCGTATAGGGCATCAACAAGTGCCTTGCGTCTATCACATTATACCCGCCGGTGAGTTATCCTTATGCAGGAACGATCACGAAAATCGAAAGACCTCGATAATCGAATATCGAATATCGCCGTTGGCGAGTGCCGAGCACATAGGGCACAAAGGGTCATATCCGACCACCGTTTTTCCTTTTGTCGTAAGGAGGATTTTCGTAGAACTCTAGTCTAAGTTTTTTAAGATAAGATATACATATGTAATATCTTTTATATATATATATTCTTATAATATACAACAAATTCGCACTCAACTATCTCGGATGTCGAATTTCAGATAAATATTTTTCTCATTCAAGCGAAGAAAATCTTTATTGAATGGCACACACACACATACACGCGCGCGTGCTTTCTCTCCTTGAAAATCAAACTAAATCGCTATCATTATTTTTCTTCGCGAAATATAAAAAGCCCCGGTGTTGGTGGTGTCGGCTTCAAGTAGAAAAAATTCATCTCTCGCGATTTTTCACAGAGGTAGAAGGAAAAGTATTCTCTCTCTCTCTCTCTCTCTCTTTCTCGTTTTTGTTATCTGGAACAACCGCACTTCCGGCATACTATGCACACCTTGCACCGTACCGCATCGTACCGCGTCGAGAGGATATTCTTTCGAAAAAAAAAATAAAAAAAGATAAAAAAATAGAAAAAATTGAAAGAAAGAAAAACAAGGGTGGAAACAAGAATAGAAGAAGAAGAAGAAGCAGAAGCAGAAGCAGAAGAAGAAGAAGGGGGAAAAAAGAAAAGAAAGAGAAATATTTTCTTTCTCTCGGCCACGCGACGACACATCCTACCTTTTTCCCCCTTTACCGCGGTTATATTTTCGAAAGGTAAGCTTGGAAAAATAGCGCGAAAGAGCTATGCACCCAAAGGAACAATGGGGCATTTGCATTCCTTTTGTCAGCCTCGTTAAGCCACCTAAGATATTACCCTTGCACCTTCCTAAATAATCGTCGAACGTGTTTTATTTAACACTTCTTTTATCTAGGTAAAAGGAAACAAAACGAGCAAAGAAGACATATATCTTTCTCTTATATATACAAAAGATATTAAAATAACAACTCTGTAGGATGATTTAATTGGTACTTCAGTTGGAATTATAATAAATGATTGGATACTTATAAAACCCTCTTCAAACAACTACTACAGCATTTACCAAAAAACAATTACCCGAACTAATCTAAGTCCTGCGTAAGATTAAAGAAAAATTATCCTTTTTTGGAGGCTAAGAATTTAAAAAGTGTTCTTAATGAACACAATATAAAATACAACGTAAAACAAAAAGATGTGCTTGTAAATAAAAGTAACTTACTTTGTAATAAATCAACAAAATGATATGAATGAATTAATGAATGAATTTTAATTAATTTAAATCTTCCATAATTTAATCATCTCTCTCTTAAAGATTTGATCAAATTATATGTGTATAAATATAATCAAGCGATTTTCGTAGGAATTTCGAAAATTAAGTGACAACTTGATTTACAGTAACTATATATATATATATATATATTTATCTATCTATCTATCTATCTCTGTCTATCTCTTTCTCTTTCTCTCTCAACGACAGGTCGTCCGGATATGGTACACAATTGTACTACCTCTAACACATCGACCAACTCGTTTTCGGTGCGATGCACCGAGGGTTTCAACGGTGGCTTACCGCAATCCTTTCTTCTCGAGGTGAGGGAGAGCAACAGCCAGGAATTGCGTGCAAATTTAACATCCCCGGTGCCGCGTTTCAGCGTCGCTCAACTCGAGTCCGGTGCACTTTATCAGGCGTGCATTTACGCGTACAACGATAAAGGGCGCAGCGAAGCGATGGTAGTGCAAGCGGGAACGTTGAGGCTCCCTGAAAAACAATTAACATCCGAGTCAGGTAAACGCCACGTTCTGTTTTATTTTCCTTTTTTTTCTTTTTTTTGTTCCTTCCTCTCTAAACCTTCCCCTCGTCCTACTTCCTCTTCACCCCGAATCAATTGAGGGAAACAGAGGGAAACAAGCGTAGTGTTTTATAATGTATACTACATATATTCGAACTGCTGAAATTAATAGTTACTTTGTTTTTTGTTTCTCTTTTATTTTATTTACTCTCGAATACGAAATGTAGAAAAAAAAATGTTATTCGTGATATCAATTTCGTTGTTGGGTATTTCAGAAAGGCCAAGGCAAAACGTGAGATTAACACCGATGCTGAGCGTGATGATAGGCGTTGTAACGGCATTGGTAATAGTCGCTGTAATAGTTATGATCGTATTGAGGATCCAACATACCAATGTCGAGGAACGCGGTAAATCTCAAATGGAGGAACACGGGAAGCAAACTAAACCTGCACCGATACAACGTGAATTGAGGTTCCGCGAGGGTAGTAGTCTTCTACCCGATGAAAAACATCCAGGTAGTCCGTTCAGAAAATTGGATACCAGTGGTGATCTCAGTGAAAGCGACGAGAAAAATCCTGATATAATACCTCAACAAATAACCGGTTGGTATAAAATAATTACACGTTGCGTATGGTTCGATTGAATGAAGAAAATATTTAAAATATCGTTCTATCCGTGGATGGTTTTTAATTCTTAGGCGACGAGCCGTCGGAATATTTAAGAAAAAGACGACTGGTATCAACGATCGAAACTTCACCATCGAGAAGTCTCTTAGAACATTCTACCATAACTTCATTGACAAGCCACGGGAGTTACGTTGGTTATTGCACCATTCGTAACGGGATGCCCCTGCACGAGTTTTCTAATTTATCTACCAAACATAAAAGCGTAAGCACGACAATTTCTTTTCCTTTACTTTTAAATAAACAACAACAACAAGAAGAAAGAGCAGAAAATAGAATAGAAAATATAAAAATAAATTATTCAGTTCCAGCCAATTATCGGAAGCGTGTACGACGATGGAGTATGCACCCTGCCAAGACAACATTGGCCGACTCAGAGCGTACAATCGATGACGATGAGTCCACCTATGCTTTACTCCGGTTTAGGGGTAGTCGGTAGGACCTGTCCAAGTACATGCACACTCTTATCTAAGGACATCGAAACGAGAGCTCCTGCACAATGCTGTGTCCAATCGCAAAAGGATTCAGCCTGTACTACGCCCGTTGTTATGGCCAAGAGAGAAAGTTCGGTGTGACGATGCAATTAATCCACCGTAGGGGAAGAAAACTACGCGATATATTAGAAAAAGATAACAAAAATTTATTGTTAAATATCTTATCGCTTGCGAAAGAAATACGTGAGAGAGAGTGAGAGAGAGTGAGTAAGAGAGAGAGAGAGAGAGAGAGAGTGTATGATGTGACAACGCACGTCGTATTAGTTCAATACGAGTATCTTTTAATTTAAACACAGATTTGTTTCTTCCTCGTCCCTCTATAAAATGACATCACCATTTTAATAACCTATGTTGAATCAAGTGCCCTTTTTATATTAAAGGAAGACTTTGAAACTGATACTGGCGTCGATAGATATATGTAATGTATGAAAAAAATAAAATAAAATAAAGAAAAAATAAGGAGAGAAAGAGTTGTATGTATGAAATTGCGTATATGCGTGTGTGTGTGTGAAATTTAGAGTACGAATGTGTTCTCTCTACACATATATACGGTGTATAGTTATGTACCTGCGTGTGTGTGTACATATATTAATATACATATGTACAGTTCGATGAGAAAATCTATATATATACAGACACACGCACGTATCCCATAAACAGAAAAAAAAAATAAAGAATAAACAGAAAAAATACACACATACATACATACACACATACACATACACACTCAAAAGAAAATTACACATTCGAGAATGGATACGCAAAAAGAATAACACGGCGTTGCGTAATTAACGTAATGTACATACCTTTAAAAACATGGAAGATATTTTATACAAAAATCAATAGCATTAAAAAGTTTAAATCCAACTTTTATTACGGTACACTGTGTACAATTCGTATAGTCGATGTAAGTAAACAAAATGAATACGTAGACGGCAATTATTATTATTATAAACAACAACAAAAAACTCAATCGTGCAAACCAGAATAACTTATATACTTGACAAAAGAAAAGAAAAAATACAACAAAAGGGTCACTCGTTGTTAATACGATATTGTGCGAGGAAAAAAATATCTAATAATATTATTAATAATAATAATAATAATAATCGTTAAGAACAAAACGCGACGTAGTGAAAATGGTCAAAGTTTAAAAGACGTAGACTGGTGGTGGTGGTGGTGGTAGAGGGGGAGAAGTGGGAAATGGAGGATGGAAATGCAAGGAAAAGCGATAGAAACATATCGTGTTTGGTTTTCCCATCACGAAAACCGAACAAAAACGTTTGAAGAACAAGTGTAAGCGAGTAATAACAATGTTTGCACGAGAAAGAAAGAAGGGGAACAAAAAATAAGGAACTAACCGTGCTAATATTAAAGCAAATCCCTCTCAATCTCTCTCTCTCACCCCTGTTCTCTCACCGCCCACCCGACCCCTCTCTGGTTTCTTTCGGTCTACAAATAATATTCTGGATTTTATTGTAACGTTAAATATCTGTATAAAATAATGTCTTGTGAAGAAAAAAAAAAGGGAAACTAACGTTTCTTTCCCTTTTTTGCGATTAAATCGTAATTAAACAACGTAAATATGAACGTTGTTTTTAAAGAGATGAGAAGAACAAAAATTATTATTAATAATAAGAAAGAAGAATGAATGAATTAAATGAATGAATGAATCTTTATCTTGAAAACTCTTAGATGAATGCCGATTTACTTAAAAGAGGGGTGTTTTACACCACCTTGAGGGAAGCTCGGAAAAAAAGAAACAACTAACGTGAAAAGAAGAATTGTTCTTTTTCTATTTTTTCTTTTTGACGCAAATTTATACCTTTTTAAGTTGATAATAGAATTAAAAGAAGATAGGGTATTAATTTAATTTAAAAAATTCGAGATATACTCTTTCGTGGTACGATTTGTATCCTACTAGTCATCTTTCGATAAATCGTAATAACTTTTACGTGAAGATAATATATTCATCCCATGTATAAAATGTTTAATATTTTTATTTAAAAGAAAGAAAATGATCGATACTTGAAATTTGCGTCGAACAAAAAATAAAACAATAACAATTTTCATTTCACGGTAGTCTTTTCTTTTTTTCGTCCTAGCCAATCAAGGTGAAGTGTTTAACCCTGTTAAGTCTTAAGTTAAGTCTGTCTCACTCGTGGTACGTAAATTGCGATAGTCCTACAAATTACTGCCTGTTTCGAAGCTTAAGAAAAATCTTGTTGGAAATCTAATAATGTATCATCGGAGGTCATTTCCCGTTTTACCTCTCCCTTGTACTATACCTGAACGTATCGTTAATCGTTATAAGAATAAATGCCCCTCCCTTCACCCTTAGCCCCAGTACCTCCTTTATAACCCTTGCGAATAACTTCTCCGTGGTTAAAAGCAATCGGAGAGGAGGGGGGAAAAATAGGAGGAGTGAGAAGAAGGAGGAGGGGTACTCGAACGCGTTTAAAAATCGCGTTTATTTACAATACAACCGTGTTTTCAGCCGTGGTTCCTTCCTGTAGATTGCAAATTTGTATAAAAGAGCAAAGAAAAAAAAAGAATAATTAATTAATTAAATAAATAAATAAAATAAATCAATAAATAAATAAATAAACTGTGCGAGTGTATAGCTTTCGTCGATTATCGATTTTCGTTATCGGCGCCAACGGTTGATACGATTTACGATGGCGCCTAATGTTCTAATGTAGAAAATAAAAAAAGAGGAAAAAAAGAAAAAGAGAAAGAGATGAGAAATGAAGAAATTCCAGCAATTTTCACGATTTAAGGATTTAAACAGAAAGAGAAAAAAAAAAGGATATATTTAACATCGGTGTGGATCTCTAAAGTGGACGATATTTTGCTTCGTGTTGTAAATGTCCACTTGACGATTAATGCCGAGAGTATAACACACATACACATTCACTCATTCACACATACATACATACATACATACATACATACACATACTCGTTAATAACTTGCGAAGGTACTTCAAACGTTTCTAAATAAAAAAAAAAAGAAAACAAGAAAAACATATACAAGAGAAGTAATAAAAACCTTGAAAGAGATTGGAGTATCTACTTAGGAAAAGTAATTTGGTCTTTTAAGAAAATAGAACACGAAGGAAAGAAATAGAAAGAGAGAGAAAGAAAGAAAAAGTGGTGTTTTCGCGTGTCGTTCGTTAATAAAATAATGTCGAAGCTGAACGTTTCTCTAAACTTCTACATGAATGTGTTCTTTCAATCGCTATACATTAAGTTATATCTCTGAGAAATCTGACTATAATGTTTACTAAACAAATTGTTAATTATTATTGCCATTGATGGAATTGATGTTGGTACATAATCGAGTGTACTATTAACATATGTACGTTAGTGATTGCTAAAATTGGTTAAAAAGAAAAAAAAAAGCGTAATTTATCCTTGTAAGAAAATTTTACACGAAATTAGAAAGAGAGTGAGAGAAAGAAAGAAAGAGAGAGAGAGAGAGAAAGGAGAAACAAAAGAAATCGAGATACGCACCAATAATAAAAATAATAATAATAATAATAATAATAATAATAATAATAATAATAAATAATAAATGGACGAATTTTGTTCATGTTCAAAATCGGTACGATTATTCACAAAAATAACAACATTTTTATTTTTAACTCGTAAATATTTGTTTCACACACAACCACACGTATCTTACAAGATTGGAATAAAAAAAGAATACTAATTAAGATTCTTGGTCGTGATGATAATCAATTATAAGAGAAATAAAAAACACAAAAGTAGTTTGAAGATGATTCTCGTGAAATTATTGTGTCAACAAGTTATTGTGTTTTTATATTAAAATATATCAAAAGAATGATATATATTCTTCTTTATTAGATCATCTTAATCGGTTAATCGATCAACACACTTCCCCAAAGCGTCGTAACGTGGCATATTATCAGACGGTGGTGGCCAAATTGTATCTGCAAAGTGATCGGGTATCAATTTTTTATCAAATTTATTATACTTTTCTTCAAGACTTCNGTCTTTATGTGTGTGTGTATAGAATTCAGTCGACTACTTATATACAAATACGAATACGGTTACATAAATACGTACACAGTTATACAAACACAACATATACATACATATATACCAACGTGTATCAATGTCTCTCTGTAAGTACATCAGGGATGAAGCCAAAGTTCCAAATGTACAACTAAGTTAGGATATACCGGTTGGAAATTGAGGTCTAACGTAACAGAATGAAATTATTTAAAGGTGAACGTAACCCGCGTAGTTTCAAAGTGAAAACGTAAGGTACTATTATCCGTGTGAGTTTCGTTCATTAGATCCTTCGTTACTAATACGTCAAGGGAAATGATAATTACATCAGTTGCGTAAGTTGGAACTTTAGCAAAGTTGCATAAGCATTTCTGAAAGAGACATTGTTACGCACAAGTATATATAAGATATGTATTTACTTATAGAAAGTTTCATTTCGAATGGAAAACCCTGGTATGTTTGTGGGGTAGTATCGTTGACATACTATTTGTTACTTTCTGGAAATACAATACCTTGGATAAAATGTTCATCACACTTTGTAGTAAGAAAATATTTCACATTCTCAATGATATAAAGAGTATATATATATACCATATACTTAAAAATATTATGTGTGTATATATATATTTATGCTCTTAGCAAGAGTGAACAATTTATCGAGGTATCGTGTATCCTTACGTAAAATGCAATCCAGACTTTTGATCTTTTCAACGTGGCGAAAACGAACAAAACTACAGATACTTATTCTCTCACATTTTTTCCTAATAATCAAATATTCAAGAAGAAAAATGATCCAACTGAAGATGACAATGATGATGATGAAGATGATGATGATGATGATGATAATAACGTAATTTTATTCAATCATAAAAAAAAAGAAACTAACGTACGTTAAATAGAAACGTGTTGAGACGCCGAGTCCAAGTGCTTTTTTTTTTTTATTTCTATCGCGAACGACCAAGTTCGAAGGAAATCAGTGCTCGATCATTAGCACTGGAAAAGAGCACGATCATATTTGTCGCACTTAATTATACGATCTGTGGTTTCATTTCGTATAAAAAAAAAAAAAAGAAAAAAAAGAGAAAAAAAAAGAAAAAGGGGAAAAAAAATATATAAAATAAACAAGAGATTCGTTAGAATAAGAATATCGTCGAACCGTACTGCTTGACCGGTGGTGGTTGCTTTCTGCCAGGAAAAAAAAAAAAAAATACAAAAGAAAAAAATACAAAAAACACTGAAATTTGTATATGTATTATGTATACTTAGTTTTTAGTATCATCCAATACCTAACTTTGTGTATCCTCATAAAAAAAAAAAAAAACAAAAAAACAAAAAAGAAGAAAAAAAAAAATCGTTTTTTTGATATTGTAAATATTCTCTAATAAAAAATAATCGTTTTTATTCAATGCAAGGACTATAATAATATCAGATTCCTCTTTAAATCCAATTTGCGAGTATCGGTGGAAGAGAAAAAAAAAAAAAAAAAAACAAAAAAAAGAGGTGGAATAAAAGATGGAAATAAATGGAAATATCCAATTACCTCCGTAAAATTGTATAAACGGTACGTCCATGTAAATTCGTAAATAATCTTCTACCATAGTCAATACGTTTGATTTTGCATTTAATAAAAATTCTAATACCGTGATTTCCGGTAGATATTCAGGTATTTCTTTGTTTAAATTAAACAAAAGTCCAGCAACTTCATTCGCCTATTTAAAAAAAAAATAACCGAAGATGAACGTATTTCATTTCTTCTATTTTACATTAAAATATACTTTTTTTTATTATTCACATTTTCGCGTATTACTTTTGATACATAATCACAGAGATGATAAAATTTCATACAACAATTAGTTATTTGTTTTTTAATTTCTTCGAGTGTTTGATTCTCTATTTTTTCCAATAAACTAGGTGCTATCGTATAAACGTGATACCAACTAGGAAAAAATCTCTACGAATATAAATTAATGTATCGTTATTTATTTTTTTACAAATCTAATAGTAAGAAATTATGTTAAAAATCCAGAAAACCCTTTGGTTTGCTGTTTACGTTAATGACTCACGTGATAAACGTGATGATAAGTCGGTAAAATAATAGCTTTACCAAATTTTCCCTCTTTGTTCTTGGTCTCATAAATATCCTTGAAATGCATGTAAATGATGTCTTCGGGCGCCTAGTTGAATTTATAGAATTAAGTTACATCATAGTGCATGGTCTTTTGTTATCTCCTTTTCTCTCTCTCTTCCTCTATAATATACCCCTTTTCCTATTATCTTATCTCATCTCATCTCATCTCATCTCATTTTAGCTCATCTCACCCGATCCAATCTAATTTTATCTCATTTCACCTACCTCAATTTTTGGTATAATAATCTTAACACCATTAAACTTATTACCCGATTAAATGATTATTATTATTATTATTATTATTATTATTATTGTTATTATTTTCTTTGTAGAAATACATCAAAAACGTACCTCCAACAGATGCATGTAAAATTTTGGATAAACTAATAACAAACCAGTTACGAGATTTTCATTCGAATTTACGTTAAGTCCATTAACAATTTTTCCCATTACCTAAATAATGCAATGTCAAATTACATTCAAAGTTCAACGATCATATTTCAAGATAAAAATATATAATATTATTATTTATAAAAAACCTCTTGCAATTCATCCGAACTGTGAAAATATTCTCCAAAATATAAAAATCGTGTTATGTACGTACTCTAAAAGAAAAATCAAATTAACGCACAATTCTATGTTATCGAATTTTTCTCCAACGGATTAAAGTACGAAGGATAAAGCAAATAATGTAATTATATATTTACTGAATTAATTATTTTTAAATTTCCTTCAACCACATCTAATAAACTTTTTCTCGTTGTTTCTGTCATGTTTTAGTTATTCGATAAAAACAAAACAAACGAAAAAATCAAAATTATATTGCAACTATGATAAAATATGTGCAAATTCACGTTGAACTTTGGAATATAAGTTTGAATAATTATTTTTGACTGCATGCAATATTTTATTTGATTATATTCAGCTAACAATTCCACACATTTCATATGAAAGTGAGAAAATATATTTAATATCTCTGCTAAACAATGGTACAAGGCATAATAATACGTTTCGTCATACAAACACATGGAAATGAATGTGTTTTTCTTAACAACAAAATAATTATTGAATTAAATAAAATGTTAACATTTATGTAAAGCAAATTTTTAGTTGACCGGTCTATTAACCCCTTTCCCGTACTTAAACGAGTCTTACTCGTGATGAAGATGTTTGCCTAAAACGTGAACATCACGAAACATGAATATAACATGAATATCAAACGTAAACGTAACCAAGCCAAGTCAAGTATGAAATGGAGCAAAAAATGCACACAATTGAATTAAAATGTTGCTCCATTTACACATACTTGAGAACCTAATAACATGGGAAGGTGTTAACTGAAATTAATGAAACTTATTTCTATAATACCGGTCAATATAAACAACTAATGATGTAAAACCTGCTACTAAATAATGAATTAAAAATACACATATAATTTATTTTAATATACTTGAACATTGTTCTGCAAATAATTAGATAGAAACATTTTTAAATTTACATCACTCGACAACTTCAAATTGAAGGTTAACTTCTTTCAAATTATCAAATTTATATTATTTCACAATAAACCTATGCCAGGAGCAATGTAATATTTAAACAAATATATTATTGTTTCAATATTAGTTAATTATATTTTATATATATAGTAGATTGTTTAAATAATTAAAAATATAAAATATTTAAGCTTACCTACACGGAAGATTCAGTTAATTCAACGAGATTCAAAAGATAACTGTCTCAATTAACTACCAAAGTCAATCATAACCGTTTCAATAATAACTACCAAAGTCAATTAATTTTATTGACATCTAACATAAGTGAAAAAAAATTCTATCTAAATAAAACTAAATTTGTCTGTTTTCTTATACGATAACGATTTTTAATGATTATTTATTTATTAGATGTAAATATATATATTTTTTCTTTTTTCTACATATTATATTTTTTAATAAAAATTTAATTATTGTATAAGAAATTAATATATTCATTAGCTCGTGTAATATATGAAAAGTACGGCATTGCGCATGCGCTATGCGACAGTTTTAAACAGTTTTAATAGTTTTGATTCGTAAGTAAAAAAAAACCCGATATAAAACACATCTGCCAATAATAATTTTATTATAACATTTTGAATAATAATAATAATAAACAATTCTCCGAATGTATGGATTCATTGTAATAAATTGAAGATTATACAATATAACTTACATATGTTATTTATGCTGAACAACAATATAATGACGCATTATAATTAACAATGATATAACAAATGTAACTTTTTTTTAGACATAGAAAACTTAAATGTAGTAGAATATTAGGTCCATAAAATCGTTGTTTGTGTAAAAGGCATGTAATTCACTATATATGCATAAATATATATATGTATTAGGTGCCTTTTTTTTTAACAATTAATGACTTTATAATCAGAAAGAAATAAGAACAAAAAAATTATATTTTATTTACATAGGAAAGTCATTGGTATGATGATACCATTTATACTAGTGTACTTTTTTTATAATCATTAAATATCAGTTGCAATAGTAAATATATTACTTTAACATTAATATATCTATATATATATATATACGTATATATGTGTGTATACACGTATACACATATGCACACATACATACATAACTTATCATAGCACATATGATTTGCTTATAGTAACAATTCTATCTCTTAATTATTTTCTCAAGAACTACATATATATATATTAGATCTAAATAATTAAATAAATATTTATAAAAGGAGATTAAGCAAAGCATATAATGAAATATATTTTAAATGTGTTTCCCTTGCATCCAACTTATTTTAATGACAAAGTTATAACACGACTAACATTTTAATTTATTTCGGTGCTAAATATTGCTTCGTCTATGGCCGATATAAATACATTTTAAAGAATGCCGATGAAAAACTGCTGTATAATCTGTAAACAAGCAGTATGTGTAGAAAATGTTTCATTTTATTTATTGTAGGACAGAATCAGTATCAATAATGAATATATTTTTATAAATTCGAATAGTAATATTAACAGTATTAAATATTGCGATATAAATAAATAGCAAATTTTGTATTCGTTAATGAGTCGTTAATGTCGTTTCCTTCGAAATAAAAAAAATTAATAAGAGTCTAAAGAAATATTCGATTAAACACTGGCTAGTATAATTGCTAATGCATATTTTTTTTATGCTAAACGTATTCCCATTACTCTACGTTAAGACCGTTATTTTTCTAATTGATAATTCATACAATATAATTATAATTATAATTTTCTACTTAGATGATCTATTGAAAGAAAATTACAAAAGAAAATAAATAAATAAATAAAAATAAAAAGAAATTGGAAGAAATATATTTATTTTTATTTATATAGCATTAATTCTTTATTAATGTTATTATTAGACTCGACTGAATATTTGAAATGTACGCTTCCTCAAATTATTACTCTACTTAATATTATATGATTTTAATATCAAGCTTTCGTACTTGTAGTTTACTGTGAAATTACTTTGCACATTTGTATACATATATTTATATTTCTTATACATATATATATTTATATATATGTGTATATATATATATCGAAAAAATGATTGATTGTGTTCAGTTTTATGGTATTATGTATTATTTAATTTTAATTTGCATTATATTTATACTATTAATAATATCTTTTTCTACTTTTCTTAGCTGATGTTAGATGGGAACATGTGGTACTTGCAGTTTTATAATATACATTAATTATTATACTTACTACCTTATTTAACAAAGCATAATTCGTATTGAATTAAACCACAATGTAATCGATTTTCTAATAGAATATATATATATCCGTTTGAGGAAAATTAAAATTGTCAATTATACTGTTATATTAATAATAATTTAGATTTTAAAGAGACATATTAAAAAGTACTGCATGATTCATGAAACGATAAGATTATACTTTTACTAAATCCTGAAATAAATATTTAGAATAATATATTGATAATTATTCGTACATTTTAAAAAATAAATATGCTGTCACTTATATCACTGATATTCATAAAAATTATTTATGATTTTTCTTTTTCTGTTTTATAACATGTGCTCAACTTTCATGTATCATGCTTCAAACTTGTATTATTATTGTATTATTACAATCAGACAATTGCATTATCATTAAAGTTTCTTTTTACAATCAATAACATATAATCTCACTATTTCCTTTGACATACAATTTTCCTTAAGAAAACAAAAATGTATATGAAACGTTTATATTAATTTAAATTCTCTTTAAATATAGAATTTTTGTTTAAATTATTCAAACAAATATTTAACAAGAATAAATTGTCTCATTTTGTAATTAACATATAATGTAAAATTTAATATTATATCTTACAACGTGATAAGTTAGAATTAAAATGCACAAGAACAATGTTTATATTTTTGTTTCATAAAAAATATAAATTTGTAAACAATTCATAATGATATTTGCGACCAGCGCACATTATAATTGAATGTCTTGTAACATATAACTAAGACAAAGTTGTTTTATTATTTCTTGATTTCTTTTCATTAGCTTTTGACATTCATTTAATATCATTTACTCAACATCCAATTGCCTTGTCTCTTAAGATAGGAATTGACAATATCACAACGCAAGTGGACAGACAAGTCAGTTCATTATTTTATTTCATGCCTCTGCAACATGTACTATATCTTATTAAATTGCTTTAAAAACATATATCATTTTTTATTATAATATATAAAAATAAAAATTATTAGTAGATACATAAAAAAAAAAAAAAATATTACAATGTGAAAAACATATTCTCTGTTCATATGTGTATATTTTAAATAATATTACGTAAAAAAATATTTCACTTTTATAATCAAATAAAACGTTGTTGTTTCGATACAAGTAATTATGCAGAGATATGAAAAATATATTAATTGCAAGTAGTAATTTACTTACAAGTTAATATTAATGTGCTGATTTGACTGGCCAGTTGCGTTGATTACGGTTCATTTTCGCAAACTATCTTTACTACTTGCACGGCTGGTTGAAGCTGTGCTGGATTCACCTGGTCCACCAGCACCACCAGCATCTCCATTAATACTGGATCCGGCAAGTGATGCTGTCGGAGTTACAGAAGCAGAACGCCTTCGTACTTTCGTTAATGCTTTATCTAGTCTCTGTATAAATGCTTCAACGTCTGATCTTTTCATACCTAAAGCTGCAGCAACAGTTAGGTATGGTACTGGGTAATTACTGTTATGAGCTCCCCACCCTAAAAATACGATTTGAAAATATGGAAAAGTGTTTAAACTCAAATAAAAAAAGGTGATAATAATGATTACAACCTTCAAACTTGTGCGAAATAATGTGCTTAGAGTCTGTCGTAGTGATTACTCTTGTACCACTAACGTTACGAAGGAACAACATTGAGCCTAAAGTGGTAACTTGTTTATTATCATGTTGATGACTTAAACACTGTAATGTCATTCCCATTGATATTGGATTTCCTTTCGTATCTAATAAACGTTCTCCATGCTTCGCTGCTATTTTTCCAAGTTCCTCTTTAAGATAGGCATACATTTCTTTACGTTCGGTAATAAGTTGTTTGTAACCTGCTATGCCAAGGCTTAATAATGTTATCATAACATCCATAGTAGAACTTGCACTTGCACGACCTGGATACATTTTTGATATACGACTCAAAATGTTTTTATCAAATGATCCAATTATCGCACCACCCACCGGTACAAGAAAATTTTTATCAGTACTTTGAACAAATGCATCAACGCGACCCTTACGCGACGCCTCTTGTATGAGACGCATACATCTTGAACTCTGTAACCTTTTAACAATATAGTCAAATATATCTCATCCTTACCTATATCAGAAATATTTAAAAATTGTTAAAAGAACATTCGCCAAATTCTTACCCATAAGCATTATTCACTAAATGAGGTATATTATATTGTGTACACAAAATTGCAATTGAATCAACCGAGTCACATGCTCTAGGTGCAAAACAACTTGTCGTTGTTAATACACAAACTATACTTTCTCCGAGAGCTACCATTTGAGATTCGAGCATTTGCATATCTGTTCTTAATTCGTCTCCAACTATTTGCATTTCAATAACTATAGGTTCTAAACCTGCTGTAATTATAGATTTGAAACTTGATTTTTGATCGATTCGAGGCCATAAAACATATTTTGCTCGTGGTCTATCTTGTTTGAGAGTCAGCATACATAATACTAAACTCATGCCTGTAGCCATAGGAGATAAGAAACAACCAGCTATACTTTTTACACCTACGAGTATATATAAAAATATGTATATTTATATATATTTTTAATTCAATTTGTCTGAAAAGGAAAGGATGCAATATATACAACATATTCGATTTTTTTTTCTTACCCATATAACGTAATACTTCCAATACAAGAGCATTGGTTAATTTATACATGAGACTGCTACCAGCAGCTTTCGGTTGTACTTCTTCTAAATCACCCGATCTACCAATTCCATGTCCCATGCGAAAATGTCTCCTTGCTACAATATTCGATACGATTCTTGCTTCGCGTTCTCCAACGCTACAATTAGAAGGAAAATTGTTGCTATCCATTTGCGATAGATCGGAAAGAAAAGCTTCTATTGTTGCGTCGTCCCATCCCTCTTCTGGCCATTGTCTCTATGTTCGATAAAAATATATTAAATATATTTTTATTTACTAATAAAAATATATATAATATTTGATATATATATATATATCTACAAATAATACATACATGTTCGATAAAATGTCTTATATGGTTTTCGCGAATTTTCTTTGCATTTAAACCTTGTTGCACATACGTAGAAGGTATAAGCTTTTCTGCCAAACTGAATGCTTGATTATTCATTTTTCAGACTGGCTTAATATTCTTACTTTGCAAATATTATGTTGATCGATGTCTTAGTACACCATTGCTTGATAATTATTAAAAGAAATTGCAATGAATTATTAAGAATAGTAATATAAAGAATAATATTTTACTTATTACTATTATCTTATGATAAGATCAACAAATATCGTGTACTTAACATTAATCATATTTACAAGAGTTTAAAGATGTTTGTAGAAAAATTACATTTATAATGCACCATAATTTTGCTTAACTTGAAACAAATTTCTGTCGAATGGTAATATGAAATAAATAAAGATAAAATTAATTAATTTAATATCTAAATTGTAGAAAGAAAAAATATGTGAAAGTAGGATATAATATTTATTTTAAAAAATAATGTTTCTGTGACGATGAACAAATAATACAATTTTTTAACATAATATGGGTATCTGTTATTGTAGTGCAATGTTAGATTTTAGAATTACAGTAATAAAACATATTCCTAATGTAAATAGATATTAAAAAATATAAACAATCTATCTTATATTCTATAGAAAGAAATAAAGAAGATGATTAATGGTAAAAAAAATACAAATGTGATGCGTAAAAAAGAAATTTATTCAAAAATTGGTAACAAAAGAGAAGTAACAGATAAACTTAACAAAGCGAACATTTGCATAGTACAAAACTGAATACTTACGTAAATATAAATGAAAATGATAGTAATTGAATGAAAAATAGTATAATGAATAAAATAGAGCACATTTCATGTGTCAATAATAATAATAATGATAAGTGTGCAGTACAAAGTTGGAAAGAAACATGATAAAATAAGAGATAACACACACACACACACATACACGTGAATATATTACAGAATCATAATGTCTTTAAGAGATATGTAAAGAGTAAATTAAAAATATGTTTTTAAAAAAATGCTCTTCCTCTTTCTCTCTCTCTCTCTCTCATACAAACAAACACACACACACAAACATACACACACTTTTATTTCACATGGAGAGGAAGGTTATGTTATGTCATCACACTAATTGGGTTCCTCTAGAATGAAATGCCAAATCGCGTATAAAATATCAAACTAATTAGAAAAAGAAAAATAATCACAGTGTAACCTCAAAAATTGCAATGGTCAAATTGTAATCAGTAATGTTAAAAATAACTTGAAGATGAATGAAAAATTTGACATAGAACAAATCACCGATTAAAAAGTGGGTTGGGCCGTGATGAGGATAAAAGATTCGCGAGTTATTTCACACGTTAGATTTTCACTTTCGATATAAAACATCATATTTTCCGATAATAATAAATCATACGACACCAGGATATAAATTCTCGAAAGGGGAAAAGAAAAAAATATATATATATATTGACGAGGAGTAAGGAGTTTAAAAAAATGTCGATAAAATTTGCACTCTCGGTAAAATCCACGCAGTTGTCAGAAGAAGAAGAAGAAGGAAGGAGAGAGAGAGAGAGAGAGAAAGAGAGAGATAGAAAAAGAGAGAGAGAGAGAGAGCCAGCCAGAGGCGGTAGTTCAAGACGGATTTGTAGGTTATGTTACGTCGAGGTCACCTAAATCGGATTAATTTTACGCAACAACGAAAGGATGCAACGTAATTGCTCGTGCACGAGATAGACGAAGTCTACGTTCCAATCGTGCACAACACGATGAGTACCGTTGACGTGTTTAAGTTCGCGAAATTAGCGAAGTACGGACTTTTACCTCGGATTTTGTCGTTCGGGCAAAGGCGGACGGACGGTTTACACAGGGCGCTACGGACGAATTCGTCGTCCGTCGCCACCGCGACAGGTCAAAGTGGTCATCCGCGTGTTATACGTGCATCGACAATCCGGCAGGTGCTTTCATTATTTTAATCATCATTTAATATAAATAATCGCTCTACCCACATTTATTATTTTATTACAAATTTTTTCTCATTGCGTTCACGTCGTATCGAAGATTCAGAAATGCGAGTCAAGTTCGATCTTCATCGATCGAGTTAACCATCTCAAGTACGTTTTATATTCTTTCCTACCTTCTCTTTCAGTTATATATATTTTCATCTTTTCTTTTTTTTTTATCTTTCCCTAATACTAAAAAAAGTGTTGCGTATGTATTCCTATCCTTAAGTATGTATTATTAATTCGACCTCTGTTGTATCTTCGTCATCATTTATAACTCGTTTCTATTTAGTGAATTCTATTATGAGATCGATGATAAGATAGAAGGAAAGAATAAAAAAAGGAAAGATAATATAGCGCGCATATGCCGAAACAAAATAGCGCGCGTGAATATGAAATTTCTTTTTACAGACGCTGAGATATTTTACATGTCACCCTCCAACCCCCCCCACCCCTGCCCACCGAATAATGGCATTGTCAGTCATTTTAACTTTATGCTTAAAAAGCTCGTTATTGATTATATTCTTTATCGATCATCTTTTATAATATATATATATATATTTTTCATGAAATATATACAACGTATACGAATATATAATGTATTTTATGAAAAGAGATTGATATTGATCGATTCGATTCGATTAATCGAATATATCGTTGAATAAATTAATTGATCGAATTTATTTATCACGATTTAACATCAAAGGTACATTTATTCAGGATAATATTCTAAGACTTCTTCTTATTGGTCAATGAAGAGTCGTAAGAATCGATTGTTTAATCGTCTAAATGAATTTCATTTGTTCTACCAAAGATTTGTCTATATTTTTTAAATTTATTTGCAGAAGATGAAAAAAAAGAAATCTGATAAGATATGAGATTAAAATTTGGCGCGCGCGCGTCAAAAATTGGGAGAATACGAATCAGGTTTAGTAACATTTGTGGTTGTTTGATTGGTGCACCTGGTACCGAGGTCAACACAGTTCAGTGAATTAACCTCAGTCTGCGGCAAATCTGCACGGTGCGTGGTCGTCAGTTGTTTTCTCGATATACAATATATATAACTATCGATGACAGGTTGGCGCCCGATAAATACTATTATCGAAGTTTTCAAAAAAGAACTTTATCAATCATTCTGTGGTTTTAATCACAAATAAAACTCCATCTAACGAAAGATTATCACTAGGTACGAATTTACCATCATTCTATTTGATCCCGAGTAATGTGGACTATAAAGGAATGGCTGTTCACTATTATCACCTTTTATGCGAAACCAGATATCAACGATTAGAAAAATTAATCTTTACACTTATATTTTTGTTTTAATTTTATTCTTCTCGTTTAATGAATAATCATCTTGTTATCTTGTCTTTTAAAATTATTAATTATAGCATATGATTCATACGTATTTCGTTGTACACGTAGACATTTTTTTAAATATTTATTTAGATTGAATGTCGCGGCATTAATGATATTGAAATATTATTTAAAACAAAATGTATGGTTTTTATTTTTCTTTTATTTTTTTTTAATTTCATACGGTTTAATCGGAAAGAAGGAAATGCGTGGGAGGTTTTATAAGAATCGATCGAATTCTGTTACTTTGTCTCTGCATCCGATAAAGATGTCTAGTTACTGATCTTCTAATCGGCTTTATCTCTATGCACATATATGATACTTTACTCTTGTGTTAACTATTAATAATGTAAATTATTTTAAAGTAATAATTACATTCATTTTAATTGAAATATAAGAAACGAAAGGTTCTTAAAATAAGAAGAATAAGAAGAAGAAGAAGAACAATGCGTTGATTGATGCATGTGCATTGCGAAATCTTGCAGCTTTTACAACAGTTAAGGTTAACTTTACTATTCCGGATCTTATCGGTAGAATACATTTATTTTCGTATGATCAACATTAGCCGTAAGATGATTCTTATCTTTAAATAATAATCGAAAAACAATTAATACCAAAAATACTAAAATATTAATAATAATATATTCTTCGTTTATCGAAAACAAAATCTAATTGATAAAAATAAAAAAAAAAGGAAATCATCCAATTTGGGGAACAAGGTAAAATAAGTCAACGGCACGTTGATACTATTTTTTGGTTCTTAACACTTTTACAGTTGATCATGGAACTGGAGAACTGTAATTCACATGGTGATCATGGAAACGTATTCCCATCGACACCGCAAAATGATAATGACCCCTCGGGTCATAAGAAATGGTACCGGCAAGCCAGTCAAAGGTTAGTAAAGAATTTTATTAGCAAATGTCATCATAATCGCAATCTTATGACGCCTCGAAAACATAATATTTTTCTTCTTATTTTTCTCTCATATTTTCTCTTCCTCTCTCTCTCTCTCTCTCTCTCTCTCTCTCTTTCACACACACACGGATACAAATGAGTTCTACCGAACATGTTAATGAAAATTATTCTTTTATCCATAATGGGGGAACGAGTACATATACAAATTTTATTCAACTTGACAAGTAATTTATCTTCATATGGTCGATAATAATGTAAGCAGAACATGTTGCAAAATAATAATAAGGAAAGTATGTCGCAACGTGATCCAAATTTGCTGCATTGCACCTTTACTTTGTATATCAACCATGCACGCGCGTGCGTACGCGTCACTGTGTTTCTTTGATTTTAAATGCACGCGCGCATATACACACGCAGAGAGAAGGACAAAAAAATACTCTAACAATAAAACAAAGAATCAGGGTCATGGTCGTATCCGTTAAACACGATTGGATGGTCGATAACGATGAACTTGTAATAAAAATATTTTGGTTTTTTTAAAAACAATGCATATTAACATTTTTTAACTTAACGTAAATATATTAGATAAGCATAAAACAAAAATAGGGGTTTTGTTTTCTTCGATTTTATCGATTTATTTTTATTATTATTAGTATTACGTACTCTACCTTTTCAATTTTAAATTGGGACTAAATAATTTTAAATTGGGATTAAACAATTTCAAATTAAGACAAAACACGTTAAAAACTATACCATTTCAACTTCAAATTAGGATTAAACAATTTCAAATTGAGGCTAAACAATTTCAAATTAGGACAAAACACGTTAAAAACTATGTTATAATATTTGGTATAGTATTTTATTGAGAGGTGTTTATAAATAGCAATTTGATTTTGGATAAAATCAATTGCTCTTATCGATTATGATATTATTCGATATTTTGCGATATCCAGTATGCTTCTGTTCACAATCTCTGAAAAATCTATCTTTATCTATCTATTTCTTCATCTTTCTCACTCTCTCTCTCTCTCTCTCTCTCTCTCTCTATCTTCTTTGAATTAAGAAAGAGAAACAGATCAAAGATATTTCTGGAAAAGCGTGTAACTCCTTGAAGGAACAAAGATCTTAACTCCGATATCTTCCCAAAAGAATATTTCTAATACGAATTTATAAGTTTCCAATTTATCTAACATTTATTCTATTATACTTCTCGATTATTTACTTGCCTTTTTATTTCTAAAACATTTCATCATCTTTCGTTGATCTTTTTGTTATGGTCAAAAATCATTCTACGTTCTTTTATCTTTATTTGAAAACAAAAAACACGATTTAACGATGGTACGATTGAGATTATCATCACTGTCGTCTTATAATGTCTAACTAAAAATAATATGATTATTTTAAAATGATAACTTATAGGAGACATATTACACGATTCTTCGATGTTCTTTCGTCACTTTGGATATTGCTATCAAAATATGATATATAAAAAAAAAAAAGAAGAAATAGGAATTTGCGGGAGGTCTCTAATCGCGTTTGTTTACTCGGAAGAACTGAGATTGTATAATTAAAAACATGTATGTATATACCATATATAGTATGTACATATTTGGATAAATTGAAAAGTTTTGAACCTGATACAGAAACAATATTTATTTTTGGTCAAATTTAATTTTAATAAAACAAAACATAAAAAAGTTATTTATCAATAATTATTTATAAAATAATTAATGTATATGTTAATGTAATTTATCTTAAGACAATGTCTTATCATTTTCATGTGTATTTTAATTGGCATACGAAACTCAGGATTGCTGCCTTCGTCGTTTTTTCTTTCTTTCTTATCATCGGACGAATGACCTGTGTCGAACCACGAAGAGTCTGCTTATCGTAATCATTTATTTACATTAATAGTCTCCCACTTCTTGTTTGTTCATCCATTTGGAAAATTTGTTATCGAAAATTCACGACGATCAATATTCATTATTCAGCCGTTTGTCTAACCGATCGAATCGTCGATTGTGCAGTATTGAATTTCTAAGAATAATTAAGAATTCAGTTCGTAAATATTTATTAATTTTAATTATTTTTTTATCGTTATTCTCTTTACGAGTGGATAAAATCTGTGTCATTATAACGTATTATGAATCAACAAAATATCGATCCAGTAATTAAATCGTCCTATTGTGTTGGTAATTATTTTATTTTTCAATATAATATACGATATTGTTAATTTCCTTATGTTATTATTAATCTTTATTTCTTTTACTTTCGTTTTGTTATATTTCAAATAAAAAGGACATAGTTTTGCGTATACGAAGATGGGTTGAACAGTTTCAAGTTTCAATAAAAGAAAATAATATAAAAACTTGTATTTTTATCTAAAGTGAGTTTGATTGAGAAAAAAAATCAATACTTTTCAACCCACACGTGTATATAAATCTATATATTTATTTATTTATTTATTTATTTATTTATACAGTTATAAAGTTTTGCAATAAGTTTCGATAAAGTGAACGAAAATGAAAGAAAAATAAGAAACGTATTTTTTTTTTATTTTTTTTTAATAATATATTTGCAACACGAAGTTTTCATTAAAAATGAAGAAAAATAATTTTCATGGGAGTAGGCCGGAGGATACGATTTCCCCAAGATGAGACAATCTTCCCGGAGGAATCATTTCACAGGAATATTCTTGGCTTTAACTTGCCTCACACAATCAACTTGAACAGAAATGATCGTAGCGAGAATGATCTGGAAAGTTATAATGAAGGAACACAAGAGACGCGGAGTGATAAGAGGGAACTCGGTCACAGGTAAAGGTCAATCGGTTCATTTTGTGAATGACGACGAGTAACATCGTGGTTGAAAAAAAAAAAGAAAGAAAAAATATATATATTTAAAAGGTCGAACGAGATGAAAGTGACTATGAAACTTTTAATTCATTAAAAAAAAAAATCTTTAAAGTTCATTTGAATATATAGAGAGAAAAAAAAACACAAACAAAATGCATAATCGAATTAACTTCAACATGATTTATAATATAATTCAAAATTCGTGGACGTATTATAACATTCATACGAGTGTAGATAATTATACGGAAAATATGATTATTTTTCAAGGTTGCTTACGTTTCAAGATAAATAAAGAAAGAAAAAAGAAACACGTAGTTTGTCTTCAAACATTCATCGGTTTGCAGTTTATGCAAATTGGCAATGTAATCTTTCCTATAATCGAATATACGACAACTGCATAATACATAATCGCGTGAAAATTTTGACCCGACTCATTGATAGTGGATAAATCGTTAGTCTATCATCGTCTAGTATAGGGTATAGTAATTAATTAAGAAGATTCACCAATGACGTTTACAAATTCGTGCATATTTGTCGCCAAATGGCGTAAGGCCATATTCACGTTCACAAATCTAAGAAGGTATTTAACAGATGGAGAAGATTGAAAGGATTAACCGATGAAATATCAAAAAGTTAAGCCAAATTCGTATAAACTTACTACCACTTTTACGTTAGTATTCTTAATGAATCTTGTTTAGTAGCCAAGATTCTGTCACATTACTGCTAAGACGCATTGGATGAACTTCGTATGTTCGATAAACTATTTCCACTAATCTCTTTGGCGATGATGCGTTTCCAACGTTTCCTTAACGTTTCAATCTAATCGTGTAGCATAGTCTCATTTGCTAGTTCTTGCCTATTTTCTATTATTTTCTCTTTAATCCTATCTATCGTGAAAACATTTTCGCAAGAAACGTTCAGTTTATTATCATTGCTCGTTGTTGTTTCATGTTCATTTTGATAAGAGAACTAAATACGACGTAATCTTAGACGACAATGATAATGATAAAATTACATTTAAAAAAATATATACTAAACAAAAATTCATGTGGTCCAATTGTTAACGATATATTATATCTTCTACCTTCCTATAGAAATAAAAATCATTTCATCGCTTTATTTTCAAATTAAATCAATTTCTTTAGAAGAATTTCACTTAATTGATCGTATACGTGACATTTGGATGATCACAAATCACCTTTCTCGGAATAATCTTTTGAATAGTATCACGACGATTATGTTCTTGTAACTGTGTAATCATAAAGAAGAGGATTCTGATTCTCACGGTACTTTAGTACACTTACGATTAATGTCAAACGACGATTTTGTTCTTTGATTTCATTTCATTTCATTTCTTTTTCTATTCTCTTCATTTCTTTTTTTTTGATTCATTCTTTTCAATGATGTCTTTGACACCGCCTACACGAAAAACGATATGAACCAGTTTATGCTTTTACTCGTGAAGAAATATACAGAGAGGATGACATTGACGATCCATTCCAATTAAATTTTCTACTTTATATTTAGAAAATGTTGCATTCATTCCAAGATCTTTCAAATACTGTTCTGCGCCTCTACCTACTTAAAATTTACTGTTTCGGTATTAGTTTGAATAATAAATAATTCGAAAAACCATCAACTCGTAAAAAGACAAATATAAACATGATTATTCATGGCCAACAGATAACAGATTACCGGGTTCGTAACTTTAGCTACTAATTTTATCATCGTTCTCGTATTCCTCTTAAATCTTAAAAATATAAATAAATATACATATATATATAAAAGTTTTCAAAAGATATATGTATATATGAGATTAAGTGACTGCGTTACATCAAAGTTTATTTTCTTTTAAACTTTCAAATAGAATTGCGTGTACTATTAGGCTGTCAAGTATGAAATGAAGCAAATTTTCAATTCAATTATATGCATTTGTTGCTCCATTTCATAACTTGACAACCTAATAATATAACATACTCTTATAACAAATTTTTTACCATTAATTTTATTGGTCATCAATTATCTTTCTATAATAATATTCGTAAAAATAATACTCAAATAAATATGATAATTATCTTATCGCGATCTGAGAACCATAATATTAGGTAAGCGTGTCACTGACAATGTTCTCTTTTGTTTTTCCATTTTTTTTTTATTATCTTACAATTAGGATAAAGAAACATGCAATCGCTACGTGTAAGGATCAACGCGAGTTATAATAGCGAAAAACACGCATGGTTTATACGGATAATAAAAATACTACTTTATTTACATCTACACACATACACAGAGTTTACTAAGAATTTATAGATAATTATTAAAATCAATATTAATATTATCTTTTTTTTCTAAATATATTTTAATTTAATTTCTGTCTTGTCAGATTGTTTAAACGAAGGTTTAAAATCGTAGAACGAGAGAGAGAGAAAGAAAGGGAAACAATAAAAGAAGTGTCATTAGGTTTTCAAATTACTTCAGAAATTGAGTAACTCTGTAAAAATATTTTATGATTGAGTTGTTTCATGAAAAAATTAAAAGAGAGAGAGAGAGATAGAGAGAGAGAGAAAAGTAGAAGGAAAGAAAGATAATGAAAGGGAAGGATAAATAAATTTCGTGAGTCTAAGGGAAAGTGTATAATTTCCGTTCGTGACACGAACAAGTCTTATGCATCCTCTTGTATAGTACTTGACCGACTTAACCAAAAGTCGATACCTCAAACTAGCACGTTCAAGGCGTAGGTGCCCTAATCATACTTTAGTAATTAAAGAGTTTTTCAAGGTCTAACAAAACAGAAATAAAAGCCATTATAAAAATTATCCTTAACTGGAAGAAAGG
>JACGTP010000007.1:1421815-1657241 GCA_023678845.1 Mischocyttarus mexicanus | reverse complement strand
TAAAATAATTTCGATAACTTTTTATTTAATATGTGTTTCGATAAAATCTACGAACTGGATCTCAATACTGGATCGAAATAATAATTAAAAATTGCCTTAATAATTTTCACTTCTTTCAGATAAATATTCTGTTAGATTAAGACGTGTAGGCACGCATATGCACATAGAATAAGATTTATAGCAAGTGGTGTAAGTGTAACGAGAATAATATTCGAAATTAATAGAATTAATCCCCTCCGATAATCATGTAAACAACTTTTGAAAATAAAACCGTCATAGATGATATCGAGCCAGTCTAACAATGGATTTCGAGGAGGAAGGTACGCATAACTTATACTTATTACATTTAAATTATAATACTGATTTCCTATAATAATTTAACAATTATTTAGCATATGTCTATTACTCTTATGCACACTTCTTATATTTAAGACTGTTCTAACACATATACATTGGTTTAAACATTAAATTTTTTCTAACGTAATTCAAAATATAAAATAATTTCAATATATTTTTATTTTATATATAATTAGTCTTATCAAAAATTTCAGAAACATCAAACAATTATTTTGTAATAATTTTTAATTGAATTTAATCGATTTATACGTACATGTACTTATTAATTAACTAAATATTAAGAAATAAAAATAAAAATCAATCATTAGAAATAGATAACAGCTGTTCAAAAGTAAGTCACTGGTAGGAAGAATAGGTCAGCGATACAAAAGTAGGTCAGGTGTACAAAAACATACTAATAATCTCATATGTATTGAATGTATTGAGAGAAAGATACGTCCAAGTGAAACGAGCTCAACATCGGCTATGTTCCGTGTATCTCTCGGTGAATTCTAGGAAATTCATTATATTTGAAATACACATAGAAAAACATTCCTTAACTACTGGCTTAGTTGAGCGTTCAATGCTTTGTTTACATTCGGTACTCTTCGTCACTCTTCGGCCGATGTCGACAACCGAACATTGTCATTTCGTCGTTAGATTTGATATTGACCTTCGTGTATGTTCGGTACTTGTCGTATGTATTCGTAATTAGTTTTCATAATAATCGTTAGTCTTCTTCGAGCGTCGGAAGGAATCACAAGGATATTATTTAAAGTATATAATTTATTTCGCGTCGCTTGTACATGTGTTTTCGTCGTATGGAAGTGATATGCATATGTGAGCGTGTGTGAGTGTAGTGNATATATGGATACGTGCAATTATGGATATGGATATACAGCATTGGATATATGGACAAAGTGCATCTAAAGTAAGCTAACCATAATCTTTAACTATTTTAATCAATTTACCATGCGTGATAGGCTTAGTATTAAAAAATCTAATAGGTAATCGTAACGTTGTACAATTTTTTGAACCGGACATTGTATGATACGCATTCATAATTCACACGAATAACTTTTGTTGCATCCGTAGAATTGAAAACGATTTTAAAATATGATCAAGTGTCGGATTTATTTCACAATGATGCATAATCAATGACATCTCAGCTAGTTACGCTCTATTCTTTTTATGTATTTTTCAAACACTCAAGTATTTGTTTTTCTTTTCTATTATTCATACGCGTCTCGACTTTCTCAACGTAAATAAATATTTTTCTATTAAAAATATAAGAATATAATGGGGATTTGATCAAATCCCAATTTTATCATCTCCTTGCAACATATACTAATACTATGGCATAGGAATAAGAAAAGTCGCTATACCTAGCTAGACCTAGTCCTAGCTAATACTCAAAAACTTATGAGAGAGAGAGAGAGAGAGAGAGAGCAGATATTCAAATTTTTATTTTTATAATTTTTTTAATCGCGATGAGTAAGCCAATGCTTTGATGATTTTCAAAATTTTGATATTTACTATTTTTAAAAGACTGCTTAAATAAAAAAAAATAAAAAGTCGTTTTTAAATTGAAAAGAATTCTTTCTTAAATGATTTTAACAATTTGTTATTATTTTATTAAAACTACTCGCACTGTGTGTTTAAGAATATTGTCAAATTAAATTCAACTCAATAAAATTAAAACTAAAGAAACAAATAGATATATTTTCTAAATTTCTTTTTTCTTTTTTAATACTAAAATAGAATTAGTATTTTTTATTTTGAACGTTAATTATATTTATATATTGTTAAACTTAACACAAGATATTGGTATTATTAATTATTTATGCTCTTCATGTGGCAGTGTGTACGTCTATTCATTAACTGAACTCAAGTTATTTTCCTTACATTTTTCTAAATACAAATTAAACATTTTTCTTACGTTAAATTCAGGATTCAAGAACATCTATTCTAGATTTTGGGATCGAGTATAATGATTTTCAAATGCCGGAAAACTTTTTACGTGTTCTATCACTGTATTTGTTATTAGTTCATTAGTTCTTTTGCAACAGTCATCCATTTGTCAACGCATGTCTTTCGGAATATTATCATGCGCTTTTAAGACACGATCAATTCGTCCAGTAGATATGTTGAAAGTATTCATGAAAAACTTCTTACATACTAAAATGTTTCCGCGAGAAGTGGCCAGTTTATCGGCCAATTTTAAATTCAACAAAGCATTGGCATTTTTTAAGATATTAAATACTAACTAGTTATAAATAAAAAGTTTACACTAAATTAAGCATAAATCACGTCATATCTCATTTTTTTTTAAAAAGAAATTACACCACTTTCAAAATAAACAGTCCATATGTCCATCGTTCAAATTACTTAATCTACGACTTATTTGTCATAGACTCGTTTATCTATTCTAGTAAAAACCTGCCAACTACAATAATAAAAACTTATCGTTATTCCTCTTCCCACAAGCATTGAGTAATTTACAATCTATCGTGAGAATGATCGTACCACGTGTAATCTCTTTACGTAAATGCTAATCTGGTGGAATCAATGATCATTCGATACGTCAATCGAAAAAACTCGAACGAGTTTTACTTGAAAAATATTCATCATAAAGGCATGTTTTACATGTATACTTGGAATATATGTGTGCGGTAAACGTTCGAAAACACATTCCATAAAAGAGGAATCGGTTTCGTGATCGTAATGGTTACGCCTCGAGGGAAACACGCTCTCCTTCCTTCGGTATACTACCTCTACAGAATTTCGAGAGTCCTACCTTTGAAATTTTCTCTTCGATTTCCTCGTCGTCCTTAACGAAATCTCTATTCACACAAATATAACGACGTTAATTCGAGAGGACGACACTGCTTGTAAGACGTAAATGCATCCCAGCGAGGAGCTGGGTCGTCTTCGACAGAGGATAGAGAGGAAGGAGGAGACAGCAGGGAACCACGTGAAAAGGGGAAGGCAGAAGAGGGAGAGGAGAAAGGAGGGATGAGAGAACCAACGTGGCATCAGCAAACACAATACCTCTGCATTTACATGTGCATACAAACAACGCGTCGAGAATTATACTTACCAAGGGAAGGAAGTACAAGAGACTAGAGAGAAGGAGGAGTAGAAGGTAAAGGTGTAGGAGGAGGTGGGTGGAGGTGGAGAAGGACGTCGAAGAGGGCCATGGCGTTGGTTGTCTGCGCCGTTGACAAATGCGCTATAATATACGCGGCTTCGATTCTCTTCCCTCTTTGAAACTTCCCTGCAAAAGCTTTGTTTCTCACCGGAAATATTTGTCGCGGTATTGCGTTTAGATTCGAGAATGAGTTTTCCTACGGATGTAAAACGCACGAGTTGGCGATCTCGCTATGAGACCGAACCATCCTCTTTATTTTATCGAAACATTTACAAGCAACCTACATTAAAGAATAAGTAATATTACTTTTTTTTTCCTCATTCATAATTATCCGTAAGAAGAAGAAGAAGAAGAAAAACCTGAAGGATAGAAAAGTAACGCGTTTGAGAGCAACCCTCTCGTAAAACAAACCTTCACTTCCATGTGTGTGTTCCAAGATCAATTACTCTCTATAGCTATTGAATAATAATAATACAATGAGAAACCGTTGAATGTGCATACGTTTAGGTGTAGGTTCTCTTTCGTAGCACCGTCTCGCCTTTCTCTCTCTCTCTCTCTCTCTCTCTTTCCTCCCTTTAGTTACCCTCCTTCTCTTTCACCAACTTCTTCTCTTCCTCCGTCTTACCACCATCGGCATCGGAGAGTCAGACCACTCTCCGGGCCGCGGTATAAAGTTGCCATCGTGCGTTCGTTCGTTCGTTCGTTCGTTCGTCCGTCCGTGCGCTTGTTCATTCATAGTGGTCCGGTGAATGGCGCGTCGAGAAACGTATAGTAAGCGTACACTATACGCGAGAGAGTACATCGTTTATCTCTCTTTCACTGTCGAATGCCTATCTAGAGAACCAAGAGATATATACTCACTCTTATTAGTTATATATCTCTTGGTTTATCATTTACGAACAAAACACACACACACACACACACTTACTACATCTTATTACCGTCACAATTCCAAATTATAATAAACCTTTCTTTTCAGTTGAATCTTATCCTTTAACTTCTTCAATGATAAAGAAAGAAAAAGAAGTCCTCTTCCTCATGGGATTTTCCTCGTTCCTTGGTTTCTTTTTAGTTGTTTTTTTTTTAAGTGTTTTTTTTCCCTTTCTTTTTCTTTTCTTTTTTTTTATCGATACAAAGTCCTTATACGTAAGCGCGCACGTATCCATGTAGCTCCACCCGTTACGCAGCACCTTTTTTGTCCGCCTTCGCGTAGTCGTCGTTCGAGAACTTCTCGTACGAGCAAAATAAGAAAAAAGCTTATAACCGAAAGAACGGCTGAATATCGTTCTTATCCTCGTGTTTCTCACTTTAATGTCTCGTATGATGTCATCGTCAACAAGGACGTGCGCCCCAAACGTACCCAAAACTTTACTTCTTCGACCGGTCTACTTCATCGACCATCTTTCCTGCTCTTTTTTTCCTTTTTTTTTTCATTTTTTTCTTTTTTCTCTTTTCGTTCTTATTCTCGTCTACTGCAGTTATGGAAATTTTCTATTCAGCCCAAAGCATTTTATCTCAACAACCAATCCTTTCTGTCTTTCTCTTATGTAACACGAATAGAAAGAGCTAGAGAGATTGACTACCTTACAGAAATATTTTCTCCTCGAAAAATTATTATTATACTTAAAAAAAATTTAATCGTAATTTATAGAGAAAGATTGAAGCAAAAGTAGGTCCTTATCTCACGATCGGGCACGCGCCCAAAGAGGAGAAGAACACACAAATGGGATTGCGAGTCCTACTCAAAAAACACCAATTGTTTTTATTTTCTGTTCTTTTATTTTTTTCTATATTGTTTTTTAAATTAGAACTGTACGAGAGTTATATACTCCGCGTGGTTATGACTTCGCATATTTTCTGGAACGGGGAGGAAAAGGATCTTGAACAGATAAGAGTTTTACGTATTGCTTGTTGCATGTCGCATTCGAGAAGAATCAATTCAATATCTACAAAAATAAATTTTGTTGTATAGCTTAGGATATTTTTTTTCTATTCTATGCTTGTTAAAACGAAGAAGCTGGTAAACATTATATTGCATTGTCAATAGAATTTTCTTTTTCTATAGTTTTGTTTGTGTAATTTATTGCATTAAAACAATACTTAAATCGACGCGAGACACGGAATATGAAAAACACACCCGTGTAATCTGAGCTGGTACTTTTCTTTCCTAGTTTTTCAAAAAGTGTCGCTAATGAACCGGTCGGGTAGGTTACAATATCGTGTTAATATAATCGGTCTTAAGATCCAGATAGACGCATTCGAATGTTTTACTTCTTGATCATCGTGACGATGGATTAACGCAATTGCAAACAAGTCGTATGACCTTTTGAAAAGTCGTTTGACAAGTGCTCATAATTATAGACTTTAAATGTGTTTTTTCTTTTCAATAATATCTAAAGAAACGGAGCAAATAAAGATTCTTATTAAAATTCGTCTATTAAAATTCTTCACCGTGTCGGTAAACAGATACGAAAGGTAGAAATAAGGAAGGGGGTCTCGGATGAGACTCCATTTTTCTATCTCGGGTCCCTTCGACTTACCAGCAGAGTTTCAAAAAGGGTGCTGCAAAGGATATGCAATCTCGGTCTAACAAGACCCTATATTTGTTGTCACACCTGGAAGTTACCGATCTTTCGCGAAGAGATCACAACGTTTATTATTGGCAGATGTCGCTGGGGATATCGAAAGAAGAGTTATCTTTATGTAAAGAGATTGAAAATAATGCAATTATCCCCGGGTCAAACTGGTCAGCGGGTGTGTTCAAACGAGAGACGTACGCTGATACACGCGCTTAGTAGTGGGTCAAGGACTCTGAATGTTGGGCAGTAAAGGTCTCCCTTCCCTCTCGCAGACGCGTCAGAGGCGAAGGAGGAGTCGGCAAAAGAGTAGGAGTAGTAGGAGGATGAAGATGAGGTGAAGAAGAAGGTGGTGGAGGAGGCCCTCAGAGGATCTTCTATCTCTGATGCAACCGGGTCTGACCCAGTCTCGTTTCCATACCACAGCGCGCAACACGCTGGCGCGCTGACCTCGCCCTTGCCAAGTAGAGAAACATACCATAATAAAAGCCGCCGTAAGACAGTGGGAGCTCGCCTTCTCAGATTACCCTGATAACCTTAGCGTGGTACCGTGTTTGAGTGAGCGTCATTCATCAACCCTCGAGCAGTCGCTCGCCCGAATCTTCCTTCGGATGCGCGCTCAAAAGAAAAAGACCAACAGAAGACGGACAGACGGACAGGCAGACAGACAGACAGACGGAGGGACAGACAGGAGGAAGGCTTTGCTCTCTTTCGGCTTCGTGACTACCTAAAGCCTTACTACGCACGCACGTACGACAGAGAGAAGGAAAAGATAACCACCAAGCAAAGATAATTCTTCGTTAGGCACGTTGCGAGAGTCCTCCCATGAATGAACCCACTCGCTCAGCCTGGTCGCCTTTACTTTCGCTTGTTCTTTGTGTCCTCGCCGAGGGAGGGTCGACAAAACGTGCGAGGATCGATAAGAACTAGACGACGGAGTTGGTTGGTTGGTTGGTTGGTTGGTTGGTTGGTTGGTACACGACGATTCTTCTCAGATATCCTCTAAACTTTATACTCTCGGCAGAAAATATCTATCTACCACCTCTTTGCATTATAGAGTCAAATTCCTTACCTTGTGATTATTATTCAAATTTCTATTACTTTATCTTTTGAAATGAAAACGTAAATAAGCGGGGAAACGTAATCGCGTTCGAGACTCTTAACGCTACGAAATTCATTCCACATTTTTATCAAGAAAGAAAGAAAGAAAGAGAGATATAGAAAGGTAAAGACTTCCGGGCTGGCGCACTCTAACTCCGGGACCTCTTTCAGAGGTCGAAAGAAAGAAAGAAAGCAAAACCGCCTACCACCTTCCTCCGGCCAATTACCTTCAATATTGTGACGCGGATTAGCGTCACGGCACTCTGGGATTTGCATCGTATTTGCATAATTTTGGTTGCATCTGGCACCAACCACCACTAGCATTCTCCTCTTTGTTATGGTCCTTCGGACGTCACCCTGGACCACTCTTTCTCTTTCTCTCTTTCTCTCTCTTTCTCTCCGTTGGTTTTCGAAATAGACAAAAAGCTTGAAAATTTACAACGGCAAGGGACCTTCCGTCAGCGTCGCGTTGCTTCGAAAAAATTCGTGGAATCGAGCTGGAGGCTCGAGAAAGGGCTCCGAAAGAGGCTCCGCGAGAGGACTCGTGCGGCCCACGCGCATCTCTCTCTCTCTCTCTCTCTTTTTCTCTTTCTTTCTTGGAGCTGGTGTGTTCTTCGGTTCGAACGCGCCGTCGCTGTCGACTCTCTCGTACAACTGGTTTTTTAAACGCAGCCAACGACGATGCCTATACCCGTAGCTCTTTCTCTCTCTCTCTCTCTTTCTCTCTTTTTCGTTCTCTCCTGCTCTGTTTCTTTCTCTTTCTTTCTCTATCTATCTACGTCTTCTCCTGTCCCAGCCGATAACTCCGTCCTTCTCCCTCCTTTCGAACCTTCTTCTTCCTTTCTTTACTCCTCTTTATAATCGCCAGTCACCAGTACTACTCCAGGAACCGGGACCGGGACCCGACTCTCTCTCTTGCCTCTAGCCGCGGGCATTCCACGACGCTATTTCGCAGCACTCCGAAACTCATCCTCGGTCGGTCTGTCTCTTCTCGAAACTTAAACGAGAAAAATCCATAAATGCACCTCTAAGATCTACTTCGAGAAAGTCCATGCAAAAGAATCCCGTCACTTTTTTCTTTCGTCAAAGGTTAGCAAAATTCTTCAACTCCGAGAATTTACAGAATATGCCTATTTGGAATAATTGAATCATTAAACTCACCGTTCACCAACGTGATCCTTCAAATAGTAACACAAGCAAACAAATATTCTGAATTGTCATCGTATTTTGATTCAAAACTATTCGGCCACTTGATTTCTCTCTGTGTTTCACAAGTATTTCATGTTAAGAACGACTACAGGGAGGTCTTATGTTAGGAACATCTTAAGTTCGAAAAAAAAGGAAGTTAAATAAATTTGAGAACAGTTTAACTATAGGAGAATAATTCGATAATTCTAAAGCCTTTAATTTAATAAAGTAATACTAATCGTTTTTATAAATAATTATAAAAATTTAGTGAGGGGTATCTCATTCAAAGAATTCTTTTCTCATGCGAGAAAGGCATCGTAATTTTTTTCAAAATAGTTTAAACGTTACCGCAATATTACAGCACTTTTCCTTCCGTATGGAAATAATAGGAGATCTCATATTAAGGTACACGTCTTATATTCGGTATCATAACTCAACTCATTCGAGATTCTTGGTACTCGAGAACTCCGAAATTTTAACGTGTGACTAAGAGTGCACGCTGTAGGAACGAGAGAGAGAAAATAGACGAATGCAAGAGAGTGGAAGAGTCCGCAGAGTAGGCAAACAAATAAGGAATACTTGGAAGTTGAAACGAATCTCGAAGGTAATGGCGGCTGTTGGTCGGGCTTTTGTGCCTCTTGAGTATCCTCGCTGGCGACTTGGCTCCGGAGTTCCGACCTCCTTCTTTTCAAGCTTTCTCTCTTCTTCCATCTCTCTATCCCTCGTCTTGTCTATCGTAGATCGTTCTTTAACGTTTCTACGTTCTACAAACATGTCTCTTTTTTCTATACCTTTGAAGTAAGATAGTCATCCTCGAAACGTGATCCTCAAAATATTAAATAACTACAACATTTCTTATCATTTCTAAGTTACTATGATTGATTAAGAAGACAACGCATAAAAATATATAATTATTCGATATTAGTATGGAATATTTATATATATATTATAATTGAGTAATACTAATCATTGAAAATTCTCTATTGTCAATTAAGTCGGCCGATTCTAAAATATGGTAGTGTTATCTAGTCTCTGTATAACATTTCTCTTAGTTAAGACATTGAAAAAGTTCAACATAAATTTTGAAGACTTGCTGCCAAACATATTAGCTATCCTATATCTTTCAACTGTCATAACTATGATTCTATTCTCTGCCATATGAGTAAGAGAAAGATGATCTCAGATATAATATTTGTTTGCAAAATTGTTAAAGATGTTATTAATTGTTTTGATATCAACAATCTCTTATCTTTAAACGTTTTATTTAGGATCCTCAGAAAAAATAAATTACTGTATGTTGAACTTCATCACACCTCATATGGATACTTTAGCTGTCTTAACAGAATGTTTTTATTATGTAAATCTATATCATCATTATTTTGATATTTTCTATTCAATCAATTTCCTCTAGAAGAAATTATCTTCAACGTGTGTTATAATCTTTATTCACTATATAATGTTCTAACTTCTTATAACTGTGTTTTCTTTTTTGTATTAATGGGTTTATCCCGTAAAATAAAATAAAAAGTAATATTAAGCAAGCGAAAAAAGTTTGACTCGATTTAATGAATGATACACTAACCCGAAAACGGTATGGGCTTTTATTTCTTTGGTTATTAAATATTACGTGTCCGTTTTTGAAACCAGAGATAGACACGATCGATTTTACATTCCCAAGAAGATCGAAATGGTCTTGAGGCTAGACTCTGAGATATCCGTAGACTGTGTTTTGTAACTTCTCGTATAGAAAACCAGTATCTCTCTCTCTGTCTACGTGTTCCACTCCTTTCGAATCGAAGAAACGAGCTGCGTAAGAGGCAGCCGAAGAATGTTTTCTTTGCGATCGCCAACGACGACGATCCGTTCGCGGATGCTGCGGGTACGTGGATCGCGAGGAAGAATGTCGTAGGCCAGCTACGATATTTTCTCTCTCTCTCTCTCTCTTTCTTTCTTTCTCTCCTTCTCTCTTCTTTGATCGCCTTTCGTAATCCAAAGAAATTATTAGCACGAGCTATCGAGCTAATCCACTATTCGACTTTTCCCTTACAACGAATTTCCAAGTAATCTTTTTCCGCGCCTTCTCTTTGACCCGCGAGTACGCGTACAGATTTTTATTTACGAGTCTTGACGATGAAAGCGGCAAGCATATAATGCTAACACTTTTTAATAAGCAGAAACAGGTGACATTCTTCGAATATGTTTTTTTTTCTTCTTTTTTTTTCTTCTTTTTTTTTCTCCCCTCGTAGTGCCACTTAACCTGTTCAATCGTATATCTAATATCGGATTATGTGAACTAAACGCACTTCAATATCGCGCAATATTACTCCGCGGCCTCATAATCCCATACCAGTTTTTCAAAGTTACGACCCGTTAATTAATATGATCTAACCGGCTAGTCTTGGCAGAGGCGACATGCTTTTCTCTCTTTTTTTCTCTCTCTTTTTTCTTTTCTTTACTTTTTTATTTAAGCTACGTGACTACTCGCCTATATTTAGCAAAAATTTTTGCAACAAAGAGGGAAAGAGAGAAAGGAAATGGAAGTTAAAGGTTAAAGTTGGTGCGGATAAGACGAGAGAGGGTGAATAGTCTGGTCTATTCGATTATTGTAATTTACTTGTCAAACACAAATAGAAGGAAAGTCTGGAGCAGGGTTATCTTCAAATGCAGAAGACTCATAAATGATAAGTCCCTTTCGTCGTTTCTACCTCCTTCTGTTTACGAGCAAGCAAACGAATCCTCGATGAATACCCGTTCGTTTGACGCCATCTGAAAAAATTCTCCTCGTTAAATAAAGGTTTGTTTAACTTTACAAAGAAAACGAAGGAACTAAATTAACCGTTAAAAGTAGTAATATTTTGGAAAGAATATAATACTGGCGTTACTTGCGGGAGCCGTTAAGGATAAGAAAAAACCGTTGGCGCAGGTCGTGCGATGGTCGTCGAAGAAAAAAAAAAGAGTATGGGGTTGTTCTAGCATTCATTCGATCGAAGAATGATCGATATGCATATGGTTAAGCGTAAAAAAGAGAGAGAGAGAGAGAGAGAGAGACAAGGTACACTTTTTCGGTTGGAACCTCGTTTGAATAACAGTGGAAGGAAATTTCCCTAAACGGTTCCAGGCAAGGCAGAGAAAGAGTAAGGAAAGAGAAAGAGAGAAAGAGAAGGATATAGTACGATAATAGCAGCGTTCAACATTCGGCTCGAGTTGCCTCGTATAATAAAAGAAACATATTAACTCGGTCCACAGCCATCGGCGGATACTTTTGGTAAGATCCTTCTCGACAGTATGTCGCTGGCTCGCTAACCACGTGGTGATGGTACTCCTTTTCATCCTCTCTTAGCAAAAGGTGAAACGACACAGGAAATGCACGGTGCGAACGATGTATTGCGTGTCGAAGCACCCCTCCACGGGGCTACTACCTGCTATACCTGTTATATCGATTTCGTGGCACTCTCCCAAGAGCAACGTGAGGATTTTCTAGTTCTCTCGGGGTTATTCGATAGAGTAAAAAGGGAGAGAGAGATTTGAAAAGATGAAAATGTATATATATATAGAGATAGATAGATAGATAGAGAGAGAGGGACAATCGAATAGCTCGCTTTGAGGACTCGAGTATCGAGCTATTGAAAAATACTTAGTAATCGTTGGAAGGAGACACCTTTCGAAGGAACAGGTCTAACACCGAGCCTGTCACCCGCACCTGGAGGAAGTACCATTGACGCAACATCGTCCTCTTCATTTTGGTTCTTTTATTTCCTCTATATACAACACATTTTCTACCTACGTACTAGTATATGTATCTTTCGTGTCGTATACTTTGACTGTACTTTACACGAGTTAGTAATGTTAAGGAAAATTGGAAGAGCTTACCACTCTTCTCGCGTCTGTGTGATGTGTTTCTGCCGTTAGATGCCACACGGATTCCTTTATCCCGAGAAAAGATCTTTCGATGCAAATTTCGAAAGGTACAAACTTGTACGGAAGCTGCCACGAGCGAATATTTTCTTGTTCGAATAGACGACGAGGTATCTCTAACAGTAAATACACACTCGCGCTCGCGCATACGCACACACACAAACAAACAAACAGGTACGCACTCACGCCCTTTCGTGAACAATTTATTAGATAGTCCCGGATAACTAGCAATGCTAATAACGCAGTGTACGGTTGAAGGAGGAGGAAGAAGAAGCGATAAGAGACAGTCTGCACGGTCTTCGGAGGCACGAACGTCAAACTGAACGTTTCCGGGATATCTCTTCGTATTCCTGGAGTTTAGAAGGATCCTCCTACGCAAAAACTCTTCTTGGACTTCGAGAACGTAGAAAAATATCGTATCTCTTGATCCTGCTTTACAATGACGATTCTAATCGACTATACAAAATATTTCTTCTCTTATATACTTATGCACACGTGTGTTTAATAATCATCTCTTATGAATTCGAAAATATCTTTAGAAAACGAAAAACCGAAAGCCCACTTTGAATTAGTGAGGTAATTTTACGGGTATAATATAACTTGGCAAGGTTATTATGTCAAGGCCAAGGAACATCAAAGGGGCCCTTGTTGTATTGAAGAGTAGGTCATTGGTTTCCCATATTTTTCGAGGCTAGAAGCCTCGACACACACTGACACCTGTCCACCATTGCTCCTTTTTGGGGGGTGGACGTGGTCAGATCATCGTCTGGGAGTCCGTCGACGTATCCCATCCATTCCACAGTGCTAACAGGTTCATGTGAATTAGCATAATCGTCATAAAGCATGCAGGCCTCGATGAATTATTTATCTGTCGGAAGAAGAAGCAGGGCCAATAAGAACCAGAGAAAGAGAGAAAGAGAGAGAAAAAGAAAGAGAGAGTGAGTACAATAAACGAGAAGACGAGTATAAGAAAAAGAAAAGGTTGTAAAGATCCTTCCTCCTTCGCTTTGCTTTCTCTCTCTCTCTCTCTTCTTACTAAAGAATTTGCATATTATGCCTAGTGACTTTAGATAATCAAGCCCCGCGACACCTTGTACTAATTCCTTATTCCGTAAAGGTTGACCTTAACCCACTGTACGTATAGGGCCGAATATCCTTTCCCTTTCTACTTAAAAACGATAAGTAAAACAGAAGTAGGACAAATTGAAACGAAAAGAAAAGAAAAACGACTATGATTTAAATTTTACCGATGACGTTCTCGACGAGATGAAAAATCCGTTAGATGCAACGGTTACTCGTGACTCGTGGGATACTCGATGATGACTGAAGAAGGAAGATGCGATTGAACCCTATTCGGTAGCATCGTAAAGGATGATCGCAAACATCGAGCGTGTCGGAGCATCGAGGACTTTTAGTCTCCGTTCGATAGGCAAAACAGGCAGGACGGAGAAGGGAGGAGGGTAAAGCGACCAAAGGATACACCGTGAGAATCTTTCTAAAAGTTCTTCGTTGGTGGCAAAGAACTGGAGGTTGTTTCGCGGGTCTTTTATTATAAATCTCGAATGATCAGTGAGCGAGAGGACTAAGAAGGAGGAAAAGACAGCAGGGAGGAGGAATGTAAGGGTGCTTTCGTAAGGGTAACTTTGGTGTTTGAATAGGAAGAGCCCAGGTAATATGCCCATTTGAATATACCTGGTACTAGCGTGTCTCTCTCACTCGGGCCGGTCGTTGCATAATTTCAAATTCAAGGGTGAACTATAGGCTCGGGTGGGGAGAGTGGGCTAGCGTGCAACCCTTCTCCTTCCTATCTGGAACAATAAATGCCTCTACTATGTGTATGTGTGTGTGTGAGAAGGGTTAACCCTCTGTAGCTCTCCGGTAGCTTCGGACGGATATATCCTTCCTCAGGTAAGTGCGATTTTGCATATATCTCCATATGTTATATAGGTATATATCTCTTCCTTTTTTGGCCTCGCTTAAAGGACCAGGTATAGATCCGTATGGTGTCATCCCTATGGGAAAGTATATGCAAACCATTGTGACCCCCGCGCGTCCAACAGAACGGAGATAAAAGATCACACCCCTAAGAGATGGGATGCTCCGTCTCTTTGCTCACGAGATCCAATCCTCCAGGTTAACCCCTTTTTCCTACATCCATCCCCACTCTTATCCTTTTATTTCCTTCCTTCCTTCCTTCCTTCCTTCTTACTTTCTTTCCACAGACGTACGTGAGATGATCGTGCATACGTAAACAGCTTTCTTCTTCGTCTATCTTAAACGTTCTCATGTCGAACACACGCTAAAGCAATAAAGGATCGAGAGATCTCGCATTGTTAGGCAAAGAAGCAACTACTGTTATTGCTACTTTCAACCGTTTCTTTCCGTCTCTTTTTTTTAACGACTCCAACGGACAAATTTTAGATATTTTTCTTCGAAAAATATTTCAACGGAACGTGAGATTCGAAAAAATTGTCACGAAAACTACGAGTTTCTTAGTTAAAAGGAAATAATATTTCTCTCGATGGGGGAGAGAGATAATAAAGAGGAAGTTGAAAAGGAATATAAAATATGCCTGGTAGCGTAACCTGACAGGTTTAAAACAGGGCGACGCGTCCTTGCACCTGATGAAATTAAAATAAACGCAGTCATCTCATTTTCATCCTCATTAATACACGAAGGAACAAGTGGGCTAACGGCTTCCAACCAGAAAAAGAAAATCAAAGAGAGAGAAAGAGATAGAGTGAAACAACCTTCGGCCCTTCCAACCTTCAACAATGTGGGGAAAGAAATTCGCATAACATTAGAGACGATTCTTCTTTTCTCTTCTCTTCTCTTCCGTTTTCCTTACGGCAGGGCCATGTAACGAGCACCCGTTCGACGTACAAGCTGGTTTCGTTGAGAAAAAAAACGTTGCGTGCTCCAAATCTATCTCCCTCTTTCTTTCTTTCTTTCTCTCTCTCTCTCTTTCTCTCTCTCTTTGTATCTATCTATCTATCTCCGTCTTCCTTGTTTTTTCTCAACGGTCACGGGGAGGGTCCTCTTTCGGGCTCGGCTGCAATCCCGTCGACCTCTGACGGTCGCGTGCCAACTAACCACCTATGAAACAGCCCGTGCCGAGCACAGCTATGCTAATGTATGCCGCGTATGCACCGTTCGTGTGTGCATATGCACGTGCGGTGCATTCCTCTGCAAAAGACCGACAGACCCCCTCACCAAACACTTTTTCCATCTTTCCGTAAACTCGAACGAACGAACGAACGACCGAGCGAGATAAGATATTTTGGACTAACGCCCCTTTTTTCAGCTCGATGACCCACATAAAATCACCTTCTTTCTCTCTCTATCTCTCTCCCTCTCAAAAATAAAAAAGGAAGCATCCGTGATTGTGAAAGCGAGCTAGCGCACTAGCAATTTCTTTTCTCTTTTTCCTGTTAGAGTAAAAAAAAAAACCACTAGTTTTAGAATTCGATAGTGATCGCGTTATTAATGGCCAACGACAGGACGATAATAACGCGTGCAACGTTCTCCCACCGAAAACACTTTTCCTTTTACCATTTTTTGTTTTTATTTATTATTTCGATTAAGTGTAAATATTTAAGTTTTTAAATAAACTGTTTATTAATATTACATAAGCTGTTTATAAATATTACATAATATTATTTATTAATATTTATTAAATAAGCTGTGTTCTAAACTGAACGGAGAGAAATTAACACGACTTTGGTTAAAGGAAAATGGTTGTATTTAAAACGATATGAAAACGATAAAAGCGTAATGATTAATGATTGCGCGTAAGGTAAAGGATTAATGGTGACCACGACGATGACAACTTCGATGTTAAGTATTTTTGTTGTTAGCTACTAGATTGGTCAACATATAATGCTAATGTGAATTAACAAGCGAATAGGGTATATAGTACTCCCGGGAACAGAGAAGAGTAGAGCAAAGTCAAAAGGAAAAGAGACGACAAATTCAAAGTCTTCTTCTGAAGTCTCTCGAGTGAAGTCAAGTTAGATGAAGTTGGGAAAAGTAAGAAGATGGCTCAAACGTGATCCGTTATATCCGCCAAAACCAGTCGTCTCAGCGCGAGTGAGTCGCGTGGGCGCACACCATTCTATCTCTTTCTCTCTCTCTCTTTCTCTCTCTTTCTGTTTCTCTCTCTGTTTCTCTCTCTGTTTTTCTATAACATGCGTGAGTGAGTGCGTATGCGAGGATCGTCTGTAGCCCGGGGCCCAAAACGTGTATCGTTTCTCTCTCCTTCTCATCCTCTTTGGTCCCAGAAAAGAGAGTGTGTGTGTAAGAGAGAAAAGAAGCAAGAGAGAGAGAGAAAGAGAGATACACTCGCCAAGCGGAAAGCAGACAAGGCCTACCACGATGCCGATGCTTTCTTGGGGATACGCCTCGTCTTGCTTTTTCTTTCTCTCTCTCTCTCTCTCTCTTTCTGTTTTTTTCCTTTTTCATCCTTGTTCATTCACTGAGAGCGTGTTTACGCTATTCGCTAATAATTCTTGCGTCGGAACCGTGTCTTCGGTGATTCGAAACGAATTTCGACATGACGGTAGGAATCGATGCTTTCGAGAACTGAGTTTGGAGATATAAAAAAAAAATACAATAAAATAAAATAAAATAAAATAAAAGAAAAAAAAAATCAAGCACGTTTAATATATAAAAGAGAGACATCTCTCCGAAAAAAAAAATAAAAAATAAAAAAATAAAAAAGGTGAATCCACCTATATCTACCTATCTATGTGTAGCTATGCATACACGCGTGACTCCATTTTATATACGGGGGATATATCCATTTTATTCGTCGCAATTCTGCGTTCCCAAAATTTTAATCGAAAGCCGCCGGTTCTCTTGCAATTTTAATATCATATACTACGAGCATGTGTACGGGCGACTGCCTCCGATGGATTATTTAAGGACCCCTCTCGGTTATTGAAAACCGAATATGCGATTGTATCGGTTCAGCGAAATTTCATTCGCTCGAGTAGAAACGAACGAACGAACGGACGAACGAACGAACGGATGGATGGATGGATGGATAGATGGATGGATGGACATATGGATGGATGGATAGATGGATAGATGGATGGATGGATAGATGGTTAAAACCAAAGGCCAGAGTTTTCTATGTGATTTCTCGTTTAGAAACAACCTCGTTTTCTCTCTCTCTCTCTCTCTCTCTCTCTCGTCCTTGCCTCGGGAGAGAAAGAGATAGAACCGGTCGAAGAATTCTCGCTCGTCGAAAGACTAAGCAAAGACCGTCATCGTCGAGGCTTGTCGTCAACGTGGCCCGAAACTTTGTACCCGTCGTATTTGCGTCGTAAAGTCACGCTCTCGCATCTAATTCGAAGTCCATCGTGTGATATCCAGCATTCGCCATCATTATCATCATCATCATCATCATCATCATCGTCATCATCATCATCATCATCATCATCATCATTCTCGTCCACATCCTTGTCGTCGTTCTCTCCTACACTTCATATACGTACCTTATTTATGCATATATTTAAAACATAGATACATTATATACAACCAACGAGGAGTGTGTGTTTATTCCTAAGTGCAAGACGACGTACTTATCCTCCGTGTCGAAGAAATTACGAAGGAATGAATCCATTCTCTCTCTCTCTCACTCTCTCTTTCTCTCTCTCTCTCTCTCTTTCTATCTATCTATCTATCTATCTCTCGCTACCAACTAAACTCGATATTCTCACACGTTGACAGAAAGACGCGCGGACGTCGTCGTTCTCGTACTCGACAGGGCGTGAAACGTTGTGCAGATAACGAGAGTGGAAAGGACATTCCGGTAGTCGGCTCTCGCAACAAACTTGGTATAGAAAGGTTGGATAGAGAAAGAGGGAGAGAGAGAGAGAGAGAGAGAAAAAAAGGGAGAGCTAGGGTTACCAGCCATGTCATGAAATACACGCAGAAAGCGGATTTATGATTAAACTCCTCCGTAGAGTTGTTTTTCTTTTTCTTGTTGCTTTTTCTCGCCTGTCGAATTCTAAAAGAAGTTGCCCGATAATTTTTGTTGAAAAATTAAATATGAATATTAGTAAATTAAAATTTTTCTATTTAAAGAAAAAAATAAAAGCAATAAGTCTACGATTGTTTAGTTGATAGTTTATTCGTACTTTCACTTGATATTATTCACCAATTATTTATGTACAATAAATTTATTGTATTTCCATTAATTATTTAACAGATAAAATATTCGTTGTCCAATATAGCTGATAAATAATTTCTACGTTGACAATTTAAAAAAATATTCTTTAATAATTATTTATTTAAATATAAAATATTAAAAATTCTCGATAAAAATATTGGTTTTAATTATCTGAATATTAAAAATTTCGATATTTCTTATTAGCGAATGAAATATAATAAACAAATAAATAATGAAGAGATTATCATAATCACACGTTATAAATCTTTTCATTTAGAGCATTAAATAATACTTCTTTAAAAGTAATAATAATGTTTTTATTAAGAAATTAAAATGAAACGCTTTTTAATAATAGGCAAAGGTAAGAAATATACTTAATTATATATAATCAAAGCATTGCATATAAATTGATCGTTATAAAAGTTAATTTTACAAATCACAGATATTTTTCCTTTATAAATATGATATTTGTTATGTTTTGGAATTGAGAATATTGTTAGAAAATATATAATCTAATATAATAATTATTAATTATTAGAAATTTAATATATACCATTATACTCTAATAAACGTATTAATAAGAGTTATGGAGAAAAAAATGTAAAAACCATTACCTAAGTGATAATTAAAAAAAATATATATAAAATTATATAGTCTGGAAATATTTCATTTTTAAGAACTTAAGAAGTAATGAATTATTATATATTGAACCTCATCACACCTCTTATGGGTATTACAGTTCTTTAAATAAAATGTTTTTGCATATTAATCTTTACTGTCATCATTTTGATATCTTCTCTCAATTAATTCTTACCATTAGAAATATTCTTCAACGTATATTATAATCTTTATTTTTTATCATGTCTTAATCTCTTATAATTATATTTTCTTATTTTTTTATTTTTACTAATGGGTTTATCCCGTAAAATAAAATAAAATAAAATAAAATAAAATAAAATAATTCGTATAAATGATTATAAGCAGTGTTAGGGGATATTTATTCAAATTACGTTTTTTGTTAAACTATTTCTCGCTTCTATAATGAAGTATAGTGAACGAAAATATCGTAGTCGCACGTCCAAGGAACGTCACATTTCTGTCTTCTCTCTTCTCGCGGCCTGCTGCCGTTACGTTTGACTGTTTGCGAATGCACTTAGAGAATATTCCTCCGCCCGTTCAAGTCCGTGATTCCACTAGGTTTGTTAAAAGAATTATATAAAGTTAGCACTTAACGAATTAAGCAAATTCTGACGTGGTAAGATCCCTAACTTAGACCGCGGATGTGGATGAGTAAATATTACGTCGATAAACATTCCTATTTCTTAAAGGATCCGCTATATTCTTCACTGTATTACCACTGTTCCAAACATCATACTACTCGTAGAGACCATATACTAGCTTCTTCTGACAACTAACTATAAAACGAATAATAGTTTTTCCTACCCTTAGATACAACAAATTTCCAACAACCTCTCATCGGTTCTTCTTTTATCTTCTATAAATAGTCTCAGAACAGTTGTATCAAAACATACAACCTAAGGGTACAAAAAACCTTAGAATACTGTCTGTGATCTGATACTTGAAATTTATTTTATTAAAACTACTATCGCCTTGATGAATAATCACACAGACGGTATCACGTTTTAACTATTATACTTTATTCCTAACTAACCGATCACGATTTTAACGAATTCATTCGTTATACTCGTGACATTAACTTTTCCGAAGTCTTATCTTACAGAGAATTTTTTCTAACGAATAAAAGTTAGATCGTTGAGAGTGCTGTTTCTGTAGGTTTCAACGAAAAGGGCCTTAGGCCGGTAATTTCTCTCTTTCTTTCTCTCTTTCTCTCTCTCTCGTTTTCACTCTTGCCGATTCAAATAAGTCAACTCACTTTTATTTTCATCCGAGAGATATTCTTTATAGTCATGGACCTCGTGGCTCTCTTCCCCTCTTAAAAACGCAAGGATACGCGCGAGATATGTTATAAGACGTAAGCAAGCAGTGTTTGTGTATTCGAGGGGTATGGAGGGGTAGGGAGAAACGAAGGGTTACAAGCGACTCTCCATGTTCGGGACCTTACTTATTGGATGCTTTACACGCCGCGGCTTGGCTTACTTCGCGAATCGAATTCTCTCCTTCTTCTATGACTCCTAAGGAATAATTTGCCAAGATGAGAGAAAGAAAGAGAGAGGGAAAGAGAAAGAATCTTAACAACGATCTCTCTCCTATCAATTTCAATTGGCAAATTTGTCCTTTTCGTTTATAACCAGGACTAGGATAAAGGTTCTTTTCTCAGGTAAAAGATCGTATACAAGTAAGGTTTAATCACGTATGCGTGCAAATTTTATTTCCTAGATTCGGTTATTGTATTTTTCTCATGAGAAGGAGAGAGAACGAGAGAGGAAGAAATATAAAAGAGAATGAAGAGAAAGAGGAAAGAGAAAGAAAAGAAAACTGGCAGAACCCAACGCACACCGGTAGACATCGAGTCATTTGCATAAAAATAGCTCGGGTGATTGAGTACTTTAGAAAATCTAACCGCTATAGATTAGGCTCTGCGAAGGAAACAATATGTCGTCGCGACTACCTTTCTCGAAGGATCACGAGAAGAAGGGCCCTATGTGGTTAGAAGAAAAATAACAGACTTTTAAATATAATTGCAAATTAAACGGTGTAGTCTATTCCGACAATTACTAATATAAGGGGTATGCGAATTTTTTCTTTAACTATTATTTATTGAAATCAGTATTTTTAGACATTTTTGATCGGTATTTCAGATCGGTATTTCAGATCGGTATGCACTGACAAAAAATATACGTTTTATTACACTGACAATTAATTATTTATATTAAACACAAAAAAAAGCATTAAATAATACTAACGATTAATTAATAAAAATGACCATATAAGAATACAAATATCTACTTCCGTTTAATTTGATTCATTTTTTATTTTTTCCGTAGGACGATATACCTCAAGGTTTTTTCGGTGTCGCTTACTTGAAGAGGTCTGAGAATGAAAGAGATAAGCGATGTCTTTCTAGACGTTCTTTCCTTCCCGCGGTGAGAGATTCAACTTGCCTTTCTGATGATTATCGCACATATAGGAAATTGAAAGGGTGTCTACGAAGGTGTCTAGGCGTGCCACTCCGCGAGCTCGCTTTTCTCTGCAGGGTAGCACTCGACTTATGGGTTCTTAAGGGCACTCGGACACCCACACGGACAACTAACATAAGAGAGGAAGAGAAAGAGAATAAGAGATGGTGCTCGACGATAGCCCACCTCGGATAATAGCTTCTACAAGGCACCTTCTACGAGTCCGCAGGCAAAGGTTCCTACCTTCCTACCCCTCTCTCGCTCCCACCCACTTTCTCTCTTTCTATCTCTCTCTAAGGGTCCGCAGAGTTATCCTTTTTCGATCGCTATATCGATCCGGATATATGCTCTGACCATCCCTTTCATCTTTTCTACTCCTTCCCTTTTTTGTCTCGTAAAATTTCAAGATATATCACGTTAGTAATGTTGGACATAGCGAAATTTGTATCATACAATTCAAGTTTGGCCGCTTTACTTCAGACTCGATCCACGAGCTCTTATCTGACAATGCACCGTTATTAGCGCACTTTGTCGAAGTCTCGTTTGTTCGGGTTACAAACGCGACCTGAAACTACGTTTACACCGTGCTCAACGAACCGAAACGCATATACCAATCGAGGTATACACCGTTCCTCTTTATTATTAGTCCTGTTAATACTATCTGCACGGTGTTCATAAAATACCTATCTAAATATAACACCGATACGTACATAAATCGCTATGTACCTAACCAGGGTTATCTGTACAGACTTCAAAATCGTAATAACCCGAACGAGCTTTAAAGTGCAAGGAGCTGTAAATTCGGTGTCGCTTACAAGTTTAAGGTGTGCCGTATAGCTGATCGTACTTGTCGCGCACGATTTTCCAAACTTTTTCCTAAAGCACGTTTGGATAATCGTTATTGGCGAAGAAGGAAAGGAACGAAAAGTAGAGAAGAAACACCCCATTCCCTCTCTTCTCGATTTCCTTCTTCTTCGAAAGTTCACGCGAGTCTAGTCGGCAACTTGAAGAAAAGCAACCTCGTTTCCTGTTCGCTCTTTTTCTCTCTCTCACTCTCTCTTGCTATCCCTTTTTCTCTATCTTTTCCAAGAACCAACCAATTCGAATTCGACGACTAGTAGATATATATAAGTGTCGCGAGTAAGAAGTTATCGTCGTCTTATTCTCCGTTTTCTCCCTTTTTCCGTTTGAACTTGCCAGCAGCTGTTCCTCTGCCTCCTCGCTAGAAAGAAGAAGAGGATATTGTGGAATAAAAAAGTGTCCGGTTTGGCAACACCGTGGTCCATTCACCGTTAACCCTCGAGATAGATTTGCGAGCTAGAGAGTTCGAAGATGGTTGGAGGAGGAGGGAGGAGTGATGCGGGGGTCGGGGGGAAAGGGAAGGAGGTGGAAGAAGAAGAAGACAAACTTGTTTATTCCCTAAAACCAATGTCCCTGAGCGAACACGAGCGCTGTACGATGATACCTCTACGTTTCTTCTTCTACATCTAATTTTACCTCTCTGTCTCTCACACACACACATACACTCTTTCTCTCTTTCTCTTCCTCTTTCTCTCAATGTGGTCAGTCGTATCGACTACGTTTGGTTACCAAACGCGACATAAATTAATCCCGTCAAATATCCTCATTGGTTAGCCAGGCCAGAGTCCCGACGACGAGTCCCCCTTGGTCTCTTCTCAGAGACCGCTAAGCAAGGTTAATCTTAAATTATAGGTATGAGAGACTTGCGTAAGCCTATTCGTCGCTTGCTTTGATCGTGCTGCTTGTTTGGTTGCTTGTTTGTCTATCTTGTTTACTCAAACATTTTGAGTTACCCAAGTCCGTGCACCTGAATCCAGTAATAATACGCATAGATGATTCCACAGCTTCTCTTCCCAGTCGACTTTTGTCAATCGGATCTTATACGATAAGAATTGTAACGGTTTATATACAGTATTCTTCAAGCAAAAGTCAATCCTAATTATTGTACCCCGAGTTATTGTTTCGTTCTAAGATCATTCCTTTCCTGAAGTTGTAAGCGAGATGATCTTTCGAAATATTTTTGCTTGTTATTCCCTCACAACCTTGACTTTAAAGAATATGCAACATGATTTTTTATATTTCAAGTGGAACTTGTAAATATAAACAGGTGCACATATATACATTTGAAATATATATATATTTAATATATAAGTGGATATCAGAATCAAAAGAACAGTACCGCTCAAATGATCATCAATCTTTCGATCGAAAGAAGAAAAAAAAATATATATTATATGTATATATATATCGCATAATTTCATCCTCTCACCGTACTTTGATCCTTGGTGGGGACGCATTCGTGATTTGCATAATGTATCCCCGGCTTCTTGCCAATACATTAAAGGAGAATTATCGGAACTGACATCAATGACCGTTCGGTAGAATTTCTCATTCCTGAAATAATACGCGAGAAAGAGAATTTACAGGAAATAAAGGTTCAAGTTCTCTCTCTCTCTCTCTCTCTCTTTTTCTTGCTTTCTTTTTTCAAAAAAAAAATATGAAATAAAGTTATGAAGGTCATATTACAATGTGAATAAATATACTCAAAATATGCTGCAAGCGTTATAGTTTATATCACAAAATTGATATTATATAACATTATAATATATACATATACTTCTCGTAAAAAATTAAAAAAAAAACAAGTTTACACGGTACTATTAAAAAAATGTTAAAAAAAAAACAATGGTAAGGAAGAGTTGAAGATAAACACAAGTAGCAAAAGATATTTCAATGCAATATCGTATGCCAACTGAGATAAATCAGATTGATAAAATAATGCCGTTTGAAATGAACGTTAAAAAGAAATACGTTAAAATAATTATTATATTATACAAATAAATAAAAGAGAATACTAATAAATAACGATCGATAAATCCTCTCTATTCAGTTTCTTTTCGGATTATCTTAGAAAGAAAAAAAACCCAAGATACTATTTCGATTCATAGAATCCGCAGAAAAGAAGCGAAATATCGAGTTGCTTCGGTTCCGCCACTTTCGAATTCCCCTTTTCTGCCTGTGCTCTCTCTCCCTCTCTCTTTCTCTCTCTTTCTCTTTCTTTTTCCCGCTTAGAGCTTTTCCCTTCTCATCCTAGTGATCCCAGTTGCCAGTGACGGTAGTGGTGGGTTCCGACCTATTCCGAAGAATCTCCCCGAGGTTCCGCAGCTACAACTACGGGGTGTCTCGCGATTTATGCAAAATGGTACCGTAGCTCCCAAGGGAGTTCTCCCTCTCCCCCTTCCTCTCTTTCTTTTTCTCTCTCTCTCTCTTTCACTTGATTCCTCTATCTCCAACACGTGCGCAATGTGGCATACCGGTGGTCCTCGACACGCATCACTTTCAAACGACTCCACACACCACCTTCTTTCAACCGCTTTACCGTACAGAGAAAGCTCTGAGGAACTAAAGGAACACATCACCCCTTTCCGACCTTCTTCCGATGTATTGCCTTGAATTTTCTAACAGTCTACTGTGTCGATTCTTTTCTTAAACTTTGCTTGCCGTAAAAAATCAATACTCTTACTCTTATCAACATTAAGAAAAAAAAAAGAGAAATCAATCGAACGTGTCAATATAATTCTACGCGTACATAAAATTTATGTAAAAGTTATTCACCGAGGAAAACAAATAATTCATTTTTTATATCACATAATTAATCTCAATACTCATTAAATCATCCGAACTCTTATAACCGTTCTAAAGTAAAATGATATGTCAATGTAATATAAATTTGTCAAAGTCCTTTCGACTTTCTCTTGTATCATCGAATAAATTGATTCGATAAACTGTGTCGAGTTAATTCGTACGTTACTATAAAGACTCTCATCGAATGATTGAAATTCACTAATTAATCATAACGTCTGTTTGTTCTGCATTTTTTCAATCAATTCCGATAGATCGAATTCGTTTAATGATATTTGTAATGACGTCTTTCACATACTCAACAGAGAAAGAAACTTTTGTTTCTTGTCGAAGGGCGTCGGAATAAATAGGCACTTACAAAGGCGGATGATCGAGGGACCGTGGATCATTTAATTTAATTACCTCATGAGGGTTAATAGAAGAGATAAAGGTGGCTAGCACGAGTGCTACTGGATATTATTATACACCATGGTCGAGGCGCCTTTCTATAGCCAAGGGGACCCCTTCCCCCACCACCACCAAAAAATATAAATCGTCCCTTTCTCTCTTTCTCTCTCTTATTCTACCTCTTTATAGCAATGGGGACTTTTCAACTACCTCTCCCCCATTTGAAAACTTTTTCCACGACGATAAAAACTTGCGTGCATTAGCTAATTTCGCGTTAGGATACCCTCTAAGATCATTAAATCTCGGCGTATAATTCGTACGATTAATGCACGTGTCTGAAATTATCTACGATTACTAACGAATAAAATGAATGATTTCCTTTAACGGAGGAGGTACCATTGAACAATAGAGATCATAGTGAGACAAAATATTCTCTTTCTTTCTCTCTCTATCTCTTTTTCCCTTACTTAAAAAGAATAGAGAGAGAGAGAGAGAGAGGAAAGGAAAAGAAAGAGGGGAACAAAGCGTGTCACCCACCTCAAGTTTCGAGAACGATTTAATTTCATAAACCGCAACTGTTGCCTCTATTTGGTCGGCAAGGGAGCGCCGCTAACAGTTATGATCCGATGTTGCGTCTCTTTCCCCTTCACTTCTTCTTCCACTGATTCTAAAATCAAGTTCCTACCGAGGTCTGTCTATTTTATTCCTCGTTTTCTAAATAAACAATATTTCGAACTAGCGAGTCGACATACTTTTTAAAATTCATCGCTTCGCAAAAGACAGTCAAACGAGCAGACAGGTCAAGATGGATTATTCGAATGGGGCATCCATATCAAGGATACTGCGATAAACCATAAATAGAGAGAGAGAAAGAGACCAAAAGAGTAAGAGAGTGAGGTGGGGTGAAGGGGAAGGGAGAAAAAGAGAAAAAGAAAAAGGAGAAAGAGAAAAGATGGCTCGAGTCGCGGATGTCTCCAGCATTGTATGCAGATGAAGAAGGCAGGGCGACAATGACTCGGGCCTCGTCTGGAACGGGACGCTTGGAGGAGGAGGAGGAAGAGGAGGGTACGGGTGGTAGAGGGCCTTCTCGTACCGAAAGAAAGCCATCCGGGACACACCATCCGGCACACGAAGGGGTCCCTCCTTTGGCTCGTGCTCGACACCACTATTTCCTCTGTCTCCTCCTTCCTTCTTCTCCTCCTCCTCATCCTCTTCTTCCTTCTTCTCCTCGTCATCCTCTTTCTCCTCTTTCCATCACCAGACACGCTTATGTACTACGCATCCATACATTAACATGTCATCATCGCGTAGAGAACGAGCTGATCGAGCACGAATCGTTCTCTCTCTCTTTCTTTTTTATTTGCGTCGTCATCGACTGTCTCTCTTCTTCCATTTCTTCTTATTCTTCTTCTTCTTCTTATTATTATTATTATTTTTTTTTTCTACAAACGACAAGGACAACCAACAACGGCTTTCCTCGATCTTCTCGTGGGCGTTTTCGTTTGTTCTCTCGAAAGAGATCGAACAAGTTGAAGAGAAAAAGGGTGAGAGTGAGAAAGAGAAAGAAAAGGAGAGACCGACCAAGTCTTTGACTTTATATTCGTTAGGGCGTGGACGAGATCGAAAGTAGACGAATAATGAAGAGAATAAAAGGAAAGTTTTGTAAAAAGGGGAGACGAAATTAAAGAAAATAAGTATATGATTCTAGTGCGGTAAATGAATTTGGAGAAAATGGTTTAGATGAGGAGAATTGCGGGGAGTGGTGGAAGAGAGACAGAAGGGCCATTCGTGCTGGTCGATATGACTCCAGGGGTTGTTTGGCGGATACACGTACGTGTACACAGGTATATACCCCTACGTAGACAGCGGCGCCGGCTCGGCACCGACGTGTGCGACGAGTGAACGAGCAACCGAGAGAAATAGAAAGAGAAAGAAAGATAAATAGATAGACGAAGGGAAAGAGATGGATAGATAGATGGATAGATAGATAGAGAGAGAGAAAAAGAGAGTGGTAGAGGGTAGGGTGTAGGGGGAGAGAGGGGGAGAGAAATAAAGAGAGAACACGAATCGAGCACTAACGGCGTTGGTGTGTTGTGTAGAAAGAGGAGCGAGGAGGAGGAAAAGGAGGAGGATGAGAAGGATTGGTAAACCGGTCACGTAGTGCTCGGCGATGAATGGACCCGCCGAGTCGAGCCCGGAGCCGGGAATTGGCTACTGGGCATACCACCGACCACCTACCCCACTGCGTCAGCTTTAACCACCCTACGGCCGCGTAAAATTACGAAGAGGTGCTCAAACTCGAACGTACGCATAAAGTTACTCACTCTCAAGGTCCCCCATCTACCCCACCCTTCCCTTTCCATGCTTTTCTTCCATAACTAACATTATAATTGTAAGACTTAATATCGAGGTGTGAGTTTCTTGGAATAGTCGTGCCGGAATTTTAAGCAATTTATATATAATTATAATAACAGTATAGTTTTTTTCTTTTTTATTGTGAATGTTGAATATTTCGTAGGAAGATAAAAGATGCAAGCTGTTGGTTTCTTTTTTTTTGTTTGGATGATGTAAGTTTTTCTTTAATGTATTTTTTGTCTTTAAATATATTACTTAAAATACAGTATTTTATATATAAATATAAATAAGGATATATTGAAATATAAAAATAAATTTAATAAAGATTTCTATATTATTTTATCACTCGGTTAAATATATTTAAATTCAAGTATATTGTCATTTGGTTTATTAGGTTAAAACAGAAAATAAGTATCGTTGTTTGACAATAGCGGTTCTCAAAAGTACCCCATTCTTCAAAAAATAAAAGAGATATTAAAAATAAAATAAATTTATAATGTAACAGCAGATCGGAAGCGGCAAGAGATTACCGACCGTGATATTTGTAATCAGGATTCCATTTGCGAAATTCTCATGGGTAAACCACTTTCTCGATCTACCGGACACGAAGAGATCGAAACCTATACACTCCTGTCAGCGTATACCCCTTACGCAATCTAAAGTGAGTCTCTGATCTACCATAAAGTCATTTCATAACGTATCCCCGAGGGTTAAATACTCCGTACCCAATAATCCCAAACTAAGCGCGAGTCCTTTTAAAAATCCTTTTTAGGTATTTGCTAAAAGTTACCTTTTTCTCTTTTTTTTTCTTTATACAAGAACAAAAATTTAATCCCCTTTTTTATTTTAAATATTAATAAAAACGATGAGGTAGAAAAAAAAAAAAAGAAAATAAATGTTAAGTTCGTTGGAGATTGCTTCGACGTGTAGGATAGGATAAAAGAAAGTGGTGACACTTGCGCAACAGAGGAATTAAAAAATAAAAGCAAGCTATAAATCAAAAAGGCAGAGTTAGGGAACAACGTGCGGGTAGTGGAAACCCTTTCGTTAATTGTACATCGCAGATGCCGACCGTTGCAGACTCTTTTTACGATCCTCTCTCTCTCTCTCTGTCTTTTTTTTTACTCCCGCGCGTTTCATGGAACGAGTAAGTAGAAATAGAGAAAGAAAGAATGAAAGAAAAATAAGAAGAATAAGAAGAACAAAAAAATCTTTCGACTTCTCTTTGTCTTTTATAGAAAAAAAGTTTGCAACGTAAGCTACCTAAAACACCCTTAAAACGATTACGAAGTCTGCCTCGTAATCGTAACACGATTCGTTAGTTCTACAAAAGATTTTATATCTTTTAGAAAAAAGAAAGCCTCGACAACGACGACGACGACGACGACGACTCAAAAGGAATGAACTTGTAAGAGTTTGTAAAAGAAAAAAAGGATACGAGATAGAAGGAGATCCTAGATAAGAAAATGTAAACCGATTATACATAAAATAATATATTTATTATAATACCCCACTTCGCTACAGCCATTAACATTGATTTAACACAATTTATACCGTAATTCTATGTAATAATGTATTTCCACACACTGACAGGATGCCTGGCTGCGACAGAATTCCGGAACGATTGCTCGCAGAAGGACTATTTAGAGATGACTCTGTAAGCTGTAACAAAAATGTCAATAATCGATTAAGATCTAATTGAGAAATAATTGAAGAATATAAGTACACGTTAATCATAAATAAATGTCTATTATTTACACACGATTGTATTTATAATTTAAGATGATAAGGACACCGTTAATTTCGACAGAAAAATTATCGAGGAACATTTTAAAGGTTAAGGTAGTCATCCCAGATGATTGGTTGATAAAATGTAGATTTTTTGTTTGCATAAATTGATTTCTCAACTTGTTTAGAATATGCTGATAAGATTATTTTTCAATATTCCAAGTTGTTGGAAATTTATTGCTGTTAGAAGAGCAGGTTTATACCAGAGTTTAAATACTACTTGAATCTTTAAACGTGTTTTTCTCAAATATGTTTTTTATAACTTGTCTTCACGATATCTCAAAAATGGTTTGACCCATTGCTTTAAAATTTTAATGGTAGATTTAGCACATATATACTTTTAGAATAAAAGTAGAATCATTTAGAAATTCCCAAGCAGTTTTATTTTTTACATAGCAAAATTATCGAAAAAAAATCATATTTTAAAATTAATTTTCAAATGCCTGTCAATTATTCAATTATTAATATTTTCTAATAATCCTAGAATGCATTCTATCGCCACAGGTTAACAAATTAAAATACCGTTTGATTTTTTGATATCAGATAAGCCAATCAATCAACCGGAATTATGGAGACACTCAACAACCTGTTTTTCAAGATGGGTGTCTTCAGAGTGGTACAACTCATGTTCTTTCAGAGATTTATGCTTAAAAATTTTTTTCCATATTACTGAAATGTTAATAAATATATCATAAACAGTTCAGAATTCTACCTTTTAATTAGTCGTCAAAAAAAATTCCTAAAACTGGCCATCACACGACGTGACCACCTTAAATCGAGAGAAAGAGAAATAAAAAGAAAGGTTAAAGAAGATTATTAATTAGCTAAGGATGTAACAGTTTTAGTCGTCGTTCGATGTACACGGAAGAGAGAAGACCCCCTCTGGTTTCTATCGAAAATATGATACTACACGACTTTCTGTAAAATTTGTATACACGTTTGTGCCTAACACCAGAGAACCTTACCCTCATTTATCATCCCTCTCTAATCATCTAATACCTCATTCGTCGTAATTGTCAGCACCGATATTCTAAACTAAAAGTTACTATTTGTTCTAATATATCACTTAATCAATAAGTATTGAAAATAAATCAAAGATCGATGAAGAGGATAAGAAGAATAAAGGGAGGAGTAGAAGGAGGAGGAAGAGGAGATGTGAGAGAAAAGGAAAAAAAAAACATCGTTCCTCTCTGTCCTCTTCGTTACTACACTCTTGTTGTTTCTCTCACGATGCACGAAGCACGCGCATATCGATACTGTGCACTGCACTCTAGTATGGTGTCGTGCGAGCATTTTGTCCTTTTTCCACGATGCGTGCATGTCGCTCGTTGTTGGTGTCTTGCCGTTGTTGTTGTTGTCGTTGTTGTTGTTGTTGTTGTTGCTGTTGTTGTTGTCTTCTCATGGTCAAGAGAAGGTAAGCGAATAAGCGAGCATACGCGAGTATGAACGCCTATAGACCATAAGGGCTAACAAGGCGATTACTCATGCCTCCCATAAGAAGAAGTTACAAGCGGGTTCGAAGGTTTATTGCGGCAAATGGCGAAATTTGTACCTCGCTAACGATCAACGCTCTTTTTTAGCCTTCCCAACATCTTCGTCTCTGGGTCTCGATATCTTTGACTAAAGCTCTTACTATCCAGTCTGTCAGGTACCCTGGTACCGAACAGAAATGTATCCAAGTAAATAAAAATATTCTAATATTTTATCCGTATTATTTGTAGATAATCATAGTATCATAAATAGTCATAGTAAATAGATAATCATACATAGTGACAAATTTTATAGTAAAACTTAATGCACTTGGCAAATATAGTTCATTGAATATCGTCGAATCGGAAAATACTTTACCCATCATATTTAATATTCTCAGAAAAAATCAAAATATCAATATTACGATGAACGCTATGTTCCGTGATAATGTGTTTAATATAAATATAGTTGTAATGTATCGCATTTTTATTTATTTAATATTTATCTTATCCGGTTTTTCGATTTCCGTTAGGTAAAAGTTGAAATAAAAATGAGTATTCGAGAATTAAAGTGACCTACACTAGTTGATTTAAATTAAATATTTTAAAATTTTAATTAAAAAAAAATAACTATCAACACGAAGCTAAATCAAGAACGAATTTAATATTATTTAAAAATGGCATAATCAAGTGGGAGAAAGGAAAAGTTGTCCAAGATTTATATGCAAGAGAAATTTTTATTTTTTACTTATTTAAATATTTTATCAGAATATATGAGTACCCAAACAGTTCGGATAAGATTTAAATAATGTTCTATATCTCAAGATAAAGCTCAGTTCCGGAGACTCAAGTTTACAATAGTTGTTCCTATCACCTTCTTTTTTCAAATTCAAGGAAGGTTGCTTTGAAAAAGAGAAACCAATAAAGAAAAATACGGATGAAGAAAAAGAGTAAAGAATTTTTGTAGCGACTTGCTGAAGGTAGCCAGTTTCGTCTTCCAACTCGTCGTATATTCGTGCGAGAAGAGAATCGAACCCTGAATCGACGAGAGAAAACTGCAATTTTCTAAAGTACGGCCTTAGCTTCGAGGTCCGTCTTTATTCTGGGGTCAAATTCGCACCGACTACCCCCCTCACCTTCAATTCTTTCCACCAAGGGACCCAGGAACCGGCCACAAACCGGACACGAACTGGCCACCAACCGACCACGAACAACCGATCCGTTGCTACAGGCATATACCACTAACTCAGGTAAACTCTAATTAGATTTTAAGTGAGAAATTGAGCCCGCCGGCAATTTTAAGGAAGCCGAATGCACCAGTCTGATTAATATCATTATATACGTGCTCGATCGTTACATAGGAACCTTCCTTCCTTCCTTCCTTCCTTCGGTCCGAACAGTACAGGTCCTTACAAGACCTTCATTCTTCTTTTTCTTCATTCAAGATTTTTAAATCCATGTTCTATCCTTTACGGTTATATATATAAATATATATCCCACTAAATCATTAATACGATATTTCCTAAAAAGGGAATTTTAAATACAATGTATTTGATATAAATTATTTGACTGACAAATAGTTGGATAATTTGTTCATATTTAAATCGCATCGTAAATGTTAATTATATCATTGCGATCTTCTTCTTCTTCTTCTTCTTCCTCTTCCTCTTCCTCTTCCTCTTCTTCTTCTTTTCTAGTGTGTTTCTTACGTTTTTTTTCTTCTTTTCTTTTTTTTTTTTTACTTTAATTGCTCAATTTATAGTTCGGTCGATAAAGATCGCATTTTTCTCTATGAGCGCTTTAATAACCATTTAATATCGTGCTAATGACGGTTCTCTTGGAGAGTAGATAATGATTTCGATCGACTCGTTTACTCCATCGAGACAAGCATCATCGACATTCAATATTTCAATATCCGATAGACCGCTATATAGCTCGAGTGAATCGATTATACCAAAAGATCGAAGATATATGTAAAAATATTCCTCGTTAAGTCGTAATGATTAATATTTAAGCAGATGTGTAATCAATTATTTACAAGAATATCTATTGGCTGCAATTTTTCTTTTTTCGAGAATAATACACTTGACGAGTATTCAGAATCGTTTAAATGGCGCCTATAATTTAAACAATATTATCTATACGAAATTCTCGAAAAAGTCGTTCAAATATTATCTGACCTGTCAATAAAGTAATATCCGCATTATTTACCAGATATATATATATATTTAATTTTTAATAACAATTATTATTCATTCTAATTGTAAGTGTTTTCTTTTTTACATTTAATAAAATAACATTAATATCTTTTTATATCGAACATTCTGAATTCATTACTTATTAATTTAACCAAAAGGTTGATGCAACGATAATAGTGGTTTTTATTATTTTAACTCTAAAGCTAGCTTATCTGTTAATCTTTTACTTTATTCATGATTATGCAATACGTCGTTGTATATAAACTATATCTTTGAGAAAAAAAAAACAAATTAAAAAACATGAAAATAAAAAATATTTTTAATTATGAGATAGTTCACTAACATCTTTCTTATTATTGACACTAATAATGCAAGATACATTATTGAAGTAAACTCAAGCAGAATAAGACGGAAAATGGAAAAGAAATTTAATATTGACTATTCAAATAAATATTCCATATTTAATACCATGCCAGAGTCCTTAAAAATCGCAATTATTTGTCACGAAAATGAACAGCGATAAAAGTATTGTGTTCGTTTAGCGAGAAAATGAATTGAAGGAGGTCAATGAAAGTTGTGTGTAAAGAGGGGGTGTTTAACAAGAAAAGGAACCCACCCTTCGACCGTGACGCGATCATCCTGCCATTCATCAGTAGCACTTTTACAAACGTCCCGACACGGCGTAGCTAATGGTGCCTTTAAATGCCGGACAACGGCTGATAATTCTAACGTTTCACTTCTGAAGTCCTCCCTATATCTCGCATACGAATCCTTTTGGGATCTCTTATGGTCGTTACGCGTCACCTGTCATCGTCTTCATGGAACGGACACGCGACATTTACACGAAAATACAAAAAAATGACCCACGTTTTTCTTCCTCTCTTTTTCCCTCCCACCCATTTCCTTTTCTTCTTCAATCAGAGAAAAAAAAAAGTGGAAAAAGATAAATGTTCAATGAACGTTTTTTTCTTTCCTTTATTTTTTTTCTTATTCAATTTTCCCTCCAAACTTGTTGACTTTCCAAACGGGGGAAGATTTAGGGGATTCTTGAAAAAGAAAAAGAGTGAAAACGAGCGTATCTAAAAGTTGGCTCTTTAAAAGAGGGCTAAAAAATGAGAACGGGGAGTTGCTCTTGCTACTTTGTTGTTTTAATTAATGACCAAATTCATCATCGAGACGTCGGCACAATGAGTTAAGAAATAGTAGCTGTTCACTCTCCCTTTGCGGTGAACCTTATGGACAACTCTTCTTATCTCTCTCTCTTTCTCTTTCTCTGTTCCTCTCTCTCTTTAACACACTTAGCTGAACGACACCTTTTTCAGGCACGCTGTCACAAGAAGACAAAACCATGACGGTTGGTTGTCCGGTCGTGTACCGAGTAATCTTCCGCACCGGTGGCAACGGTCATCCTGGACCGTTTGAGAAGGCTGAACTCGATTCCGAAACTGGATTTCGAGCATGCCACAAGACAAGTAGATATGAAAAAAAGGAAAGATAAAGAGGGAAACAAAAAGAGAGAGAGAGAGAGAGATGGAAAGTAGTTTAACGGAATCGAAAACGTGATTATTTATCCGTATATTACTTTCTCAAAAATCCATCATTTATTGTAGCTTATGAAGATATATTTGAAATAATCTGACTTTGATTACAGATTATCGAACGTGTCAAGAACATATCGATGTCGTAAGATTCTTTTGGGTATCAAGTCATCATCAGTGAGGCATGATAGAGCTCTCTCTCTCTCATGTTAGTTCCTTCGATGATAAATGATACGATGAAAACGTAGTGGTAAGCGCGGGGAATTGGCTTTTCGATGCGGCGTGAAAGTTTCTCCCTGCTGTGGGGTGAGCAGACACACACTCTGAGCCGAGCCGGAGGGACGAAGATCGAGAGGAGGAAAGTGGAAAGAGAACTGGGTGAAGATGGGGGGAAGGAGAAGAGAAAAAAAAGTAAGAACTTGGAAGAGATCGAACATGGAGAGAGAAGGGGTAGGCGGCCGGGTGAGCCAAAGACCGAGGTCCGGTCTTCTCTTCTTCTTCTCTACATCGTACTGACCGGTGGTGATCAGTGAGAATCCTGCGGCCACTATTGCGAGTCCCGAAGGCTAGAACTCCTAGGGAATCCAGGCAAAACCGGTCCAGTCAGATCCAGAGCACCCGCTGCTCGAACCGTGCTGCTGGCTATGGTCTCTCTACCTGCTTTTATCTCTCTCTCTCTCTCTTTCATAGACATACACTCACAGTCATGAGTCTTAGCTCTTGGAACATCTCTAAAAGGTACATCTGAAAAACTGAGCCATTTGCCTAACGTGTTATTCGATAGACGATAACACTTTCTCCTACCAGAAATATCGATCGATGATGCCTTTGGACAGGATCATTGGATAAAGAGAGAAGGAATACATCGAATCTAACCTATGACGAATCACCCCGATATACACGTTAGCGACAAAAGCTACACAGCCACCGGTTCATCTCTCTCTTTCTATCCTCATATAAAACTACCCCCGAAAAAAGTATTCTCCCCACCCTTCTTCTCCCTCCCTCCTCGTTAAACCTCGCAACAAGACTAAACCGATCGATCGTTGTGCTCAAAGAATCGATGATCTGTCACCATTAGATTCACTCCTGCAAAAAAAAAACCTCTCTCTCTTACTGGCTCCACGCTTTCTCCGAGTATTGCCAGGCGTGACAGGAATTCCTTCTTTTTTCTTTTTTTTTTTTTTAACTTCCTTCGACAAAGTTCGTTGCTTGTGTCGTGAATATGTGTTTGTCCATTCGAATGTTAGATTTTTTTTCTTTGGCGTGCGCCTAGAAACCTTATACCATTGGATTCCGTAGGTATCGTATAGTGTTAACCATGAATAGCTACGCATCGAGGAAATCGTATACGACTGGTTTTACGAGCATAAGGATATACAGAAACAGGAGTTTTTAACTGATTTTAACCTTGGCTTTAACACGCGTGAGTTTATAGTAACAATTCGGTTAAAAACTTGTCTCGATATTGTATTAGAGTTATAGAAAGGACTAAAGGTTTTGCTCTCCAACTAAGAAAACCTAAGACGAATAAAAAATAAATTATCCAAACGTCTCCATTAGTATCACATTAATTATTTATGTTAAAGTATCAAGATTTTATTAATAAAAAGTAAATCTTAGAAAAACACAAATTTCTTTAATTTAATTTAAAAATAACACACATTTATACAGAGTTCTTAAATACTTTACTCTCGTAACAATGTCCGAAAAGGATCGTGCTTAGTGAACAGACCCAAAGGATTACAGTATCCCTATACCGACCTCGCCCTTTTTCACCCTTTATTCTTCCTTAGTCGACCAACCGGTAACATTCACTACTAATCTTCACTTCTCGAATTAAATGAACAAAGTAAATATATATGTTGGATTCTGAAAAAAGTATGCGATTTTTTGTTTGTTTGAAATTAACGAGATCTAGACAATATTTGAACCATTACTTGCAAGCTCCTACTCGCGTAATCTTTCAGGTCGTAAGCAGGTAAGAACGTAACGAATAAGTAACTTGTCTACGTCTCGTAATAGAGACTTAGCATTTTCCTTTAATAAAGGTTCCATCGTATAAACCCAGGTGGTCGAGGATCACCTTCTCTCTCATTCTTTTTCTATTTTCTCCTCTGTTTAACTTATCTCTAGTTTACGTATAAAACAAGACAAAATAACTCAAGTTAGCGAGAAAAGTATCGATGAAAGCAACAGGATGTTGAGTACTTTACCTTCTCTAGCGAACATACGTAAGTGTATATATATATTTATACATATATGTAAGTCCTACACGTAGGTAAAATACCTGGGGCGGTATCGTTCACCACAATTTCCCAGTTTCGTCCGCGAAAGCCAGATTACATTCCCGAGATCTTAACGAGACGTAATTACATGGCGAAAGGTACGAAGCGACGGATGCCTTCGGAATATAGCTACTAACACGATAATTGCCGTTATTACCTTCTCAAACGTCCTCTTTAACTTCTAAACGACGTTCGCCCACTAATCGTATCCAGGAAGATCCGTCAATAGATCGGCATCGATAACTTTGCATTCCTTACTCGAAACTACCAACCAATACAGCAGGTATATACAAATCAATCCTAAACTTTAGACCAGTTAACCTTTTTTTTACTTTTTTTACCAATATCCTTCAATATGTTTTATTATTATAAGCTCCTATAATCTATAATTTTATTTATAACGTTTTATACTACTCAAAGAAAAATCTTCTCGCCGTTATCAAGTTTGCGTATATTATTTATCTCCATTACAAGATGATTTTTCAAAGTTATGAGCTTATTAGGAAACACACGTGTAGGTAGTAAGATCATTCTTTTTCTCAAAGAGTATTTTTGCTTTTCTTTAATTTTGAAGACAATTTATTACTTTTAATCGATAGTGATAAATGATACGCAAACTTAGTAACTACCGTTAACTCGTTGGTTATCTAATATAAAAACTGTCTACCTCTTTCTGGAAAGCAAAACATGTAAGCACATATGTAAGACTTGTAAGTTACATGTTATTCCATTTAAGAATTGTAAAAGTTAACACATTGCTTCTCTTTTCGTGAAAAAAAAGAGTTCTTATACGAGCATACGATAATTCTCTCTCTTTCTCTCTCTATTCTACCCGGTGTTCATTAATTACAAGGAATGGTACGGTTCTCTCGCGAGAAAGGAGAAAAGAGAAAGAGAAATTATGGATCCACCAAGCATCGCACCATTCCGAATCGTTGTCCTCGTAATTTTTTACTTTTCTTTTTCTGTTTTTCATTTTTTTTTCTTCTCTTTTTTTTTGGTTTCATGAAAAAGCAAACAGCGAAACGAACGCAGGCTCGTGATATTTTTTTCTCTTCTCTCGACGAATGTACATCGCGATAAAGAACCTCGTAAAAGATATTTATCGTCGGGGAAGTTGGTCGGTCGCGAGAAGAACGAGGTTACGACTTCGAATGTTAGCCAACGACAACGACAATAACAACAACGAACTTGACCTCCCCCGTGGGCAAACTTTTTCTTCAGTCAATTATTCGGGAATAAGACAATTTTTCACATTTGAATGGTTTGTTTGCCAATTCTTTTCGTTTTTTCCAGTTTTTGTGACCTAAACGATGATAATTAATCTTCTTCTTCATGTTCCATCTCCATTTCGGAAGTTGGCTATCATCATTGCTATCCTGGTTTTGGAAACTACTGTTTTGAATAGGTCAGATGACTTGACTTTAAACCATTCTTGTAAGTTCTTGAGACCCAGGATATTTTTCTCCTTCCAATAGATCTTTTTCCCACAATTTTTCCTTGGATTATGAGTTGCAAAATCTTATACCTTGGGCCTCTCATGACGTGACCGAGATATAGCAATTTTCTCTTTTTCACTTCATATCGAATCTCTACGTCTTTTCCCATTCTTCTCATAACTTCCAAGTTGGTCATATATTTTGTCCATGATATTCTCAACATCCTCAAGATAATCCAAATAATATATTGGAAAAAAATGTCGGATTTTTGGCAACAATTCAATGGGAAAATGTGACATTTTGTTTCCACCATCCCAATATTAGCCAGTTTGAATAGGGTTCATAAATAAATCAAATAAAGGTTATCAGTAGTTATGATTTTAGAGGAGAAGTTATGATTTTTATTCTTTGAACAAGAGGTACACCAGAGTTGTGTTTTGCAAGAAAACAAAAGAGAAAATAAAATAGGTAAATAAAAGAAAGAGTTTCATAAATATATCAAAATTTAACAACAACCGGTATATTATAAATAATTATCTTTCATCTTCCATAAGTTAGCTCGAAGAAAAAGTAAAAAAAATCCACAACGAACTTTTAGTTTATCGTTCCTCTTTCTTTTGATTAAGACCAAACATACGTAGTGGTACCTTCGCAGCAGGAATCATAAAAGCTTAACAGGGTTCCAGTACAAAGTACCGAAAAAGAAGGCTAATACCAAATAAGAAGAACACCGTTTATAATCCGTAGAAGTTAAGATACAAGGAGAATAAAGTTCTTGAAGCGTAATAAGGGTCTTTTATGGGATTAGAAAGACGTATCGCAGGTATATAAACAAGCATTTATATTTTTTTTCGAATCTTCGATATTCGATGGGAAAGATAAAAGGAAGATGACATAATCTGACAATTTTCGCGATTAAATTTGAGATTATGTACGGTTGGGAAAAATCTAAAAAGTCGATAGGGAAAAAAAAAAGTCGTATTTAAGGCGGCGCAAAATCCTAGAACTAGGGGCAGCTGGCAATGGTGGTGGTTGTTGTGGACCCTGAACAAGAGAGAACGATATCTACGTGACTTAGTCGTAGATGAAACAGAAAAGCAACTGACTGAGTTTCTCTCTTAGAACGGCTCAGGAATACATAGTGGGACAAAAACTATAGATCGGATACAATGCCGCATTGTGACGGACCCTTCCATAAAAGGTGAGATGGTATTCGTTCGTACGAGGATATAAGAAAGGGAGCGAAGCTAAGGGCTTTAACAAAAATCTTGACTCATCTCAACCAACTTTTCCTAGTCTTCTTGTTTATTAATGATTATTCCTTTCGTATAATAAAGTATCGATAATAATTCTGATCGTTAAAATACGTAATGCTCGATGGATGATCCTCCCGTAAAATAAATTTCGAATTATACCGATTCGTAGTGACTTTACGATTGCGCGAAATGGAGGAAAAATACGTGAAATAAATCGTACCGATGATGAAAGTATACTACGATCGTGGAATACTACTACGACAGGAGAAAGTGTTCGATCATGACACGAGTCGACGTTTCTATGTAACCTCCCTTCGTAGTAGCAAACAAAAGTAGAAAAACTAGGGGTGTGGATTGAAGCTGCAAGAAGAAATCCATCTCTCACTCTCTTGGACTAGCACGCTACCGTTGCCAGTGCTAATGCGACCGGACAACAATGCACGTTGCACGCGTCCGACCGCTAATTCTTTTCGTTTTTTTTTCTCTCCCCCCCCCTGCTGCAGAACTCACCCCCGATATATGTCACATCCTGGTACAAACGGCTCTTTTCACCCTCCTTTTACAAGCAAACTGGAATCGAGTTGCTGAAAACGGTCGGAACTTTGTTACTTTTGCACGATTTTTTTAGTTTATAAAAGGAATAGATAATGAAAATAGAATAAAAGCTTGATCTTTCGCTAATCGAAAATGTTAGGAAATAAAATTTATCGAGAAATCATTTCAACTATTTATTTGAAAAAATTCTTCTAATATTTGTATCTAAATAAAAACTCCATAAGGTATAACATGTTACACACCGGTACCTTAACAAGCAATTATTTCGTGATACTAACGAGTATAATATTTCCTTCTACAAAAATTCTTATATCTAATTGCACAGCAATATCGCAACTTCAAAGTTTAAGTGTTAATATCAGACGAGAAAAAAATAATATTCCTAATCGAGCCAAACACATTTTGAATCTCGTAAATCAAGTTTAGAAATAACAACGAATAACCCAAATACGTTTATGTGTCGACAAACCTTTCGAATAGTGACGAGTGAACTGTAAAAGAATTTCCGCCACGACCCGAGACCCGTAATTTCAGATACCTGTACACCCCTACAACACTATCCAAGAGCAAATATTTCGTCACCAAGGACAGATCGGAGATAGACGATTTAACGAACGATCGTTGAATTCGTCGGTGAGCCGCCTCCACCACGGAGCCCCGACTCGTTTATCGCGTCACCCTGTACGTTCCTGTTATACCTGCGTGTCGTGTTCTCTCTCTTTCTATCTATCTATCTTTTCTTCCTCTCGCTCTCTTTAACGTCTCTCTATCTCTCCCTGTTGGAAATTTGCATGGCATTTACATCCGATTGCGGCGCTACGCAGACTGAAAGTGGCCTGAAAGAGCATCCGGGGGCTACCGGCTTACGAACCTCTCTCTCTTTCTCTCTCTTTCTCCCTCACTCTCTGTCCGTATCCTCTGTCTCTCTTTTTCAGTTACTCTCGCATCGAACAGGGTGCATCCTACCAAACCACCGTTTTAACCTCCAAATTAAACTTTCATTCTCCCATTTAATGATCCACCATCTATCATGTTCCCTGTGTTCTTTCTTCCTTTTCAAACAATCATAATCGTTATTGATGCTTACGTAAGCTTGCTTTTAAGGAAGACAGAGAAATTCTTGAAAAAAAATAAAAGTTTGACGACATTAACTTTATCTCTCCCTCTCTCTTTCTTTAACCAAATAAAAAACACGTTCAAGGTCAAAGGAAGAGAGGTCAGGGTCATAGATACAGTTACGTCTGAATTGAACATCATTTTCAGGGCGAGCGTCAAACACTTAATTTATCTGTCCTAATGTCTGTGTTCGTGTGTGCGTATCATAGGTCCCATTATCGTGGCCACTTGATGCCGGAATGACGATACTAACCAGACGTATGTATATATCCTACGTATGTACTTTGTACACTATCTGACCTATTTCGGGATCGATCGTTCCCAACTTGAAACTTTTTTAATTTCATCTCTAGAATGTATAAAAGTATAATAGAAATGACATAGATATAACTTTCATCACTTAGGTGTCAGCGTTTCTCAACCTTTCAACAACCTTTTTGCCCAATTGACTCTACATATATATATTTTTTTTTTATGATACCGCAGGCTCAAACGTTTTTACTATAAAATTTAGAAGAACCCGGTAAAACAGGAATCTAAATATATTATTTCAAGGATACGCGACCATTACCGAAAACTGTATGTTCTGCAAAAAAAAAATACTTCCTAGAAAATCTTTTACAAATTAATTACTTTCCTCATGTAAAATGTAAAGGAACAACTATTATTTCACAATCCAATATTAGGCTGTGATAGAAGATTGTGTTTTAGAGACGCTTATTTAATAAATTACAACATTTTGTCGAATTTGTTTTTAAATACATCATTAATAGTTATACCCAACGATTATTATGCACTCAATCAAACAGGAATAGTTTCATCTTACGAGACAACATTAAAATGATATTTAATTATGTTCAAGATTAGCCTACTTCCCCAAAAGTATATTCGCGTGTTCCATTTACCGGTTTCATCGAAGAAGACAGAGATGAGCAAAATAAAACTCGAACTAAAGGTACTCTGCGTAAAGTTTGATTTTATTGTCCACTCGGTAGGTGGAAAGATGCGTGTAAGGACGATAAGCGCCAAAGTGAGAAGCTGCATACCAGTCTCTCTGACTTTTCTCTCTTTCTCTCTTTCTCTCTCATTTGAATTCGAAACAATCTTACTGATTTTCTCATTTCAAAAGAAGGTAAGAAAAAAGCAATCCTCCTGGGCTACACCATTTTTCGAATCGAACGACGTTCCTCGATTGCTAAGCAGAAAGCTTACTTTGCATTTCACTTCTCTCTCTTTCTCTTTCTTACATACACACACACACACACCCACACACACATTCTCTTCTTCTCTCTCTCTCTCTCTCTCTTGTAAATTCTATTCTCGATCGTAGATAGAAATGAATGCATCTCGAGTTTCGTATCTATAACAAGACTCTTCATTAGATCGCTCGTACCGAATTATCTTACGATAGGGTAGGATAATATATTAAGAAATAAATGCGCTTTGACTTTCCATTCGCATTAAATTCTCACATTGCAGATTATAGTATATAAATTTACCGATGTATCAGAAAATTCAATAAATCCAGTAAACAATTTTAATTACCATATTATTTCATTGTACTTTCTTAACCAAATCATATCATAAATGTTACCAATGAATTATATCGAGACAAATGCATTAAAAAACATATAATTCGATAAATAAAGAAACGATACAAAATAAAAACAAATACCACGTGGACGAAAATGATCTTACCGCTTCGTATGCATCCATAAATAATTTAACTTTGTTTCATAAGAACTGTTTTCCATAAAACTATAAATAACAGGGCTATTTAGGTGTTTTAAATGTTTCACCCTATATATATATGCATATCGAGGCAAGTTGATCGGAACGTTGATAAAATTAAGAATGCACGTGCTCCTGGTTTTTAATGAATGAACGTCTAGTCGAAGACGGGAAGGATAGGAAGCGTAAAGAGAGAACGTACGAGTAAATATATAGAGAGGGAAAAAGATAGATAGATAGAGAGAAAGAGAGAAATAGAGAGATGGGTGAAAGAGAAAAGGAGCAAGTAATATATAGAAGGGTGAAATAGAGTGGGGATGAATAAGAGGAGAGAAGGACGATGAGTAGGAACGCGTTAACACGCTCGCGTAATACGTGGCCGGAACGGATAGTCGGCTCGGCTCGGCGCATCCGCGGAGATCTACATAATGTTTATTATGCTAACCTAGGCCAACGCGCTTGCATCAACAAGTGTTATATTATCATTCAAATAAAATGTTTTAATCTGCATACGTTTTATCAAAGGGTCCCGCGGGTAAGCGAGAACTGCTGTGTGTGTGTGTGTGTGTGTGTGTGTGTGTGTGTATGTTGCTGTCTCGCAGTACCTACCGGTTGGTGGCACGTGTCATGAACGAATGAAAAAAAAAAAACAGAAAAAAAGAAGAAGAAACAAAAATACAAATAAAAACAGATTCCAACGAGCTTCGTCGCGTCGTCCTTTAGACGTTTAGTAAGTTTTAGATGTTTTATAAAAAGTTATGGAATGCACGATCTAATACTCTTTTCCTTGCATCGCGTGCGTGAACCAAGAAAGAGAGAATAATATTCGTCGTCGCGTCTTCTAAAGCAAACGCCACACGCGCCGGCCTGTTTAAAAGTACTACGAGCGTGACGGCACGAATTCGTGTGGCAACCAACCAACGAGAATCACCACCAATCCGTGCGACACATAATCAAATTAATATGTTCGCACAGCTCTTGTGCCTTCTTACCTGCAAATAATACAAGTACATAAAGTTAAGAAGAAAAAAAAAAATTAAAAGAAGAAAAAATTAACCTCATGCCCCACATGCGTTGTCTGCCCCATTCATATATGCACGAACGTCACATAAGAAATAAAATCCACGTGTCTGTCTGTCTGTCTATCTTATTTTTTCCTTTTTTTATTTATTTCTTTTTATTCTTTATCTTTATTTGCGACTTAATCTTCTTTTATCTCTCGCTAAACTTCTCTCCAAGACTATTTTATTTATACCGATCGTCCGAAGAGTTCGTTTTTTTCTTGCTTTTTAATCTGACACTTTTACTGCCATTTCTTGCTAATGATCATTACGCAAGTATTATTTCCAAGAGGGACCGTTTTTCCCAAATCGATTGGACAACACCTCGACGAATATATTACAGTTACAATCATTATAATATAGACAGAGAGAAAGAGAGAGAGAAAGAGAGAGAGATAAATAGCTGGACGATCAGTTTCTTTCTCTCGATCTCCGTCCTACTCGTTTATGCGACCTCCTTAAGTCCCACTAACTAGCACTACCACACTTATTATTTTCTTTACTATGAACTCCCTCTCTTTCTCTTTCTCTCTCTATCTCTTTTCCTATCCGTAGGTCACTCACACGATCACCAGGGTAGGATCTTTCCATACTACCTGTGTCTTCGTTATTCAGCAATGCAAATAGATTACCGTCGCATTACCATAATTAGATTCAATATTTGTAGGCTGTCACGTCATTACTATAATTCATCAGGGTATCGTCGTGTCTAGCTCGACGATTTGTCAGACCGGACGCCGAGAAACACACGGGAGCGTAATGCTCCTCGCGCTGCGGGCAAAACGTAGACAAAAAAAAGAAACTGTTAAAAATGACAAAGGATGAATAACGTCTAACGTGTTTTCTTACGGTATCGTCCATAAGAAATTAATGTAAACTTCATTTGAATAGAGTTTTCACTTTCATATTACGGGTGATCATTTCGTTTCTAACAAGCTTCGTAATTATAACAATGACAACAACGAAGCAGCAGCAGGAACAGCAGCAGCAGCAGCAGCAACAACAACAACAGTAACATTAATATTTCTCATAGATAATTCATGACAAAATTCTAGTAAAGACAAAATGAAAAAAAAAATATAGAAAATAAGGAAAGGAAGAAAATAGAAAAGCAAAATCAGAAAAAGAAGAAAAATGGTGAAACAGGTCTCGGAGAACACAGTGCACACACTTTCCATCGAACAGCCGCGCGGCAAGTCCGAAGGCCGGAATAACGTAATAACTTATGGTAAATGTTTTTCCGAGCAAGTAAACGCGGACTGTATGAACGAACGTGGAAATAGTTTTATGATCCCGAAGGTCGCCTTTAAGTATTGAGCTAAGAGACAAGAGTATTACGAGATAAAAAAAGAACAAAAAAATACATAAGAAGGACAAAGGTATTTTGTTATTGTTGGGGTTGGGAAAAAAAGAATTTCTTTCCCTTCTCCAGTCCTCCCAAAACGAATTAAAATGATCGAACATTTTGAAAATGCATTTAACTTGCGCCTACGAACGACACGCTCTAAATAACACGCAACTTATGATGTCAGCTGGTACGATATTACATTATCGAAATGATTACAGCTCAAAATAGAATCTATTCGATCTCTTTTTCGTGATTTAAAATGGGAAAATTAATTTTTGCCTCAAAGTACGATTGATGTACGATTGATGTACGATTTTTTCTCTATTTGTTAGATCAAAATGTTAAGTTTTCTTTTTTGAAATATTAAAAAAGATAGAAGTAGACAAATTTAACTATCCTTTTCTTAGTGATCTTTCAAAGAAAAAAAATGTATAACACAATTTTTTTCTTTGCGGTAGAAAAGACATCTCCATCCAAAGATTGTGGAATTTCACTTTTGTAAATGTTCAAAAGGAAAGAAGAAAAAAAAAAGGAATTTCTTTTTATAAGACATCATCCCTTGACCACTTTGACCTTCGACAAAAATGTTTGAAAATTTCTACAAAATTCTTTCTCCTTCATCGCTTATTCTTTCCATTTTAAAATTGAATAAAAAAAAAAAGGAAAAGAGGATTAAGGATAGAATAAAATTATATATCTTAAATGATTATATTATTGAATATAAAATATAAATATTATTATTAAGATATAAATCTTATTAATAGTTACAAATTTTGTTCAATTATCGCGGATGTCAAGAATTCAAGAAAAAGGATTTTTAAAGAAAAAAGAAAAAAGAAAACGTGTTTAAAAATGTTCATAGAACGTGAAAGGATTGACTCACGTATAAGTTCAAAAGTAGTACATAACAACTACAAGTTTTTTCTTTTCAGATATGCAAAGAAGATAAACATGCAACAGAAATGAATATAAAATTGTTTTCACACAACGCCCGTAGAAAAGAATATCGATATTTTCGATGAAACGAATAGAAAAAGAAAAAAATAGGCCCGTTTACTTCTTCTTCTTCTTCTTCTCCTCCTTCTTCTTTCTTACATCTTAGCTTGGAATGTTTTCGAGATAGTCAGTAGAGGATTGTGGTAGACGTTTGCCCTCAATTAACTTTATAAGTGAGTAAGAAGGCGTGCGCGGCCGATAGTCAGTAGCCTCGGTCGCGTATATCTCAGCACCGCATGCGACGTTCATTGCGCAGCAAGTGCCAAAATTTCAGTGCCCGAGTGTTGAGGCATTTTTATTGACGATTAATAAGACCGACAAAGATAGAAATATATGAGGAAGGAGACGAAGAGAGAGAGAGACAGAGAGAGGGGAGAAAAAGGAGAAAAGAATAGAAAAAAAATATTGGAAAAAAGTAGAATAGAGAAAAAATAGAAGACACGTATGTATATCTCGAGACGGTAAAGTTAGGGAAGAACTGTGTTGGCAGATCTTGACACGATCACGACTACCTAAAACGTAAAGTGCTTTAGCTCGATCTTTATTCTACGAGTTGTACAGCATACGAGTTGTGTCGAGCATAAACATAGCAAGAAGAACTTTTAACACACAAATAAAAGCAAGTAAGCGAGTGAACGTGTGTGACGAAGGAAGGAAGGAAAGAACGTAGGAATGAACGAAGGGACGAAAGAAAGAATGAAAGAAAGAATGAAAGAATGGAAGAACGAAAGAACGAAGGAAGGAAGGAACGTATAAACGAGTTGGCTCGTATATATCGACGAGATTCTCCTCCTCTCCTAACACGCCCACGCTAACTCGTAGCAGCAAGAACCACGATGGAAAAATAAAAAATAAAAGAGAGAGAGAAAAAGACACGAGGACTTACAGGTGTACGTTTCACGAACGCGAGCTCGCGTAGGCTCGTTTACTTAGCCAATGCCATAGCTGACTTATTTATCTGTCTTTTGGCCGATGGTGGCAACGCTTCTAGAGAAATAAAAAGAAATAGAAAGAGAGAGAGAGAGAGAGAGAGATAGATAGAGTGGGAAAAAGTTGACCGTATCTATGTACTCGTAGATACACAAGAGATCGTGCGCGCGCGCCTAACTCCGGACTCGTTCAAGGCCTACCTGCTTATGTTGCTGCTGCTGCTGCTGCTGTTGTTGGTGCTTGTGCTGCCGTTGCTGCTGCTGACTGCTGCTGATGCTGCTGCTCGAAAAACAACTACGAACGGTGGCATTCGCTGTTTCTTTCTTTTTCTCTCTCTCACTCACTCACTCACTCACTCTTTTATTACTCGAAAAATATATATATACGTGATTTTTCGTCAAACCATAGAAAATGGTGAAAAACTAGGTATACCCATCTCCATTCTTATACGCACGTTCCTAGGAAATTTATTTTCGAGAAGAAAAAAAAAAAAGATTCTACTCTCTATTCGTTTGAAAGAGAGGGGAAAAAAAGGAACGAAGGAAAAAAGAAACGAAAGATATAGACAGAAGGGGCCAACCTTGAGAAAGTTTAACTCTCTCGACCCTCGAAAAGGAAAAGAAAGGAAGAAACGAAGAGAAGAAAGAAGAAGAAAAAAAGAAAAAGGAAGAAAAAAATAATAAGAAAGAGAGTCGAGAAGGCGTAGGTAACGCCGTGAAACGAGTCAGAGACTCGCGACTTCGTACGTGGCTTTTGATGAGCTCTCCGTAGCCGGATTGTCAAGTGACGTCAGCGCACCGGAAATGGAATGTAGGTAGCGGTGCTTATTAAGCTTCAACCGCGGAGAGTACGAGAGAGAGAGAGAGAGAGAGAGAGAGAGAGAGAGAGAGAGAGAAAAAGAGAAATAGAGAAAGAGAGAGTGTGATGAAGAGAGTTAGAGAACTAAAAAGCGCGATAGAAAGAGAGATAGATAGATAGAGAGAAAGAGAGAGAGAGAGAGAAAGAGAGAGAGTTAGGAGAAGAGGACGGATGGAGTTCAATTGTTTCCTCCGCACACGCGTGCGGCAAGTGGCGCGTATGCACGTAGGTATACGTCCGCTTACACTTCTCAACCTGCTCTCTCCTCTCTCTTACTCTTGTATTCACAATGACGACTACGACGACGATGACGACGAGGAAGAGAAGGTGGAGGAGGAGGAGTGTGGTGGATCTTGGTGTGGGCATCAGTCATTAAATCAATGCGCCTATGTCAGGATCTGTTCGCGCCTCGCTAATGCGCCAACGGAATGTCGACGAGACCGAGTATATACCTTGAAAGATTTGCCAGTTCCGTAAGAAAATTCAAAACGTGTTAGGACGACTATCTTTGTATTTCTTTCTCTTTCTCTTTCTCTCTCTCTCTCTCTCTCTGTCTGTCTGTCTGTCTCCGTCTTTCTCCATCTTAAGAGATTATCAGGTCTAATCGACGACTTCCTTGAAGGAATAGTCAGAGATTAACGAAATCCCTTTTATAATAAAGCGTTTTCAACTAACTTGAATTATTGCTGAACGTTAAGACTTGGTGATTAGAAATATGCTTGTTATTATTGTTTATCTCTGATTAATCGTGGTAACCCTTTTTTTTTTATTTGTCACAAGAGAGAGGGAAAAAAAAGAGGGAAAAAGAAACAAGAAATTTACCTATGTAGTACACAGAAATGACGGAGAACATTGTATCGCGAGGGAGAAGAGAAGGAGGAGGTCCGAAGAGGTCAAAAGAGGTTTTAAAGCGCATGCCTGGCTAGGAGGGTTGCGATGGCAGTGGTGGTTGGATCGACGCTTGCGCTGTTTCACCCTAGCTCGGATTTTCCCTCTCTTCCCGACCGACTCCTCGTTATCTTCTCTATGTACCCTCTCCTTTCTCTCTCTCTCTCTCTCACTCTTTCTCTTTCTCTCTCTAACACCTACGGCGCGTTTCACCCCCTTTTCAAACGGTACTCATTGTTCGCGCGTGTCACGCACCGACGAGGTGAAACCATCCGACGATTTCCTGCCTGGCACCTGGTATCGCGCGCTTTTTTATTTTCTCTCTAACCCCCTCTCCCCCCATCCCTCACTCTTTCTCTTTCTCTCTCTTTATCTCTCTCTTTATCTCTTCCCATGTTTCCCTCGTTTTCTTTTTTCGATAGAATTATTACCAATTAATTTGTATCAGCTCTTCGTTTGATTAATTTTAATTGAAAATGTACTTTACTTTTTCTTTGGTAAAAAAAAAAAATAACTAAAGGAAACGAAATGTCCGATTTATTATTACACCCACCCACTGCTCTGGGATATTATTTTTAAGCATCTCACACTGTATTCGCACCCATCGTGCTGCTATAACGCTTCAAAGGTAGGCGGTGCGAACGTAACGCGACACCATTCCGTGGTAACACCCCTAACGATCGATCGACCAAGATCGCCACCGGAATACGAGATCGTGAACGATATCGAAATTCGAGGCGACTACGATACTACTACCCAAGAGTATGCGGTTTATCGATGCACACCCTCTTTCTCCTCCTCCACCACCTCTTCCTCTTCCGCCAATTCGATCTTTCCTATCGATTCATTATCACTCTCTCACTCTTTTTCACTCTCACTCTCTCACATTTTTTCTCTTTTTTTTGAATTGGTTCAAATAAAAAAATTGAAAAGGTGATTTACTTCCATCTAACAATAATTAGACTTTATCGTTAATGGAAACTATGAAACGGGCGTTTTAGTTTAGTCTGCGTTCAGCTGCGACTGAGAGAGGTTCATTGTAACATGCCTACTCGTTATTTTTATTAATAAATTTTCAAAGGTATTCTTTATTTTATTTTTCTCCGAAATGAGATGGAAACAAAACGCGATTTACACATACTTTTCTTGTACGAGTTCAAATTGAATCATAACGCAGCTCAAGCTTCGAGAAACATTAATCACGCATTCGGAGATAGATCCATTAATGAAAAAAATGCTCGATATTGGTTCCTAAAATTTCGTTCTGGCTATTTGAGTATCGTCAACGAGCCTCGAGGAAGACCGCAAGCCCATATTGGAATTAAGGTCGACTATGGAATCCGATCCACACATGACTATTCGTGAACTTGTTTCAAAACTAAGAACTAGCCGTACAGCTATGTTAAAACATCTAACATGAATGCAATAAATAAAGACAAGATATAATAAATAATATAAAAAATTGCGCTTTTTGTTTTTTATTTGTTTATTCAAAGCTCGTTTCATAGTATTTCCAGCCTAATATAATCGTACAAGATTAAAATCAATAGTCGAAAGATGTTTTCTCCAATTAAGATTAAAAACGATTAAAAGGAAAAACGAATTGATGGAAGAAAAAAAAATAATACAAAAGAAGAAACTTAAACAGCACGTACATAAATAAAGAATCGATACGATCAATTTTTCTTCTAATGTCGCAATATTTTATCAGTTTTTTACACCGTTTCGTATATCGTACGATCGTGTGTTCGATATGATCGATCGATTCCCGTCGATCGATCGATCGCATCAATGATTACATATTATACGATTGTTTTTTTAGAAATCAGAAAATCTGACACAACACTCGAATAATATACGATCGATGATCGAAACGACAATCGAATAAATGCATATTTCCCATTTTATACGATTTAACGTCATCGTTAAAATTCCTTTCAAGTTATTACCCATTTTTATCCTCTTTGACACATAAAGAATCTTTTATAGGGTTGGTTAGCCATAATGTTCCCAAAAGGAATAAATGAATGAATGAATGAATATACGTATGTATGTATGTATGTGTGTACGTACGTGTGAATAAAACAAAACGACAGATTTCTCTTGTATTTACTTTCAATGTTGTTTATTTAATTAAAATTCAGTAGTAATTTAGCTTCTGCCGTTCTAACAAAACCAGCGGTCAAACGTCACTCGCCAAATTTCGATATTAATTTTTTATCGTTAATAATTAATTAATGTATAATAATAATATACAATGAGAAATAAGGGAAAGGACTGGAAGTAAGGGGTCAGGTTGAGGGTAAAGGGTAGGGTATTGTTTACAGATGCGTGTCATTTTTCTTTTTTGTGTTTTTTTTTCTTTTCATGTATTAGATTGTAATCCCATAAGTATCGTCTCTTTACATGTCGCCCCTATCATTTGCACCATGCGTCGTCGGCAGAAAAATCACGCACGCGAAATGTTCGTCAACGCGATTGTCAAAGAAAATCGAAGAATTTTGTTAAGATTTTCTCTTTCTCTTTATCAATCTATCTATCTATCTAAATAAATTCGATATTTTCGAGTTATTTCGGATATAACAATGAAAAAAACAATATCCGATAAGTTTTGTACAAATAAAAATTATGTGGTCCTTCGATTTTCTAACAGTACGATCGCCTTCTCTACCTGTCAACTATGTGGATTTCTTTAATTTTTTGTTTATATATATATATATATATAATATTTATATAATATATAATATATATATATAATATATATATAATATATAATATATATATAATATATATATAATAATATAATATATATACATATATAATATATATATAATATATATAATATAATATATATATATAATATAATATTTATAAAATATATATATAATATAATATTTTATATATATTATATATATATACCTATATACATCATCATATATCATCATTTTCATTAAAAAATAAAATTAATCGTGGAAGAAGAATAAAAATTTGTTTTTTTTTTCTTTTAAATATCGATCGTATACTGCCGAAAAGTAACGTTCTCTCTGTTGCGCCAAAATTTCTTAGTCCATCCTCAGATTTAAAAAAAACACTTTCGTAACACTCTCATAAACGTTTCTTCTCTCGTTGAAACGTCAGTTGAAACACAAGCGAAGTATCAACTAAATCTCATATCCCGGCCCGTGTGCATCGGTCTCCATTAGATCGAAATCTAAACCTAAACAAAAAAGATTACTTTGGTGAGTTACCGAGATACGATTGAACAAAAATTATTTATATTTCTCGTTTAATAAATTTCTTTCGAAATGAATTAATAAATATATATATATATATATTCGCGAGTATATCAAGAACGAGCGAAATGTTAACGAACAGAATTTCAATTGGCGCAACGAACGCTTTCTTTCCGATAGTCGATCGCATATTTCTTTTTTCTCTCTCTCATTCTCTCTGTCTGTCTGTCTCTATCTTTCTTTCTGTATCAGCACGTATATTTAAGTAACAAGAAATTGTAGAAAATATCTTCATTTATCGAAAATGATTTCTCGTTAAAATTCCACATCAGAGACATAACAACGTTCCATTTATATTTCTACTTAATTAAACAGTTCATATGTTTTTAACAGAAAAATCAAAGATAGACATTAAACTGATATATTCTTTAATACATTATAACTTAAACCTTCCGATGAATCCTCTCTCTCTCACTCTCTCTCTCTCTCTCACTCTCTCTCTCTCGCAAATATTATCCTCCTTGGTTAAAGATTTTTTTTTATTCTTTCAGTAATTAAAAGGTGCCAAGAGAAGGAAGGAAATAACGGGTGAGGAAATTTTTCCGCGTATATCGTATGTACGAGAAGAGCTTACAGAACACACTCTCTAAGCGAAAACTCGTTAATATTCTACGAAGACGGAGTTCTAATCGATCGATGAGAAAAATAGAGAAATAGAAGAAAAAAAAAAGAGAGAAAAAAAAAGAATATAAGTATATAAGTATACGAAGGGGAACGAGGAAAAAAAGTGAAGAAATAGAAGAAAAAGAAGTAGAAAAAAAAAATTAAAAAAAAGACAGAGAGAGAGAGAAAGAGAGAGAAAGAGAGAGAGACATGACCAATCGAAGCTCTTCCTTCGGTAGAAAGATAAGAGAGGTATACGTAGACACCTATGCGTGGCACAAAGTGAGCAAATAATCGTGCACGAGCAGCACAAACTTCTAGTCGGGTTGTATAGGGATAATAAAGCCGCGTAATCCACCTGCGCGTTGTGGCGTTACGTCGACATCGCCAACGTAACGTTTTAATGAACTTGCGCCTCGCTGTTTTGTGGCAAATCTTACGTAATCGAGGGAAGCTAAGAAGAGAACCGAGAGAAGTTTGTTTATTAGGGGGAGACGACGGATTTAACGACGTCCCGTTCCGCCGGTTTTCTCCGATATACCCTCCTCCACCTCCTCCTCCTCACTCCTTCACCTTCATCTCCTCATATCCACCATAAGTCCCTCCTGTGCCTAGAGACAGAGAGAGAGAGAGAGAGAGACCAGTTGCCCACGCTGTATGAGAGAGACATTCATTTTTCAAATACTAAACTCTTTCGCAAGAAATCTAGTCCCACATGAAACTACCTAATGGTTTTGTTTTCTCCTTCTTTTTTATTTTTTTTTAAACGACAACTCGCATTTTCCTGACCCGCATTACGGTGTATCTCAATTGTAACAAGACTGACAAAAAAAAACAACATAGATAAGGATATTCTTAGTTTTTTTCCTTTCCCCCCAACCTGTGTTCATCAAAAATTGATTGAATTTTCTACTAGGTAAAAGTAGGGTTATTGAAATATTAACCTGTAATATCTACGTGATGTAATGTTGTTGTTTTGTTTTTTGGTTTTTAGGAAAATTCATAAACGGCTCATTTGAAAAAGGATTAGAATCATATTATCAAGTTATGTAGGTAGATACATTGAGTGTACGCGCGCGCATTGTTACACGGAACGTCTGGCTCACGGTCTTGCTCATCATGCGAGAGATTACTTCGCATTCCTACATGCATTGCATAATTTAGCATACTTTATTCGTACTTCTTCAAAATACTTATCATCGGATTTACACGTCGAAGTGAACGAGACGGTCTAATGGAATTACACGTGTCCGGAAGATCAACGAGCGCGTTTTATCCCAGAGATCGTTGTCGATTAACTTAGTGAAAAAGAAGAAGAAGAAGAAGAAAAAAAGCAAATAGATGAAAAAGAATAAAATACATTTTTCCTTATATAAAAAAAAAAAACTAAAATAAAGGAAAATAATCTTTCAGCAAAGTACACTTCAGGGACTTTCAAAAACTCGCAATCTTAGGGCAAGTTTCTTCCGCGAAGATGTCTCTACGACTAAAGGACAAGAACTAAAGGTAACCCTTTCCAAGAGAATTTGCAAAGAAAATAGCATGCTAGCATGGATGATGAGAAAATATATACGTATATACATATATATAGAATGAAATGAAGAAAGATACGGAGGATAAAATTGACTATGTTTACTCGTGTATCTATGAGCAAAAAAACAAGAAGGAAAGAATCGATATTGACTATCTCTGAGTAGATGGAACAAAAAAAAAATTGAAAAAAATACTCACGACACCTACACCATTGAAATGACAAGAATTTTTATCGTAAACAATCTACGTATATATATATAATATTTAGATATCTTTTAGCTAATAATCAAAAACATTATCGTATTTTCTCATATTTTTATTCATTATTCCTCTCTAACTCCTTTTTTATTTATTTTAGTTATTTTATATAAATATATATATATATATATATATATATATCTACATTCACCATCCCCAGGTTGAACACATCGATGTTTTTTAAATTCTCCTTCTACCTCGTTAATAAACGCGATTGCATGCACGCGCGCGCTCGCTCGAGCGCGAATTTATACCCGGTGAATTTCGGCCGAAAAAAAAAGAAAAAAGAGAAAAAAGAAACAAAAAAAAAGTAACGAAAAAAAAACGTTTTTTCTACGGACAGGTCGCCCGTATCGAATTTTTGTTACGCGTCGCTGACGGAAGATGAATTCGCGTTTTGTTGCAAAACGTTGGCTCTCTCTCTCTCTCTCTCTCTCTCAAATACATGAACGCACACTTTCTATATACAATCGTGCCCGCGGCAAATATACATTTCCTAGTTATTATCCAAACGTCACAAGATCTTGGAAAAAATTGTAATAAAATCGGCCAAAAACGATCCTACGTGAAAGAAAGAAAGAAAGAGAGAGAGAAAGAAAGATACAAGGTAAAGTTAAAACATAAAGATGAATCTATTTTATCTTAACGAAATTAACGAGAAATTTTCGATAAAATCTTGAAATTTGTCATCGAAAAAGAAAAGCTACAACCATAAAAGAGAGAGAGAAACTAAGAGTGAAAATATCGAATAAATTTCAGAAAGATTCTTACGTTCTTCCTTAAAGTAATTCGCAGTTATTAATATTAACAAATTAATATAATAATAATTATAGTAATAATAATTATTATTTTAGTAATTATAATTATAAAAATTATAATAATAATATTAATAATAATAATAATAACATAAAAACAAAGTAATAATATACGGTAATAATAAACGGTGACCAGTAATATAATAGCAATTATAATAAGCATAATGAATAAAAAGAAAAAAAAGTTTTCGCAATAATGACAATAATATTAACGAACCGTAATTATTACAATTATCTTTCCCAACGAGATAAGATATCTCAAACGATAAACAAATATATAAAATACAATAATAATATGGTAATACATAAATAATAATAATAATAATAATAATATAATAATAATAACAATAATATTAATAATAATAATAATTATTATATATATATATTGACAATAAAAATAACCAATGATAATATACAAAAATTAGATAATGGTTCAGCCGTAAAATCTTTTTCACATTATTATTAATTGAAAAACTAATATTTTAGTATCGTTCAAAAATAATTGCAGTTCTTAAGTATATTGAATTTTTCTAGATTTATACGGTTGAAATGTCGAATAATTCGTTAAGTAATAAACATTTAATTCTTTTATAACTTTTCGAATTGTTTTTACATGGATTTACTTCAATAATATCCCCTTAAATCATTATTGTCAACAGATTTGCAGCCCTACTTTTTTATCTTCAAACTTTCGTATCAATCACGAAATTTTTTTCGAACCAACATTGAATTATACGTTCGCTAATAGTCCAAGTGACCACAAAATCACTATATAAGGTAGAACCCATGTAAAAAGACACAGTGGATCTGACCTTCTCGGCGAGCGCTTAAGTAAACAAATCATTACCCATCTGGTGTCTTAGAATATTACGTTATCTTATATTACTTTATACTTTATATTCTGTTAATTACAACATTACTATTTATTAATTATTTAAAAAGTGAGTTTAGGAAGAATAGGCTTTTAATGTCGTTTCTTTGTTTTCAGGTAAGATTTGTATATAGAAAAGGTCAATGTTTAAATGTAAACGAAATTTGTAAATAGTTAACGAATAAACTTTGTTTTCAGAGCAACACATTGGTTTATTCTATCTAATAATACTAATAATTCTCGTTATATATATATATAATTCATTTAAAAATTAAAATTCAACGTTACTACAAAATAAAAACAATAATATAAGTAAAACATCAGCAGTTCCAATTTAACCTTTTACCATGATGCCATAAAACGGTGATGAAAAATAACTAAAAAATCCTTTTCCTAACTTTAAATAATAAAAACCGCAATTAATTTTGCACCTATCTAATATTTATATATATAATATACATTTTTTATCTTCACACACACACATTACAAACGTATGTTTGCATATATATATATATATATATTTATATATTTCTTTATATATATATATATTTATATATTTTTTTATATATATTTTTCTTCTCATTACACACGTATGTATATATACACATACTATTTATATATCCGCTTATTTATATAGTTAATATAACTCGTATATATGTATATATATATATATATACTTACTCTTTATACAGAAGGGTAATTTTTTCGTTTGATGGGGATCTGTCTGGTTGAATTTCGCACACGTGCGGCTCGCGTATCCCCGCAAGGACGATGACGATGAGACGATGACGATAAAGATGACGACGCGTGCGCCCTTATTTCATTCTGCATCTCTCCTTAATTACACTCTGCTTTGTCTTCTTCTTCTTCTTCTTCTTCTTCTTCTTCTTCTATATTTATATTTATTTTTTTGTTGTTGCCCAATCTTTCCATGTCGTTAGTCCATACCATGCTCTTTTCATTCTCTGTTTTTTTTTTTTTTTATATTCAGAAGGCGAGATGACAGTGTCGGTGGCGAGATGGCGGCTGCTGCGACGGCAGCATTGATGACAATGACGATGAGAGAGACGTCGGGGCGACATAAGTGTCAACGGTGACGACGACGCCAACGGCAAATGTTTTCACTTAACTTGCTAGCTCTTTTTTCCTTTTTTTTTTTTATCTAGTACATTATTTACAATTCCATATTTACTTATGTTACATCATTCGCCGGGACCTCGCAGCTTGTCGCCGCTAAATCCCGTAACGAACACAGCACTATCCTACGTATGTACGTTCGTTGCGTTTTGTCCCTCCATATTTATTATTTCTCTTTCTCTTTCTCTTACTTTGTTTTTCCCCCATTTTGATTTTATTCATTTCTTTTGTTTTTTGCTGTTATATTGTTTTTTTTTTCTTATTTATTCGTCACTCATTCTCTCATATTCATCATGCATTCACTCTCTTTCTCCTATTAACACTAAATATTTCGGTCCAATATTAATTCTCTTTCGTTCACAAATAGTCTTTCCTTCGATAACGCGCACTGTAATAAGTATTTAAAGAGAGAGAGAGAGAGAAAGAGAGAGAAAGAGACAGAGAAATGAGAGAAAGAGAAAGAGTTTTTAACAACACATAAACGAGCCCACTCGTCGAGGAATCCTACGAACGAGTTTCGACGTTTCCAAGTCCCACGTTTTTTTAATAGATCCTGTATTACTTTTCTCTCTGCTTAGTTAGGTTTTCAGCGACGGTGTTAACGACGTTGATCGTCCTTTATATTCATATCTCTCTTATTCTCTTATATCATCTTCGAAGTCCTCTTGTCGGGTACGAGAGACAAAGAGGATGGGAGGGAGCGAAAGAGAGCGAGAAAAAGAGAGAGAGATAGAAAGAGAGAATGAAAGTAAAGGAACGGTATTAAGAGCGAGAGGAATAGTAACATAACAGCATCGAACATCGAGCATCGAGAGCTCGTGTGTACAGCCTCCCCGGTGTGTACGGGCCAAGAGTTTAAAGCCTCGTTAGGCCCCGTTGGTACTCCGTAGTCGAATAATGTTCATCCACGATTGTTGTATCCCGTTTTTTATTTATTTTCCTTATTGATTTCTTCGTACTTTATTCCTCCATGATTTCCTCTTGTGTTCGCATAGACCGCCTAGAGCTACGAGCTGCCGGCATAACCGGTACGAGTTTGCAGATAATGTTGATAAAAATGCGGTAGACTTTCCGCCGTTGGTGGTGGCGGAGGCGGTGGTGCGGACGAGGACACGGAAGAATTCGGCGCGTTTTGAGAGGTTAATGCGAGGCCCAACGGGGGAGGCCCCGGCGAACGCTAGTGAGCCGCCAACGAGTGGGCCGTGAGACCTTGAGGACTTAGCATCGGGGGACTGTGGCTATGGCCCATAGGCGAACCATGGAGGTGATCCTGCGGATGATAGCCCTGATGGAGCCCACCCTGTCCTTGATGACCCGGTGGCATGCCTTCCATGATCCCGTCGCCTAGCGTATTAGGCGGTGTCATCCTCTTTTCCTTCTGCCGTCGGTTACAGAACCACACCCTTACTACTTCCTTTTCTAACTGCAGACTATCGGCCAACGATGTTATCTCTTGAGCGGAGGGTTTTGGTTGCTTGTGAAAGTGTTGCTCGAGTGCACCCTTAACCGAAACCTCGATGGACGTTCTCTTCTTTCGCTTTCTACCCTGTGCCGCAATCTTATCGATGCTCGTTGGCGAGCCCGTCGTCGAGTCAGCTTCCTCGAGCCATTTTTGTAAGAGTGGCTTTAGTTTGCACATGTTTTTGAAGCTCAGTTGCAACGCCTCGAACCTGCATATCGTCGTTTGCGAGAATACGTTTCCGTAAAGGGTACCTAATGCAAGACCAACGTCCGCTTGGGTGAAGCCGAGCTTAATGCGTCTCTGTTTGAATTGTTTCGCAAACGCCTCGAGATCATCGGATGTTGGCGTATCTTCCTCCCCGGCACTGTGATCCCTATCGAGAGGATGTCCCGGATGAAGTGGATGGCCCGTCGGTGGACTGTGATTGTGGGCGTCCCTGAGATGATGAGGAAGGCCGGCCTGGTGATTGTGCAACTGATGGGGATGCTGGTGAGGATGTTGATGTAACATGCCGTTCATCGCCGCGTGATATTGTTGTAGGGTCGTCGGCGAGGCAGCACCGCCACTTGGATTGTAATGTGCCGAGGGTACAACTGGCGCGTGCCAGGAATGCGGCGACGCCATACCAGGGGATTGATGAGGTCCGCGATGGTGCATGCCTTGATCGGCGTTAGCCGCCGCGGCAGCGGCCGTCAAAGGTTTCACATCTAAACTTGTATTAGCCTGATGGGGATGATGATGGGGATGATGACTCGTGTGATGCATCCCCATAGATGCTGCCCAAGGATCGCTACCGGGTTGCAAACTGACCCACGGGTTAGCCGAGGATAAGCTCGCCGCCGGATGCGAAAGTCCATTTGGCGACGGCGAGGATGTCACCTGATGATGATGGTGGTGATGATGATGATGTTGCGGCGCCGGCATATATTTCATTTCGCCGGCGTCGGCGGCGCTGCGGGGCGAGCCCGAGGAATAGCCACCCACGGCGATGTTCATCCCGATTGTTGTACCCGAACCACCATCCAGCTCGGCCGACACTGCACTACTAACCGGCATGTACGTGGTAGCGGCCATCTACTTCCCCTCGTTAAGAGGTCTTTCGAGCTGCTCGCTGCCGGTTTCTATTTTTTACGTACCGGCTAATTTTGCGAACACACCTCTCTAGATCTATACCCTTTTTTTTCTCACTCTCTCTCTCTCCTTCACACCCTCCTCTCCTCGTAGAATATAAACGATTATAGTTTCTTCAATATATTCTAGTATAAACGTAATCCTTTTTAATATCAGAGATTATTATTAACGACCGCTCGCACCGGTCCACCGTTCGCGAAAACGTGATAAATCCCGATCGAGCCGCATTCTTCCGACAAAAAGCGTACTCGTTGTTTCTCCAACCGTCGAAAACAGTATCTCCAACTATTTTGTTTTCTCTTATGTTGTCACACGTTATTGCAAATCACACAAATAACCCTTCTTCAAAGGTGACAGCACTCGCGAGAGTAGTAATCCCGAGATCACCCGATATCACTCATGCCTCGTTTTAGAACTCGCGTAAAACTAAACTAAGGTAAGAAAATGATTCTGGTTATTGATTATTATCACTGTCGATGACGAGCGAGGAGTAAGACGTAGACAACATTTACACACTCTCGAAGACTCGTAGAAAAATCGTTAAGACGAAACGCGACTCTCTCTCCTCGCTCTCGCTATCGGTCGCACTCTCGCGCGTTTTCAACTGTTTCGTCCTCGTCGTCGTCGTCGTCGTCGTCCTTGTCGTCGTCGTCGTCCTTGTCGTAATCGGTGTCGTTGTCACCCTCGTCGTCACCCTCGTTGTCTTAGGAATCGTATGTGGGAGGTTGTGGGAGAAAGAGTGGTTGCGTGGTGATACAGCCAACGCCAAGGAACGGTTTACGTTGTTGTGTTGTTGGTCAAGGAATGTCGTATGTGTGAGAATGTGTCGTAGTAGTAACAACGAGTAGTAACGAAGGAGAGAGAGAGAGAGAGTGAGTGAGATAGCGAATGAGTGAGTGAGTGAGAGAGAGAAAGAGAGAGAGAGAGTGAGAAAGAGTGCGTGGTAAGGAGAGAACGGGTCGTAGAAAGATCTCGCTCGGACTCTCTCATGCGTTATGCATGTCGTAGCTGAGAGCGACTGACTGCCTCGCCTCGTAGCTTGCCTGAGGTTCCCGAGGCTCCCGGAGCGGTTGGTGGAGGTTCGTCATGCGCGCCACCGTTCTGCCGTTCCCCACTCTTTTCTACGTTCTCTTATACGATTGGTTAACCTGGCAAGGTGGCCGTCGACGTACGTCACTGTCAGGCGGCACCTAATCTGACCGCGCCTACGGAACAGGCGAGGCACCCTAGGCGCCAGTCCTTTTTCCCCTCCACCCACCACCGCTGTCTCTATCGTTTTCTCTCTCTCTCCCTCACTCTCTCTCTTTCTCCCTCTGCTTTTACCTCTCTCCGAGCTACTACTACAGGACCGACCGAGCTTCTTCGCGCGCCGTTGCTCCTGCCGGCAGCAAAGAAGAAGACTCCACACGTCCAGGAGCCTCTTTTCTCTTTCCTCTTTATTCCTTCCAGAAGTACTCTACGTGCCTCCTTTATTCTCCTCCTCGGTCACATCTTTTCCTCACTTTTCTTCTTGTTTTTTCCTTTTTTTTCGTTTTTTGTTTTTTTTTATTTTTTTTTTTACCTTTAGATAGACCAAACCCAGGAGTATCCTCTTCTTCTTACCAACAACGATCTCTCGCAGGAATCCTACAAGCAACAGGTACTAATTTAACCCCCCCTCTAAGTAATTATCCGCGAAGAGGCCCGTCTCTAACTTTCAACAAAGATGTCACAACCTGCACGCATTTCTTTCGATTTTTCTTCCAATTCTTAAGCCACAATGCAACAGGTATACCTATATGTATATATACATGTGTGTGTGTGTGTGTATATATATGTTTATTCACAGTTAACAAATTCATCTTATCGATATCGAAATTTGTCTCGCCTGGCCTTCCAGTTTGTATCTTCGATTCCGACGTTACACAACACCAGGTATTCATTCCCGAGTGATTAATTACTCGAGAAAAATGGACCAGTTGTAACCATAAGATGGCTCGTTTCGTTTGACTCGAGAGAAGGTGGTATCAATAGGAACGACTAAATAAAAAAGCATGCTTCGTCGGTGCAGCCGCGAACCGACTGCTGATGTAAGAGAGGAAGAGAAAGACGGATAGCGAAGAAAGGGAAAAGAGAGAGATAGAGAGAGAGAGAGAGAGATAAAAAGGAAAGGGGGAGGACAGCAAGCGAGGTTTAGTACATTTAAATGAGAGCCACAGGTAGCAGCATTATGCAGTACGTGCCAGCGACCCCTGAAGAGGGGTGAGTTAGATCATCGTGCGCCGCGTTCTCTCCCTCGTACCCCCGTCCCCCTCCCCCAATTCGCCCCGGCGGGCGCCCCTTTCATACACCACAGCACAGCCACCCAGCTGGCTTTCCTATCTTCGCACCTGTGTGTTCTACAAACGAGACAAAAGTCGATCTATCCTAATATCTTTTCTTGCATTTCTTATCGTTTTTAGCGAGCATCCAAAGACCTGTTCCTCTTTGAAACAGCCTAGTTCGTTCTTGCTTCTTAAAATGCAACAGTTGGCGTTAAGTTACTAGGTCACGAGGCTCTCAGCCTTTTCCTTGGTGCGAGTTACGCGTGAAAAGCATGCCACTCGGAACAAGGGATCGAAAAAGATTTGAAAAGTTTTGTTATAAGGTAAAAAAGGAAAGAGAGGATAGAAAAGATACGGATAAAAGAAAGAAGTATATAGCATGTGGTTGTTCAACACAGTCGGTCGTATTTTTCTTTCTTATTTTTCAGGTTGACATATGAGCTACCGATAGAGAACCAAGACACCGAGGACATGAATTCGCGTTTGTTACAGTTGACCGCGTGGCTTGCTGCCATAAGTGTCATCGGAATAGAAGGAAATCATAAATAAGTAACAATAATAGAATCGTCTTTACATATGTATCGGCCAAAACTGACAGATTATGAATGGCTCTACTTAAAATGCTGAAGACGCTTGCTTCGGCTCGAGCATTCGTAGCTTTTAACTCGCACGATATAAACTAGACCGATAATGTTTTTGACGTTGCGCACGCGCGCATGAACAACTACACTTGCGAGAGAGATAAAGTACTGGGAAAACGGCAATCGTTTCGAGCAATCCCGAAGCAGTAAAGAACCGAACGATTAACGGCCGATTAAACAGATAAGTGTCAAATGCTTTAGTATCTTTATTCCCGTCTTTATATGTCCAAAGTTTAGAATTTTGTTTATCGTTGCGATAAAGTCTTACATTTCCTACTACATTTAATCGATTTTGCCACAGTACTTTAACTTCCAACGATAATAGTCCATTTTATCGCTAATATTTCGGTACATTCTCGAACCGTAAAATGACTTCTAATTTACTCAATAAAAAAAGAAAAAGATAGAATTTAAATGGTACTTTTCTACATAGATTTTCAAAACCCAATAATGTATCATCCATAGACACCTCTTCTCTCTTGTTACTTTATCAAGCACCTAATTCAAACTTAATTTTTTCTTTCACTCTAGTCGAATCGAGAATCGGATAATTTGAAGAAATATTTATTTAGGATCTAACAGGTAGTAGGTAGAAATTTCTTCTTTGTTTGTCTAGCATAGAAAGTAAGACAGGGGTTGAAACTAGCAACGGTTAACAATTTCTATGAGACTGCAGGAGAAACACTTTTACTACCTGAACGTTTGTGTGCATAATTTAGGTACCCCTCTATCCTAGTTTTGTTCTAAAGGGGGTAAAACGAAACAAGGCTACAACTTGTTTCTCTCGGTTCGACTATTGCGTCCCTTGGGTGTGAAAACATTTGTGAAAAACATTAAAAACTTTTGAATGTTACCTTGAACGGTAAGTCCTACGACCCTGAACCACCTTAAGCAAAAACATACGATGAAAAATTCGGAAAGAGTATCGTAGGTCCGGAGACTGTAAAAAAGAAAGGAGAATAGGAAAAAAGAAGAAATGAAGCGAACGGGGAATGCTAACAGACGTAATTTGACCGCCTTTATGTCCGGGAATGAATATTTTAATATTTTAATACAAAATACGCTATGAAGGATTTTATGGTAGACTATGGCTTTTTCCCTATCGGTAGAAGTATATACTACCCGCGAACTTGATAGTATAGAAGGAGAACAATGATGGGGATAAAGAAGGGAAGGGCGGAAATGATATAGAAAGAGAAGATAAAGCTAAGAGTAGAATGGAGAGGGGGTTTGTGCTTTTTAATGGGTAGTGGAAGGATCTGGAGAAGGGGAAAGGAGAATTCAGTTGGAAAATGTCTTGCTCAGATGGCAGCATCATGCGGCTCGGGTAGAGAAAAAAGGGGGATAAAACTTGCCTCAATGATTCCCCACCTTACAAATTATATTTTCTCTTTCATTGGTGGGGTAAGTTCTGGAACACCATGCTGCCATCCAACGACAACATTCCGTACTCTTTCGTTAGGATCAATGATAAACCCATAACTCGTTGGATAATAAACTATGATATTTCAGTCCTTACTCTCATATTTTAAAATTCATCAAGCATCATCCAATTAATTATTTTCAACGCGTTCGCGTTTCATCGAATTTTTCAATGTCACTTTTTTTAGGTATCATTTTTGGTTGCAGTAATTATTAACAAACATTTACAAAACGTAAAAAATATATTTAAAACGTTTTCGCACATAACGACACGTTAGTGTTATTCGCAAAGAAAATCAATCGACAGGGGTACTAACCATGTGTAAATACGAAGGTTTTTATTTGAAAGAGACAAAAAGGATTTTTGTAAAGAGATATATCAACGAACGAATATGGCGAAAGAATGATAATAGTGGTTGGTAGTGAACCGAGGAAACGGAGGTATGGAGGACAATGCTTTATTTACTGCCGGAAGCTCCGTGAGCCGAATTTCTAAGATCGCGAACGTCAAATCCTGTATTATTCGATCGGTAGCTACGGTACAATAAGATGACATCTATTCTCAAGTATCGAAAATATGAACACTAATTTTTATTCCAATTATTAACCATTTATCTTTTATTATAAAAACATTATCTACGTTTTAGGTCGGAAGCGAGGAGAATAGTTTAGGCTAGACTCAAAATTAGATTATAGCAACTGAAGAGAAAGATAGATAGAGAGAGAGAGAGAGAGAGAAAGTCCAGTTCAAGCTTAGTTATCTGAAGCTAACTTTGTGAACCCACTATCCATTGAATAAGAGAAGGACAGATAGAAGAACGAAACTCACTGTGGGATTCATGGGTGAGAAACCTCAGGCCTTAGCCAAATTTGCGTTTGAAATCGACCGCCATTTCTCTCTCTCTCTCCTTCTCTCTATCTTTCTCTCGTGGTTTACGCCAGCCTAAAGCACGAAACTATTTCGAAGCCCTCGGTATTCTAGGTTCCTAGGTTCGCGATAAACTTTGACGACATTCGGTTCGCGATGGAAATGTGTGATGCTTTTGCCTAATGCAACGTGTTAACCCTTTTGGACTTTAACCCTTTAGCATCGTTAACTTCCACGAAACATTTTGCCATAACGTTTAAATACATAGAAATTTATTGTAGAGCAATTGAACGCTCGTCTTTTCTCCGCTTTGACGCTACCGGCGACAACAGGAGTAATCGCGAATAATGATAATCGGGCGATGACGTGGGGATCACATGGAGAATGGGAAGGGGTAGAAAGGGGGAGGAAGAGTAAGGGAGAAGATGTCCAAGAAAGGGTGCATCTCGATGGCCGACGGCGGTCAGCTTTTACGATCGTTGTATGGAACGTCCGAAGATGCTGCTGTTGCTGCTGCTCCTGCTGCTGCTGCTGCTGTTGCTGCTGCTCTTTCCTACGAAGAAATAAAAAGAGAAAGAGAGAGAGAGAGAAGTTAGGAGGGAATTCTTCGTTCGTATACGTGCGTGACGTCAATATGTCGAGGGTAATAAGATGGCCGGCGATAAAGTGGTGGGTGTAGATACAAGATAACAATCAGCTGCAGTAGCTTCTGGCAATCTCGTGATTACAGGCTTAACCTCCCCCTTCTTCTCTCTTCTTCGTTTTCTATCTCTCTCTCTCTCTTTCTTACTCTTTCTTTCTTTCTCTTTCTTTTTCTTACTCACTCACTCAGTCTTTACGATATATTTCATAAGAGGCATGGATCGTCTCTCTCTCTCTCTTTCTTCCTCACTTTTCTCCTCCTACTTCTTCTATCCGACTTTAGAGCCCATCTCAAGAAGTACTTCTTTCTCTCTTTTTCTCTCTCTCTCTCTCTCTCTCTCTCTCTCTCTAACTTTGCAGTCTTTCCGATTTTCGCACATCGAATATTATAGGCTGACGGTGCAAAAGAAGAGAGAAAGAGACACGACTCAGTGTGGTGTAGGATATAAGCCTGGTTCGATCGCTTCTTCTTCTTCGGTCTACCTTTACTACCTCGTGCTGGCTACCTCGGCACAGGTACCTCTTAATAATAATTTTGATCAGCAAATTGGCGTGGTGCATATTTCAGGCACTTCGATCGTTATCTTCTCGCCGAAAGTTTTCGTTGGGCCTACCTTACATCCTCACTCGTATTCATTTTAACGTAGAAGCCCGTCGTCCATACGGAGATATATCCCTTAGGGCCATCAATGATCGAAACTTTCCAAAAGTGCGATCTAAGATCAACCTTTTCTTTTTTTTCCCCCCTCGATATGGAAGTAACTACGTTCAAATGTTCAAACGTGTTGTATATGTCGCAAGGAGATGGATCAAAATAGAGATTTGATCAAATCCCTTAACCGTTTTAATGAAAAGATGATATAATGTTGTTTAGATATTAAAAGTATTTATTTTTAGTAAAGCATGCATTAGTAAATGTTGAGTAGGTAATACAACAATAATCATTGAAACACATCTTTTGTTTTACATTGTATTTTGGATTGTCTCAGAGGAACACTTCTTAAATTCTTGACCTCCCTTGCCGTGAATTGATCATCTAACTTAGAGTTTTGATCAAATTTCCATTTTCATCATTTCCCTACGACAAATATATATGTAAATATGGTATAAACCAGAAGCAGAAAGAGAGAGAGAGAGAGAGAGAAACTGAGAACCACTTGTGCCCTCGATGTCAAGCTGCGTATTTATGACGCCGTGTCTCTGTGTTACAAGTTAGCTACAAGTACGAGCTGGTATAAAAGTCTCGATATCGTACTTTAGAATACTATTCGCAAAACGCGAAGCAATGTCGATAACGTTTCTTATTCTTTTACTAGAGACTTCCGCATCAGAAAGAAAAAAAGGAAAGAGAAAGAGAAAGAGAGAGAGAGAGAGAATCAATAGATTTCTATTTCTCTTCCGTTACTTTTCTATTTTCACGAACCTAACTCGAGCATAAAAAATACCTTCAGAAAGTAAGTGTTAACAGATTTAAACAATAATCATTAAACAAAGTAATTATTGTAGATATATATATTTATATTGTTTTTAAAGTTAGATAAAAATTAGTTAAAGGCAATTGTCGAATTATTGTACAACTTAATTGTAACATTCGCATTAAAAGAAAACTCTAAATATTTATAACACTTACAATAACAATACTTATTTTCCTTCATCTGTTTTCTCTCTCTCTTTCTCTCTGTCTCTCGTACACAATCAGCTAGATACGAAAATCGGGCTAAAAGTAGGTACGAGCCGATTGAAGTAGGAAAAAAAAATATAAAAGCAGAGTTAGCAGACGAAGAAGGATAGGAGGGATTCACGAACTGCAAAACGCAATTATCGACATTAGTCCGCGGGGTATCACGATCAGGTAGGGATGCTACCAATACGAGGAAGAAGATGTTTAGTTGTTCCTCTAAACAAAAGTATTCAAAGCTTCCGACGATCATTCGATCTATCTACTCTTGTTTTCAAATAAAGTCTATAGTTATTTTCACAAATTCTTATTTTCTTTCTATGTTGTTATTATCATAATTACGTTAGATGGATGAAAATAAATCCACGAAAAATTTCAAATATTTTCGTCCTCCTTGCTATTCTTAAAGAAGTTAACAAAAAAACTGTTGATTATTGGGTAAGTTCAAAAATAATTACGATTTTTTATTACTATTTATTTAAATTTACTTTTATCCAGTTACGATCGTATAATAAGATCATTGTAATCGGTGAAATTGACGTTACATTAATTTAATGATTTAAGCTTATATATTATTAATATTTTCATTTTATAGGTGTTTGTTGTGACAGGTTTATTACCTTTTCGAAACGTTGAGAAACGTTTCTTGTTTGCACCTGCATGTAAAACGACTTGTCGTTTAACTAAAAAGACCAATTAACTAAATTAATTGAGACATATATATTTTTTGTAACATTTATTTGGCGTTTCTATTGATTTACCGAATACTTCCTCTAACAAAATCTAATTTCTATTTATAGTTACTCTATTTAAACTTATTTATTGAAAAACAAAGTTAGAATGTAATATTCGGTAGCTTACATAAGCTCTTGGTTCGATATAGGAAGATAATAAATCAACATAAATAATTTGTCAAGTATAGCAGATATAAACATCGACCAAAATCAACGCAAGACACGAGACAAACACATTCTTAATAATCTCCCTGCATTCATGCCATGATTTCAACAGAGTATTGTCTATTATCGAATTTAATTTCTTAAATTAATCGTAGAGAAAAAAAAAAGGAGATTTAAACCATTTCTTTATACGAGTTTAGACTGTGATGTAAAACACAAGTTAAAAATTATTCTAAATATAAAAACCATATTTGATCAAAGTAAAATTAACAACCGAACATTTCGTTGTTGATTTTTCGGTTGTTTAAAAACTCTATGCTGTAATCCACAAAGTTTCAAAGAATTGAAAAATTAATTTCTCCTGTCCGCAGTTTTCCATACGCGTTTCAACGTACCGCATTAAATTAATGCATGCATTAATTTGCTTTGAAGCAAGATTAGGTTAGCCATTCTCAATGACACTCTTACGTTTCTTTTTCTTCTCTATTTCGAGATAAAACGAAATCGATAAAGATTTCGGTCGATTACCTCGCCGATAACGAACTACTATCTTCCTTTTCCTTCTCGTCCTAATCCTCAAAACTCTTACACCGGATTAATCGTAATTGCGCTACCGATTCTTCGTTACGAAACGATCCTAATAACCCGTTTCTGCTGTTTCACGATAGCTCCTCGTCATGAGGTTGGTTTGGTTGGTTAGCTGGTTGGTTGGTTGGTTGGTTGGCCCTTTCTCGAAGATATCGTGGAGGACAAGTCGATTTTATATTGCAAGTGCATCCATTGGGACTTGCACGTAAGCAACTCTGCTCCTGCTGGCTGTTTGTTACAAAAGAATTAAGTCTCGGCGCGAGGCTACCGGCCTAATAGGAACTAATTCGAGACGAATCACCCGGTTGAGAATTATGACGGTGAAAGAATTTAGGATTAATAATTTAACGCGTCACGAGCTGCATAGCGAGTAGCTCGTACAATGTATCTATAGGGCGTTCCTGATACATATCGTTAAAACATTCCTCAAATATCATATTTAATTCGACCAAATTTATTAATATATTAAACAATAATGTCATTTACTTAAATTGAAAATACATTTAAATTGATTAAACTTATAAATTAAAGCTGATACAAATAGAACTAAAAGAAACTTTACCCTTACATTTCTTAACCAGACACTCTTCGAACTAGTTGAGCTTTATTACTCGTTATACTTATATAGATTTACTTAAAATATAGTTAATTATTAAAAGATATCTTTGAATTTGAGACACCGTGTATACAAGAAGCAAGTTAGGTACGTAGCCCGGTAGCCCAGGGCCATAAGGTCGGCAGCCCTCCTGTACACCCTCACCTACACTTCAACGATGAAGAGGAAGCGGTATTAGTAGAGGTAGAAGAAGAAGAAGATTATGAAGAAGAAGAAGATGAAGAAGAAGAAGAAGAAGAAGAATAAGAGGAACAGAGAGTAGTGGAAGGATCGTCCACATGCGTCGAGAAGAGAGCTTTACAGGCACTCACTATACTTTGCGTCCTGGTATCTGTATCTCAATTCTGACGCCACACGAAGGAAACTTTCTATAGTAAAAGAAGAAGAAGAGGAAAAAGAAGAAGAAGAAGAAGAAGGAGGAGGAGGAGGAAAGGATGTTCCAGATCGAGAAGGACGGAAGACAGAAGCATCTAAAAGAAAGTAAGAGTGAGCGAGATAGGATATGAACGAAGGATAGATCCGGTGCTGCGTCGAGAGACTTGACTCCGTAATTTTCTAATTATATACTCCAAAATAATTGGTTATTATACCTGTTGTGTGATGCTGGGCCAACGTTAGATCGCGGCATGCATTGGCCCTAAAGGGAATCACGAGCGCATCCATGAATCTACCTATGTACTATACATATCATACCTTGACCATTTTTCCAACAAACAAAAAAATATATTCTTTATTCTTTAGGTTAGCAAAATATCCAAAATATCCACAAAATATTTTTCTATTGAATTGTGCCCAAAAATCTATTATTTTTCCACCAACTCAATATTTTTAACACTTTAACTGTCACGCCGAATTCACTTGTTGAAATGAATCTTTTATTTTCTGTGTTCGAATAAAAATTTGTCATTGTTTAATAGTACACGTTTTATTTCAAAGTATATTTTAATTAACGATAATGTTTTATATGCGCTAACTTAAAATTTTCATTCAACTTTTTACAATTTAAGTAGTTCAAACGTTCCGGTTACCAATGATTATTATGGTGTCACAGGAAATATTGTGGTTGGTCATAAATGACCACTATGGCAGTCAAAGTGTTAAAAATCTATTCGAATTAAATCGATACTTCTTTTTAGTTTCATCGTGCAATTAATTTCACGATATTTACATTTTACATCGTTGTTATTTTACTGGGTAATGATAATTAGGAAGAAGAATAAGAATAGTACTCGAGGATAAATTAATGGTTGAATTCATGTTGAAATTTCGTGACAGTTTACGATATAGCATATGTATATAGCAAGGACGGTAGCGCAACGGTAGTCTATCCGACGGACAAAACGATAGTTATCTATTCTTGTTGTTGTTTTGTTTTTGAAGGAACAGATCGAAGAGATCTGTGAATGAAAATGGCCATTTCACCCCTAATTTTCCTCTTCTTTTCCTTTTCCGTCGTTCCCGACGACTTGGGTATTAATAAAAACTGTGAGAAATAGCTCGCGCAATATCTAACATCGAAGTCACAACTCGTGTCTATTTTTCTTTTTTTATTTTAAAAAAAAAGATCGAAGGTTTCTTTCTTCTTGACGAATCGACCGATCTATTGGAGGAATGTGTCAAAGAAAATCGACCAATCCGATCTGGTCAGGCTCAATTTTTCCTTATGTTAACGAGCGTGAACATCTGAAAAGCAACGTGTAAAGAATCGTTTCGTTAAAGGGGAAGTAAATAAATGTCTTTCGTCGATGCATATTCAATAAGAGAAATAAACGTAAAAACGCAACAAACAACGAGTTAAAAATACCTAATCTAGATGAACCTAGAGAAAGAATGCAAAAGGTGCGGATCTATAAGATTGAATATCGTAATGATCCTTTCGTTTCCTACTAGGTAGTCGTTTAGTTTACAAATTCTTACATTATTTTTTATTAGTGTACGTTTATTAGACTATATATATAAAAAAAAAGAATAGATTTTTCAACCAGCTATACGATTTCTCTAAGTTCGATATCAACATGGACCATCGACAAAAGGGTAAATGGAAAAATTATTCCCTTTTTTTAACGTTCATGATAACAAATTCGTGAACCTTTGGCATAGCATAGATCTCAATCGTTACAACTTGAAATCTCGTTAACATCACGTTTAATTTACTTACAATAGTGCTTCAGATTTTTTTCTACCTCTCCCAATCCCTTACCCCGTTTGATAAACACAGCCCACTGAAGTACATTTTATAGATTAATCGAAGGGTAAACATTTTTTCATTTCCATAATTTTTTTCTCGTTTATACAAAGTTTTCTTTTTATCATTTTTATGTTTATATAATTTAAAGGTATTACAGTATGATGATCGAAATTATCAAAATCAAAGTAAAGAAATGAACGTTCGTAAAAGTGCACTTATTTTTATATATCAAACTTCAAGTTTTAATATTATTCAGTTAAAGTTATAGATAATACTAAGAAACTACATTTAGTTGTTAATGTTTTACGATATAAAATTTCGGTAAATCATTAGAATTTTTATTTATTTATATTCATTAAACCGAATTACTGTGGTCGTCTCGCCAAAAGGTGGCATTTCCTTTCTGGAAGGTCAAAAGATAATTTATATTTTTTGATTCTTTGTTTTGTAACAATTTATACCAGAATAGTATTGAGTTGAACCGTGGGTCAACGAATTTCTGACACACTCTCTCTCTCTCTCTCTCTTTTATACATAAAAATACTCGTGTTCGATGCATGCGATCGATCGATCGAGTTCTTAAAAACGGAGGAAGTACTACCTCGTGCGAAGAATTTGAAAGATAGATAAGAAACTCTATGGTGTCCTGTCGTCTTTTCCATCGCCTTTCTTGGCCTTTGAAGTTAATGCATATGGAAGGCAGGAAAGATAATAAAACGTCGAAAGGTCGTAGTCGAATGCCGGGTGTCGAAAGATTATCTCGCGTGTTCTGTCGCGAGGTCGACGACAGAGAGTGCCTGACCCCTTCAGCCTGACGACCGCACCAAATGAAATTCAATCTTTGACTATACTAGATTTGCATACTTTCCCTGACCGCTTCGGTAGCTCGGACGACTGTCAACGCATAAACGCGAGATTACCATAAAAGGGACACACACACACGCCACACCTCTGTCGGGTCCAGGAAAGAATTTAATAAATGGTGTGAACTAGCCTGAGAGTTTAGTGGTATATCGATTTTTTAACCTATCGATCTCTTTTCCGTTCTCATAGATATACAAAGTTTCGTAGACAAACCGATCAGGATAGGAGAATATATATATGGCTTTTTAGTCGGTTGCGATCAGAGAGAGAGAGAGAGAGAGAGAGAGAGAGAGAGGGAAAGAAAGAGAGTTAAACTTAAGAATTGTAGAGGAGAAATAAAGAAAGAGGGATCGTGAGGTCGTCGTTCGTACGGATGATGAAGTGGCCCTCTTGTTATCCCTAAATACCACGCGCGGCTCATGAGCAAACACCGAGTGCAGTGAGACTGCCCGCCGGTTAACACCGCCAGTCCCTATCTGGCCCCATGAGACCGCACCTTAGGGGGGCCCGAGCCCCCACTGGCTTCTAGCACCCTTGTTCAACCCATTATAAACAAGGCCTGTCTGGACCCCAATGCATTATCCTCCAATATTCCTCCTTCTTCAACAACAACCGCGGCATCGTTCGATTCGCCGCACCTTTCCACTCCCACACTCTCATATTTGAACTTTATTTTCTTTTCTGAAAAACCTTCCTCCTCCACCTCCACGTACTTCTCCTCTTTCTCCTCCTCTTAACCCTACACAATTACATTTTCAATGTTACGCAACGTATCAGCTCCATTCGAGATTTTATTATTTCCGTTTCTTTTTCTATTTTCCATCTTTTTCAATAGGACGTATCGAAGATTTTGATTAAACATCATACTAATTAAATAATTTATTACAAAGAAGCGAGTTGGCCAGCTGATAAACGAGGCCCATTCTTCGTGAGGTCTCTCGGAATGCTCGACGGGCCCAAATAAGATTTTTCTTCTCTTTCTTCTACGGGACTGATGTGAAAGAAAAGAACATCGCGATTGGTTAGACGGATCCTCATCGTTTAACAAGTAAAAAATCATCACGCGTGAAATCAATCCTTTTCATGGTGCTCCTTCAACTAATAATATATATTGTTAGTCGACGAAAACGACGCCAAACGGAGAATAGATTTTTTATATACGTGAACCCTTCTTTATCTGCTCTTAAAAGGATATTACTAAAAGGATATTAATAAGTAATATCGGGAACATTCGAATTATTTAATATTGAAATAAACAACTGTAAGATATTTATTTGTTGAAAAAATTAAACAAATTCTAATACGATCTTATATACTATACTGTATTATATAATTGCAATTCAGATGCAACTCTACTTTATTCGTCTCAATACATAATATGTCTAAATTTTTATTAATTTATATTCAAATACAAACATAACTACATTTTTATTTTCTACAAATTAGACTCAAAGCTAATAAGCTATTATCCTGTATTATGACCAATATATAATAAGAACATTTACTGTAATCAGTATTTTATAATCTTATTTATTTATATATAAAATAATACATATTCTCCAACACACACATTACTTAATGAATAATTCAATATTTTTCAACGATGCTTTAATAGAATCATTATATAAGTTATAAAGGATATTACCTCGTACAATGCACATCGGCAATGATATTTCTTTTAAGCAATATCCTCTAAAATCCTTCCTTTATAAAATTTAGAACTACTCAAAAGTGTATTGAGAAAAGACATCGTGCCTGAAGGCAAATACGACAAATAGGGAAAAAACAAGGAGCAGATGTCCCAAAAAACTTCATTGAATTGTATTGTAAAAAAGAAATGAAGAACTATCTCTAAAATGATCATTCGAAAAGGATCATCTAAGAAGGATCTTTAAGGTCTATTGAGAAACACGCTGCTGCGTCACTTGTCGAACTATAAATTAAGGATGATAGGGTAGAAGAGTGGGAGGGGACATTTCTTGATCGTTGCTTCAAATAGTTTCCGGTCTAACTCACCCCGGATCGCATTACCAAGCCATTACTCTCTCTCTCTCTCTCTCTCTCTCTCTCTCTCTCTCTCTCTCTTTAGGAATCGAGTCATCCCTCGGAGTCATTCTTCGTGGCACGAGGCAAGAGTGGTAAAAGTAGGGAGGGCTGCAAAGAAACTAACGGTGGAATCGTTTCCCGAACAAATCCCGCGAAGGGTTCCTCCGGTTCTACCGGATCAGAACGAATCATTAGAGCCGTAGTGACACAATACAGGTCACGTGGACCAAACCCACCACCCTCAGGAAGTTTAACGTGGAAGTGATTTCTTTTTTTTCTTCTTCTTCTTCTTTTTTTCTCCTCTTGCAATGATATTCCTCTAGCTTTTGCCAATGGGTAATACGCATAACGCTCTTGACGTCTAAATCGAAAGAGTCCGGAACGAAAACGACGAATCTCGATGATTTACGACGATTGTCGGACTCATTTATTTCAATCGCTAAATATTTACTAGACGAATCCTTTCAAAGATATGTTGTATATCTTTCAAGTCGTTATTTATACGAGTAATTTTCTTACAATATCTTTCGATTACTGTTGACATAATCCTTGTTTTATTAGCAAGAAGCAATCCTAAATTTATTACAATTACTCGTTGCTGGATAATATTTTAGGAATTTGTCTTAAATACCAGATGGTGATTGTTTGTTGGATTTTTAAAACAAATATCAATTTTTTTTTATATATATATTTTCTAATTTCTAGTTTTATTTAATTGTAGCTTTACAGTCCAACACACGTCAGTTTCGCAATCTAATGCACGATTACCACTAAAACTATTAGAATAGTAACTCACTCGTTCATAAGGTCACATATAAAAAATATCGCGGCAGCACCTTTCCAACAATCTCCACAGCAACAACGAAAACCAAAGAAGATTCTTGTATTAAAAACGATACCGTTAAAGGTGAAGCAAGTTGCATCAACGATGGATGAGACTCCCCAAGAACAGACGAATATTGTGCATCCACGAACTACGTTGGTAATTGAAACAAAGTATACATACGCTACTTTTATCGAACAAATCAAAATGATTCGTATTCATTTCAGATACCTATAAGATGGAATAGTCACATTACTGACATGCAGGCAAGTTTTCTATTCTTTCTGCGTAATAAACTGTATGTTGACGTAACGTTAGTGTGCGAAGGACGTTATCTGCAATGTCACAAACTGATATTATCCATTGGTAGCGAACATCTGAAAAACATGTTGCAACACCTTCCTTCTAACAATCCTACAATCTCATTAGAAGATTACAATTACAGGGAAATTATAAAATTGATCGAATACATGTATGGTAATGAAATTATTATTTCTCATGACGAATTACCTGAATTATTATATGCAGCTAAGAGATTAAGGGTTAGAGGATTATGTGAAACTGGTTGGTATATTTGTATTTCTTTAAATATATATTTTTTTGTTCACAAAATTATGAGATCAAAATTGTGTTTAACTAATTATTTGATTATTTTAAAGATACCTACCGGAAGCTTATCGAACAACTAACTATACAGAGTAATATTGAAAAGCGTGTCGAAATGGAAGTATTAAAGAGGGAGTAAAAAGGGGAGAAAAGAGGGAGAAAAGAGGATCGGGAGAAGGGGGACGACTGGCATACAAAAGCGTGAGAGTCCACCTGCACGCGTGGCTTCTGCGAACTGGAAAAAAGATCCACCCTGCAATGGTCCATCTCCTTCCCTGAATCCCGGTGGTACAACTAACCACTAACACCTCACGACCACCCTCATGCTCATAAATCGTTCAGTCAAGGTATTTAAGCCGATAGATCATGTTTTAAACAAAAGTCGCACTGATCCGTGCGGCCCGGAATTTAGCGTTGTGTAGTAGAAGTATGTAGTAGAAGTTTGAGTCTATATATACACACAAATACAAATACTCGTAGATGAATGCAACCACGCATAGAAACGTGTAGCAACCCCATAAATCCTTCACTCGGCTAGCTGGCTAGCTAACCGAACCATTCGCGCGGCTGTTTTCTAATATTTTGATTTATGTCGCTTTCACTGGCCGCTAATTTGGCGGCCTTTATCCTTTATTTGCGCGCTTATGGCTGAAATTTGTCCCTCTGACACAGGCTTCACGGTTTTCCCCAACGGGTCAAACCACAATACCTGTCTACTCCCTCTGTCTTTCTATCTCTCTCTATTTTTCGTTTCTTTCTCTCTTTTCTTCTTTCAAAGAGGATCTCGCTTACTGTCAAGCATTGTGTTCCTCATACGCATGGAATAAACCCTCGTATTCTCAAGGATCTCCATGCCAGGCAGGTTTTGTCGAGAAATTTACCTTAAAAGAGGAACAGATCGAATATTATCGTCAATTGTCCAAGAATCACAATATTTCCAAATTTCTTGGTATTTATCGAAAATTTTACTTATCCCATCTTCGAGGGTGTTCTATCTTCTATTCCATCCAAGAAGAAGAAAAAAGAGAAAACGAAACTCATTTCCAATATACTATAATAATATCTTAAGGTCGATAATGAAAATAGATATATAACATTATTCTCAGTTTACACAAAAATTTATTTTAACAGGTACCGTAGATCCTGAGTTTGACTATTTATGTAATTAACATCACTATTAGGTTGATCAATACATAATGTCTAATTTTTATTCCTTTAATTATAATAAACAATATTAGCATTTTTATTGTACAAGTGTTTGATAATGCAAATAATATTTAATAAAATAATTTTTGTAATGGTAAATGTTTGACAATTTTTTCTTACATCTAAATATAAATAATGTAACAATATATAGAATATTGTTATTAAACATATTTTACATATTAAAAAAAATATATATTAATTAAATTTTAATATTATCCTAAAAACAAAAGAAGAAATTTTATATCTCTTCACAAAAATATTACAATTAAATAAATAACTCACAGATAAAGAGAAGTTGGACAGAATCTGCTACTGATGTGAATAATTTTTTAATTTTTATTAACATTTTATATATATTTAAACAAAATAATGGATCTTTTACCACAATTCAATAGGAAAATTTTGCTTTTTTTCTGTTATATACATAAAATATTTTGTTAACTTTAAACACCTTTTTGTACTTTACTTCCATCCAAATAAAACTGTCATTAAATTTTTCTATTGAAAAAATTCAAATTCAGTAAAAAATAATTATCATAATCTGTTTATTCAAACGAACTACAATTTACATACCAGTTTAGATTGTAGACAGAAATCCAAGTAGATAAACAACACTTACGTAAAAGTGTCATTGTCGATACGACGCAGACGATAGAGGGGAATTGGACTAAAAAGAACAAGACGAACGTAATATGCGAATTAACACTCTTGAATAATGTATGCTTTTTCTCCCTAAACCACCACCCGTCTTCCCCTTCCGTCTTCCTCGCACTCTCTTTCTTACTTTTTGTTTTGATCGTGTCTCCCGGACAATGCAGAATACTGGCGATAAGAAAAGGATACTCTAAATCGAAGCCGATTGGATAAAAGTAACCCCACCTAAGATAAATAAATAAATAAAGAAAGAAAAAGAGAATGAGAATGAGTAAGAGAGAGAGAGAGAGAGAAAGAGAAAGACGAGATGCAAAAGACGAAAAAATATGGAGAAGGAAGAAAAAAAAGAAGAAAAAAAATCACTCGAGGGAGAGAATCCACTGTTACGTACTCTTGTCGATGCATTTATGTATCTCGCACGATCGGTTACCGATTTCTTTCCCCCTTTTCATTCTTTCTTCCTCTCTCTCTCTCCTTCTTTCTCGTTCTCGCGTACAACATCTGATCTCGCTTGCAAAGATTGGTCCATAAAGCAAGACGAAAAGCAAAACCAAAGATCGAAACGATCTATATTTCTCTCTCTCTCTTTCTTTTGGTTCCCTTTTTTTATTTTTTTTTATCGAACTAGATTATTCCAAAAGATCGTAGAATTTACATTGCGTATAAGTTTGCGACTAGCCAGTGACGCTTCTGAAAAAACAAATTCGATAAAAAAGAAGAAGAGAGATCGAACGATCGATCGATCTTCATTCGAGTATTGATCTCCTTTCCTGCGTTTACATCATTCCACGTAGATCTCGTCTAAAAGAGTCGTGTGATATTTTGTTCTTTTTACCTTTTTTTCTTTGACAAGATCTTTATACGCATATATACGAAAACATTTATTTCGTTGTTCAATTTAAATAAATCATCAAAATCGGAAGGTTCTCACGTCCTTTTCAGGGTTGTGTTATTGCTGCTGTTGTTTTTGCTGCTGCTGTTGCTGCTGTTGCTGCTACGGTTGCTGTAGTTGCTACTTTCAAAGTCAAAACGTGTAAATTTCCTTTTTATTCCGGATTTCCTCATGTTCTTTCTAACTGTATCGCCACTTCGTGACAACCTTCTCGAAGATACATTTTTCACGCGTACGCGAGATGAAACAAAAAAAAGTGAAGAAAGGGAGAAAAAAGAGAAGAAGATAGCAAGATAGATAATACTGTTTTACCTGATATTCTGACAACAGGTACCTAAGTCCCAAACCTTAGTTTCGAGCTTTCCGGTATCACAAACTATCTGTCTCTCTCTCTCTCTTTTTCCTTCTACCCCTGAAAATATTAAACTTGGTCGTAGCGAAGGTATTATCTGATCCTTGCTCTCATCACCGAAAGAACAAAACGCGAGTGGCCCTATCTGGTCACGATCACGATCGTAGTACATGATCTACGCGCTACTCTTATTATCTTCCAACAATCTTAGGATACTTACTTATCGTTGGCCCGCGGGAGGACATCCTCTATCCTCTTTCCCTTCATTATCCTCATCTCTCACGTTACTACCCATCTTCGATACGATCATCTCAACCCTGTACACCTGACCAACGTCAAATCTTTGCACCGCATATGTAATATATAATGTTAAGGAAACCGGAACAAGTTGATACGTTTCTTAGTTTTCTAATTTTTTTTCTTTTTTTCATATTTTTTCATTCAATATACTTTATACTTTATTACTTTATTAAACAAACCTAATATTTAATATATTATTCAACTATCTTTCTCTTGTAGATATCTTTGAAAAGAATACTTTTAAGTAAATATATACATACAAAATAAATTGAAAAATATTTATTAGATTAAATGATAATAATATAAATTATAACTATACTTCTAATAAAGCAAGTTAAATATTGTTCTGAGGAATATTAATACATCTGTGCATTTAATATGTTTTCAATTTAATTGACAGAGTTGAACACAAATAAACAATGAATATTTTGTCCAAGCTTCTGAATACAAAATTCGCATATCACAAATGTTCGAGTGTAAAATAAATCCGACATTTCATATGCATCATCCTAATAAATAATATATCTTTACCACATTTTATATGAGTTTATATCATAATATATATGTGTGTGTGTGTGTGTGCATTGAATCGATTTTTTACCTCACAAAAATAGATTTTTATCACGCGTTGATTTTTAATGAATTAACTAAAGTGTTACTTTTTTTTTTCAATTTAATCAATTTCATTGGATACTATTTATATATTATGTTAGTTCCTGACGATTAATTTTAATTATATATCGGTGCTGAGATCCACGCCCATCTGTTTTGGCGTTAGATTCGATGTAACATCATGCTAAGGGAGGAGGGGTCTTCGAACGATTCACGTTGAGAAACCCCTCTCCAACCTTGTCTTACATTACTTTCTTTTTCATGAATATAGCAACGTCACTACGTGACGTTTAGGAAGAGAGGTAAAAAGTTTCGACGCCTGTTAGACGCAACCCCCCCGCGGAGAGAAAAACGATCTGGACAGGTGCAAAGACTCCTGCTCAAAATCGCACCTATCACCTTATCAATTTAACAACAGGTGAAATCGATTAAAATATTTTGAATACTTCTAGAATAATATCGTACGATTAAACGGTTAGAAGAAAAAAAAATGTCAAGATTTTTCCTTCCTCTTTTTTTTCTTCTTCTTCAAAAAAACAAACAATAGGATAGTTACGAGCTAACATGAAAACATGTTTAACTTGATCGAAAATAGGATCACCTTAGGAAGATTAGACCACCTTTTGCTTGGAGAAATGCCCTCAGGTTCTTAAGAAAAATTGTCGAAAAAACGATTTATGGGCCTTTCAAAAGAAGATTCCACCTGCGGTTAAACGATATATTTCACAGGCGCCAGAAATTAGGTAACTTGGAATGGACGGACTCTGAGAAATTCAAAACCGTACAATATTGTTAGAAGTATCGTCGAAATGTGTGGTTAAACAAAAAAAAAATTAGACCCAGCTTTTTAAAGAGAAAAAAGAAAAAAGATATAAGAAACAAGTATAAGAAGAAGTAGAACAAAATCGTTTCCTATTTCTTTTCTTTTTTTGTCGTAGGGAATTCTTGTCAAGACAGATAGAAGAAGATACAAGAGAAGATAAAATGTTTTATCGTTTTTGAAAGATCGTTCGAATTGTTTGACAAAAAAAAAAAAAAGTTATTTGCCGTTGTTTCTTCTTCTCGAAAACATGTTGGTTTTCGGCTTCGAAGCAAGTTCTGGTAAACGGCCGGTGGTATGGCACGTTTTCACAGCGACGTTCTGGCGACAGAAAAGAAAAGGATGAGAAAGAAAACAAAAGCGAGAGGAAATAAGTCCACGAGAAAAGATCCAGGTAGGAGATGCTAATGGGGACCGATTGTTTTTTCTGTTCTGTTTTCCTCCCCTTGGCATTGTTCTTACATGGGTCCGCCTCCGCTCATCAGTTAACATTGTCCGCGCATTAGATCGGTCTTGTTCCAAATTCGACCAACTCGCGAACGAGTAAGCAAGCAAGCAACCAGACAAACAAACAAACAAACAAACAAACATGCTTTTATCCTAAAAGAATGCACGACTCTTTCCTGCTGTTGTAGAAAGAAAGGAAGACAAAGGTGGCAAACAGCTAAATACCTTTGTTTCATACACGAAACTTTCGTTCACATCATGTTAGATCCTTTTTTTATCTGTTTTTTTTTTATAATACATTTGTAGACAAGAACTTTTACCAAAACATAAAATACCGATTAGAAAGAATACCAATATTTTCTCGGTTGTCTCATTCATATCGTTATTGAAAATCGAAATACGAAAGATAGGTATTTTCTTTTTCTAAATTTCTTCTATTCTAATTACAATGTTCTACATACTCCTAATCGATGTATACAAAACACTTTGATTATTTTTACTACACTTATTATATTTACCCAAAACAAAATGTTCAGGAAACAATTATTTCGAGATAACAGTGCATCGAATAAAATTAGTGTTACTACTTTTTTTCGTTACTACTCGTCCCGATTCGCAACTCCGTTTAAAATTATTGAAACTTCGCTAAAAGAAAAAAAAAGATAGAAAGCTTTATTGCGACGATTAGCAAAAGATCGTTTATCTCGAAGATCCTTATCTCGAGGTAAGCTTTTTCTCTTTCTTCGAGAGAGATGAGAATGCCAAAGAAGACAAAGTGAAAGGAGAGAAAAAATACAAAAAGAAAAAATAAAGAATACGAATGCGAAGAAAAGTCGAGGAAGAGAAGCGAAGGTGGAAGAAAGAGAGATAGGGACGAGAGAAGGGTGGTGGGGTGAAGGACAGGGTGGTGGGTTTTTTTAAGACCTTTCGAAGAGGAGCACGTTTGGAAGGAAAAGGACGTTGCGTTATATACCTTGGCGAATAGACAGGAGGAGGTGCCGATATCTCGACCGTAATTTATCACCCAGCTAGACCGGCTAGAAAAGACGGTCCCAGAACGATTCTCCTGTGGGCCCCGCGGCTCAAGATCACCAACGGAGAGAATGAGATAGAGATAGACACCGAGAAAGGGAAATGGAGAAAGAGGAAAAACGAAAAAGAAAAGTTCACGAAAGAGGGATTCTTAAAAGAGAGAGAGAGAGAGAAAAAGAAAGAGAAAAAGAGAGAATGAGAGGGAGAGTGAGTAAGGCCCTGGGGCCAGCCCTCATTACCACGCCTCTAGACTTCCTAGTCATTATATGGTGGTTCCAATACCAAGATCGCGTTTCATCACGAATACCATCGCGGACATTCCACCGACATGACAGAAAAAAATGAAAAACATGGGGGGAAAAGAGGTAGAAAGAGAGTTAAATGATGTGTATCATCCTACCGAAATACGAATGAGATTAAGCATCATCGTAATATGTTTTTTTCTTTAAAATCGAATTGCGTGTCTCCTATAATCTCTAACAGGTACAAAAATACCCTCTAATACACTAATAAACCTCTAATAAACTCATTGTCGTTTAAATCTGGTTTTGTTGGAAAGAAAGAGAGAGAAAGAGAACAAAAATGCGGAAAATTGGGTCGAATCATGGAAAAGAAAGTTCTCCAAAAAGGAAAAGAACAAAAAAAAGGAAATTTCTGTAAATGAGAAAGAGAAGTTGGTGCTCCGCCCAGAGGCTGGTTGTAAATAATTAAAGAGAACCAGTAAAAACAAATATATCGTTTCGCGCAGTGTGATAGATGATGTTGCTTATTCAGCGTTCTGGACGCAAGAGGGAAGAAGAGAAGGTAAGAAGAAAGGATGCAGGTGGAGGTGGAGGATGAAGAGGAGGAAGAGGAGGACAAGAAGGAGGATGAGGATAACTTCAGAGGTTGGTAGGCTTTTAGGGCCTTACGTTGGAACCACGAGAGGGTTCAAGGGCGTACTGAAGACCCGGAGGATTGGAGGCAAGGAAGGCGAGGCAATTAGGAGGCACAGCAGGGTGCCAAAATCTTTACCCTCCTCGTTCAACCTCTCCTCCTACGCTAAAAAACTCTTTCGTCTCTCTCTCTCTCTCTCTTTCTCTCTCTTTGACTTCCCGTTGGTTTTCCTCTTCATCTTTTTGGTCATATCGAAAAGGATAGGACCGTTCTACTCTTTTCAAAACAATCGACATCATTGATGCCCTCCCTTTTAGTGTCCATATCCTTTACCATTAATTCTAAATATCCTTGGGGACAATTCTTAGTTTCACATTAATTTCATTGTTTTTTTAATCTAATATATAATATAGAATAAATAATATAAATAGAAATATCTTAAAATATCCTACTCGTTATTTATAGTAATTGTGGTTTTGTAATTATTTATGGTAATTGTTACAACAACGAATGTACGAATAAAAATCATTGACCGAAATGTGAATGTGTAACGAGGCCTTCATTTATGGATCAATGTACGCGTATTAATTTGTTTACTTGATTTATAGATTACAAACAATAAATTAATTATTTAATTAGGTATTTTTATTAATAATAAACAAAGGCTCATTTAATTAAAAATTATTGATATCATTTTACTATTTTTTCAGTAATTTTTCTTCGATTATACGATCGACCTTCATATCAGCGCCATCTTTCTTAATCGACCAGTTAAGTTTATTAAAAAATCTATTGTCGATAACAAACTTACAAAAGTATCATCAATCGATACGAATTCGAATGTCGATAACAGAATTCATTATTATTAACATTATTTATCGATAATATCGCAATTACAATTATTTATAATTAAACTTCTTGCTGATTGCAATTTAATCGAAAAAATAATAATATTGTCCTTTTGTGATATAAGTAACACATATAAAAAATATATTCGAGAAAAAAAGAATCCGAAAAATAATATTTTATGTTAGACTTTTTGTTTTAATCATCTTAACCCTTTGACATACAATGACATCTGTGATATGTCATTCATTTTATGCATCAATGTGTAGACTTTAATAGTTAAATCTTGAAAATTCAATTAAAAGCATTATTCAATATTAATCATTGTCAATTTTTTAATATCCTAATTGAAAATTTTTACCACCAGATGGTGCTTCGAAAAAATACACATAACTTGGTTGTCAAGTCATCCAAAATTATCTGACTGATAAAAAGTATTTCCAAGGACAGAGTAACAAGATAGTTTTATTTGCGAAGTATTTTATTTTCGTATAATATATCACTTTTTTTATTGTCTTTATTTTTTTAAAGTATTCGGAATATATAATATTCAATATTAAGAATACTATATTAACCTGTAACTTGAAACGTAGTCTCTTTGTTTACAGATTCGCTATGGCTGACAATAAGGAACAAACTAAATCATCTCTTGCTCCAGCATTAGAAAAATTATTTAGGTAAAATTAAAATTGTGTATTTAAATTAATTTAAATTTAAAAAAAATATATATATACATATATTTGTTAATATAAAAACCTATGAATAATTATTTATATTTTAATATTGTTACAGTTATATAGATGCTCATAAAGTAGAATATATTGATAATCTACGAGAAGCAGTTGCTATTAAATCGGTTTCAGCATGGCCAGATCATAGAAATGAAATAATTAAAATGGTCAAATGGACGGAAGTTAAATTAAAAGAGCTTGGTGCTACAACAGAATTAGCAGATGTAGGAATACAAACATTGCCAGATGGTTCTGAAATTCCACTTCCACCTGTGCTCTTAGGAACTCTTGGTTCTGATCCTAAGAAAAAAACTGTTCTTTTATATGGGCATTTAGATGTCCAGCCTGCACTTAAAGAAGATGGATGGGATACAGAACCTTTTGTTCTAACAGAAAAAAATGATAAACTTTATGGACGTGGCAGTACAGACGATAAGGGACCAGTTTTGTGTTGGATCCATGCACTTCAAGCTTACAAAGCTATTGGTGTTGATTTTCCAGTAAACTTAAAGGTACTTATTTAAAGAGCGTCATTTAATTTTGAACATATTAACTAATTTTGTATTATAGTTTGTATTTGAAGGTATGGAAGAAAGTGGCAGCGAAGGATTAGACGAATTACTATGGAAACGTAAAGATAATTTCTTACAAGGAACAGATTACGTTTGCATATCTGATAATTATTGGTTGGGTACTACAAAACCTTGTATTACATATGGATTAAGAGGAATTTGTTATTTCCAAATTGAGGTAACATGTGCGAGCAAGGATTTGCATAGCGGAACGTTCGGTGGTATTGTACACGAAGCAATGTCTGATCTAATTTACTTGATGAATACCTTGGTAGACGTCAATGGAAAAATATTGGTTGATAAAATTTATGATAATGTTGCTCCTATTACTGATAGTGAATTAAAAACTTATGAAACTATTGAATTTGATGTGAATGAACTTCGTGAATCTTGTGGAGCAACTAAATTACCTCATAACGAGAATAAGGTATGTTTAAACTTAATAAAATATATTTAAACGCTCATTATCATATTTGTTATTTTTTTTTGTCTAAAGATTCATCTTCTGATGCATCGTTGGAGACAGCCAAGTCTATCCCTTCATGGTATAGAAGGAGCTTTCAGCGAACCTGGTGCAAAAACTGTTATTCCAAGAAAAGTTATTGGAAAATTTTCAATTAGATTAGTACCCAACATGACGCCAGATCAAACTGTTGAACAGGTTACAAAATATTTGAAATCCAAGTGGGAAGCTAGAAAAAGTCCAAATGTATTTAACGTGATTATGAATCATGGTGGTAAACCTTGGTCAGAAAATCCTGATCATCCAAATTATGTAGCTGGACGAAAGGCTACTAAACACGTTTATGATGTTGAACCTGATCTTTCTCGCGAAGGTGGATCTATTCCAGTAACATTAACATTCCAAGAGATCACAGGTAAAAATGTTTTACTCTTACCTGTTGGAGCAGGTGACGATGGTGCCCATTCTCAAAATGAGAAATTAAACATATATAATTACATTCAGGGAGTAAGTATATTTCCTTTTTAATTATTAAAATAAAAAAAGTATTTATTCAGCTTAGCTGACATTTAATAAACTTCATAATTTCTTTGCAGACGAAATTACTGGGTGCTTATCTCTATGAAGTTGCTAATGTTTAATATATTTATATTAAGTTGATATTAACATTATTACTCTTTTAAGAGATTTTAATTATATAAAGAAAAGTGTGAGGAAGAGAAGAAGCTTTTTATCAAATTGATATATATATAAATTTACATAAAACTTTATAAAACTACATATTGAAAATTAATTATAAGAAATCTGCATTATAACTATTTTTTTTATTCCTGTTCAACTTTTAGTACCCATCCTGGTTCACCTTTGTGAGCTTCATATGGTAGCTGTACAACGAATTTCGTTGCAAGTTGTTTCCACTATATAATAAATAACAACAATTAAAAATATGAAACATTACAGATATAACATCAAACAAACTTACATCAAGATGTTTTATAAAGCCAAGTAATGATACAAGGCTATTACTTGGAACTTTTAAGGAACCCAAAGATAAAATACTTTCTTTTGGCCATTCTAAAATTAATATATAAAGTCTTTTTTCATCTTTACTTTGCGTATACCATACATTACTTGTTAATGTATCATTCTGTATTTTCCATGGTTTAGTATTATAAATGGCTTCACCATTTACTTTTAACCAAGAACCTATTGTAATATAATCGTTTATATTAATATTGTTTAATACTTTAATTTAATAAGAATATAAAAATATAAAAATTCTTAAAAACCTATTCCACGTAGTCTTTCTTCAAATATTGGAGAAATAATACCATCTTTAGTTGGACCAACATTCATCAATAAATTTCCACCACAACTTACTGTAGTTACCAATTCTTTCACTAACTCATTAAGTGTAAAATAATCTGTTAAAGCAGCATTTCTACGATAACCCCAAGACTTTTTATCGATAGTCATACAATTTTCCCACTTATGTGGAAGAAGTACTCCTAAATATATAAAAATAATAATAAAAAATCATATTATTGTAGAAAAGAAAAAAAATTCAATCCATACCAGGATTAAAACGATCGGTGCATGTATAAAAATCACCATGATGACACGGAATATTTCTACCCCATCTATCATTTACAACTACTGTTTCTTTTACAGGACTTTCATTATATAACCAGGATAAAAATTCTTTTGATTTCCAATAAGAATCAGTAGCTTCCCAATCACCATCCGACCAAATAACTTCTGGTTTGAACAATTCAATAAGCTCATGCATTTCTGGAATTATTTTCTGCGTAACGAAAATATCCGTTGTAAAATTATTTTGTTTGTCAGCAAGATACATAGGATTATACCACTCGTATAAAGAATGATATAATCCAAATTTGATATCGGTGGATGATCTTAACGCTGTTGCCAATTCACCTATATACGTATTACAAATAAAAAATAAAGAAAAATTGGCCTAATATATAAATTAAATTATCAAGTGTACCTATGAGATTTTTCTGTGGTCCAATGTCCATAGAATTCCAACTGAAAGAATATTTTGATGGCCACAGCGTATATCCTTCATGATGTTTACTAGTCAATACAACATATTTTGCACCCGATGATTGAAACATTTCACTCCATTGAGATGCATTAAAAAATTCTGCAGTAAAGTCACGAGCAAAGTCTTGATAAGTGTAATTAGGTGGATATCGTTCCTTCATGAAATCATGATATTTAGTACCAGTTTCTTCTATAATACAAAGAGACAAACTTGAATATAGAATACATATATTTGTCATTTTATTTAAAAAAACACGCAAATATATGTATACCTTTCCAGTTATTCCAAAACCACTCTGAACCGAAGCTAGGTACACTAAATACTCCCCAATGAATAAATATCCCAAATTTGGCATCGTCGTACCAAGAAGGAAGAGGTCGAGTATCTAAACTATTCCAAGTAGGATCATATTTAAGTTGGCCTGTATTGCGAGCTAATAATAATTCATGTTCTTCTATATTACTGCTTTCTATTACAGGATAACGATCTCTTGAAGATCCACATTGTACAACGATGTTCCACAAAAATGTAATACACAAAAAAAATGTTACTACTTGCATGATGTATATATTTATGTATGTTCACAGAAAAACAATAATATTTATACTAATTTCTCACATATTTATCAATTTCATTACAGAATGCTATCTGAAAGTATATATCATTTACAGTTATTGAAAACACTGCAACTTGAGCATACAAAGATTGATAATCGGTTTAATCAGGTTAAATCGCATAAAGTCGTATCAGAGTCACTTGAAAATATGATAACCATACTTAAAGGAAAGAGAGATTACTTTCTATATAATAAAATTATCTTGTTATTCTTTTATACTTTTTAAATATAATTTTATTTAGACACAAATTACTATAAACTATTTTTACTTATACTAAAGATTAAGATTGTTTTAATAAACGATACGCGTTAAAATACTTTTAATTTACATATCTGCAGTTTAACAGTATATGTATTGTATATGTATCTATATACAGTCAGTCACAAAAATATTCGAACATCTCAGGAAAAATGTAATATTTCTCTATGATAAACACAATGAACATGAAATTTGCTCTAATCAGCAAAAATAACGTCATTCCGTTTATTTTTAGAAATGTAAATTTTAACAAACTGAAGTATTTCTTTGCTGTTTATTACGTTAATATACGATTTTCATTTTGATTATCTGCTCGTTGCCAATCTTATACACACAAAACTTTTCGCAAATTGAGTGTACAGTGATAAAACGTTTTAACTATAGCACTTATCGCTAACATTTACAATTCACGGACGTTCACACACTTTGACGAATAAAATTAATTTCTATCTAAATTTTGATATTTTTATATGATACCTTAGCTACAATACTTTAACTAATTTTTTAAAAATTTCCCGGTAAAAAATGACCGACTGCGGCGCCATATTGAAAAATTGAACTCTAACATTGATTCTTCCTCCCATGTTACAAATATTATGCTAAAAAATATTATACTAACAGCTTTCTAGGAATTAAACTACTATTAAATAGACTAATAATAATCCGTAGTATTTGAATATTTTTATGACTAAAAAATCTATTCTATTTCTTCTGTTTACTTCCATTATTAGAACAATCATAGATAATAAATAAATATTTTTGTATATTTTTGTTATCTAAAAACCATCCACTATCGTGACATAATATATTTGTTTTTAGCTATTCGTACATTTAATTAAAATACGGAACATAAATATGAAAACTATAACAGTGGTTGAATATTTCTTTGACCGACTGTATTTGTAATATGTAAACATTACGTAAATACAAGTTTCTGATAAAACTTATTTATGAAGTGTGATAAGACGGGAAGTAATATTTATTTTAAGAACATTAAATATGTATGTCTCATATCTACTGCATTCAGTATTGAATATAATTTAATCCAAGTAGCATAAAAATTATAGTGATCATTCAAAATGAACGTGGATCCACCCAAAGAACTTTTAAAGCCATTAGATGTTCCTTATAAAATATTAATGGGACCTGGACCAAGTAATTGTTCAAAACGAGTGTTGCAATCTCTGAGACATCAAACGATAGGTCATTTACATCCGGAAATGTTTAAGGTATTTTATACAAAACTCTAAATCGATAAAAATAATTTTATAAAGAATGTACGATAAATTTTCAGTTAATGGATGAGATCAAAGCAGGAATTCAATATGCATTTCAAACAAACAATAAATTGACTTTAGCATTGAGTGCTTCAGCACACGGTGGTATGGAAGCATGTTTGGGAAATTTAATCGAGTCAGGAGAAACAGTGTTGATTGCTAAATGTGGAATTTGGGGTGAACGTGCTGGCAATATGGCGAATCGTATTGGTGCACGTGTAAGAATATTTTTTTAAATGTTAGAACAAAAATTATATTTCATCGTCCCATAAGTTTCTTCATTTTCCTTCATTAACTTTGTATACTTAATATTTTATATTTTATATTATTTTATTAATATTGAATACTATAGAAATATGAGAAGAGATGTAGTTTAATATTCTTTTTTAAATTAATATTTGGAGGTTTTTATACTTTCAATTGCAGCCGAAAACGCGAAGCGATATATTCTTCATTACCAATTACATTTATTATTTATTTAAATGTTGAATATAACATAATTTAATTATACTCACTGTCAGACAAATCGATCAAATATTATCTTCACTACACGTGTTTAAAATGACCGTAATTTACGAGGTCCGGTTAATCAGATATGCGATACACTCACCGCTCATATTTTAACTGAATATTTACAGGTGTGAATAAGCAATTGTCTATTAAAAATAGTTAATTACACGTTGATTACAGAGTCTACACAATATATTTTTAGACTTAAAAAACTTAGAAGAACTTGTTTCAGAAGTGTTTTCTAAATGCTAATTTAATAATGAGTAGTATAATTAATATTATTTAAAAGTTATCTTTAGTTTATAAGCTTAAAAAAGGGGGGAACTACGGCTAAGTAGTTTTAATAATTATATAATATGTTCTTCTATGTGTTGGTAATTTTTTTTGTCAAAATTATGGGATCCGTACTGAGAGTTTAAATTAATTTTTCATCATTTCGAAGAAATTAATATAAGTTTTTGTATAATTTAGCACAATTGATATTATAGGTAGAATTTCTGGAGACTGAACACGGAGTTGGTTTCGATCTAGATCTTTTAGAATCTTTTTTGAAAAGATTTAAACCTGCTGCAGTTTTTGTAACACATGCTGAATCTTCAACAGGAATGAAACAACCATTGGAAGGAGTTGGAAATCTCATTCATAGGTGTCCATTTAATTTATATCATTCTTAACACTTAACCGACCACTAACGATTCACGTCTGACCGGGCCACTCAGCCGCAGATTCTCTCTGATGCCGGCTCTGTTTCGGTTTAGACTGTCGCACGGGTGTATCTGTGAGTTTCTTATGCTCAGATAAAATTTTACTTCAATAATAAATAACAAATTAATACTTCTTATAATAATTGTTTATCGCAATGAAAACCGATTAATAAGCCAACGGTCGTTAAAGTGTTCATTTATTTTCATTGAAGAGATTAACAGAACTTTTGATTTTATTGTTTTTGTTTCATGTTAGATACAATTCACTGTTAATTGTCGATTGTGTAGCGTCGTTAGGGGGTGAACCATTTTTTGCAGACGCTTGGGAGATCGATGCTGTTTTTTCTTGTAGTCAAAAAATTCTTGGAGCACCACCTTGTTTAACACCAATTTCATTCAGCCCTTTAGCAGTGTACGTAATCGATACTTAACGATAAAAATAATACATTATTTATCTCGTCTTTATAAAACGTTTCTAATTGTTTCAACATTTTTCTTTCAAAATCAGAAAAAAGATTTTCTGCAGGCGTACAAAAGTTTCAACATATTATTGGGATATGACGTTGTTAGGTGATTATTGGAACTGTTTTGGTAATCCAAGGATTTATCATCATACAATGAGTGCCACATTGGTTTATGGATTACGCGAAGCTTTGGCAGAGTTAACAAAAGAAGGCCTTCCTTCTAGTTGGTCTAGACACAGTTCAGTAGCTGCTAAATTAAGAGGAGAACTTTTGAAACGAGGTTTTAAATTTTACGTTAAAGATCCTAAATATCAATTGTCTACAGTTATATCTATTGAAATACCACATGGAATCAATATGAAAATTTTATCAGCCAGAGCTATGGATAAGTAAGATATTTTTATAAACAAAGTTTTTATACATTTGTATTAACAATTTGATTGTCATGTTGATCATATATGATTGGCCACGGTTTCTCCAGTGACCCCATGATAGTCATTGGTGACCGGAGCATTTTAACTACTTAAATTGTAAAAAGTTGAATGAAAATTTACAATTTGCGTATTTAAAATATTGCCAGTAATTAGAAAATACTTTGAAATAAAACGTGCACCATTAAACAATGAACAATTTTTATTCGAACACTGAAAATAAAAGATTCATTTCTATGAAATCTTGCATCATAAAATACTATCATGGCGTCCTGAGCTAAACAAGTGAATTCGGCATAGCAGTCAAAGTGTTAATTGTTCTAAAACATTGATACAGATATAGAGTTGAAATAAGTGGAGGACTTGGACCAACTGTTGGCAAAATTATACGAATTGGCTTGATGGGAATAAATGCTACGTACCAACACGTTGATCTTCTACTTGATGCTTTAGACGATGCACTCCAATTTGCTATAAATTCAAAAATGTAAGTGTATGTGTGTATGTATACATGTATGTGCGTTTGTATATTTTGTATTCAAGCTTAGTCATGACGGGTTAAAAATATTAGGCTGATGAAAAAATGTGATTTGCTGTTTTTATTATTTTAAATCGAGTCCTAGTTTCTTTAGTTATTATTTTTTTTTTATCTAGTTACGGTATTTTTGTATCGATCGAATAATTCGTAACTTTTAAGTCTGGTGTAAAAGCAACTGCAGAAAAATTTGTCGCGCAGATTAAAAATATTGGAGAGTAGAGATTTATTTTATTAATGAAAATACTGCAATCGGCATACATTTTCTTTTCGCTATTAAGCTTCATTGTATTAATTAGCAATGTCAATAGTTAGGTACATTATTTCACTTTCGATGTAACAAGAAAGATAATATCTTGAATTTAATACATATACATAATATGACAATTATAATGGGGAAGAAGAAGGGGGGGGGGGAGAGTTAGAGATAATGGTAATAAATGTAAATGATAATATCTTTTAATTAATAAAAATCATGTACTTAATAAGTTTTGGCACAGTATAAGTTCTATTCTTTAACGAAATTTAATCTGAAATAAATTTACGTGCTGGATTTAAGTTAACTATAATAAAAGTTGAAAAAAAAAAAGAAACATAGTCAGAGTAAACTAAGTGGCAAGATGAAATTAATTAAATAAGATCACTGAGAGATTTTCTTTTGATTCCTAAAAACAATCAACGTTTTACGATTGATTCTAATCAAAAGATTGAAATAGTAACGTTAACGTTTAATTGATTCGAACAACAAAAACATTGCCATCTGATTTAACTCAACAAATAATTATAAAGCTTATCTATAAAAAAAAAAATAAAAAGAAAAAGATTGAAAAAAAGATAAAGATCGATATAACATGCATACGTAAGTGGAGAGATGATTTTAAATAATAATTACTAATAATAATAATAATAACTATAATTACAAATGTGATAGAAGGGGTAGGGGTGGTGTTGTTACTTTAAAATTACCTTTTAATCGCGGAATCAATTAGGGATATATTATAAACTATCGAGTTGTATAAATAATATTAATAATAGTAATTAATAATAATTAATAATAATTAATAATAATAATAATAATAATGATAATTATAATTGATAATTCATTAGTATATCGATAGATGTTTCATTTCGTTACAAATTATATATGTTCGTCTGTATATCTTTTTTTTCTTTTAGATTTTTTTTTTCTTTTTATGTACAAAATTGTCAATAATCAACAACAGACTGTGTTTTACTCATAATGAAATCCTATGTAAATCCTATAATTAATAGCATCGAACTAATGCATGCACGAGAATAATAATTAAGGCACGAACGGTTATGAGCGGATCAACGCTTTTCGTAGAAAATATGTGAAAGAAAGAAATACTTTCCGTCGTTTCCTAAATATGGAAAACACAAACGACAAAAATGTGTGCTTCAAAGGTTTGTGCTCGACGAGAAAGGAATCGTTGCCTTTTCGAAAAGCAACAAGGCCTGCCTGTTGCCGCGACAACAACGTACGAGCCATTATTCAGTTTTATATTTTTCTGTTTCCTTGTTTGTTCGTTTGTTTGATTTTCTTGTCTCTCTAACATATACAAATACAAATTTCACAGTTTTATATATCGTTTACATCGAAAAGACCCAACGATTCAAGCACGCTTATAAAATATTATACATTATCGACGTACTTAAATCTAACATTAATTTTTTTTTTTACACCTCGTTACTTCTTCTTTTTGTTAATTTTTTTTTAATTTCCTTGTGTGTGTGTGTGTGTGTGTGTGTGTGTGTGTGTGTGTTAAAATGAAGACAGCACTGATTACGTACCAGCTCCAACCTCTCTAATAATAGATTTATTATCCGAGGGAGAAAAAGGAAGACTAAGCATTTGATGAGATGAAAATACAACGAGACGAATGAATTTCCAAAATGAGTTCTAATATTTATCGGGTCAATATATTATATAAAGTTTTTAATTAATATTTTATATAGATTGGTCAGTGTATTTGTAATACGAAGTATCAATATTAAATAATATAAACTTTTATAACAGACTAATCCTTGACGCAACTGAAAAAATGCAATTAGATTAAAAATATTAGCATATTCCAATTATATATTCTACAAAATGCATACTATTAATTATTAATTATCAATAATTATATTGACCAAATAAATAAAAGCAATCGCAAACTGGATTTTCCATAAAGTTAATCGGCGAGAGAAAGATAAAAAAAAAAAAAGAGATGAAGAAGGAAGAAGAAGAAGAAGAATAAGAGAGCTAAAAGAAACAATAATAAATACATGAATGTTAAATAAAAGCGAAAAATACATAGAAAGAGTAGAATCAAATTGTTGCCATTGCTAAAGGTAAATTGCAAGTATGTGAATGAAAATAATGTTGGAACGATATCCGATATTTACAATTATAGATAAAACGTTACTCAAGATAATCTGTGAGGTCCTAGTTACGATGAATAATAATATATCTAATAGTAATAATAATTATTAATAATAATTATAATAATTATAATAATAATAATAATAATAATAATTAATAATAATAATAATAATAATAATAATAATTAATATTATTAATAAAATAATAATAATAATAATATCAATATTAATGATATATAATAATAATAATAATAATAATAATAATAATAATAATAATAATAAGCAGAAATAATTAGTAAGATTATGAAGCAAGCGATATCGCATAATGATAACTGATGTCGCCATCGGAGGTTCTTCAGTCTTCTTTGGTTGCTGGGTAACTCGATGAGGTTGGTGGGTACAGTAGAGCACTGCGATACCGTTACGACTAAAGTTTCTTCTCCCTCTCATCATCATCATCATCATCATCATCATCATCATCATCATCATTCTATCATCCTATCATCTTCGTAATCGTCATTTTTTCCACTCCTTCCACTATATTTATTTTAATATTTTTTTGCCTTTTTTCTTTTTTTCTTTTCAAAAGGTTGCTGTACCTTATGGTAGCTCGTAAATAGAGAGCAGTTAGCTTCCGTTTCGTTTATTCCTTGATGAGAGCCAATTGATTAATAAAACGTCTGGCTGCGGGCTTCTGGGTGCCATGGGGTCCCGACGTATGAACGATTAAGAGAACGAAGACTGAGAGAGAGAGAGAGAGAGGGAGAGAGAGAGACTTCTAAATTTTTTTTTTGTTCCTTTTTTTTATCTTTTTTTTTTTTTCATTGCGTTCATGAAATTTTTCTCTCCATTCATTCCCATCGCGTTGGATACCCAGTGAGAATCAATACTCTCGAACTACCCTTTTCCCTTTCCTCGTTCTCTACTTTTCCGAATTCCATTTGATTGGTTATCAGTGGACCAAGGATTAGGATTATATACGTTAATGTAAAAAGTACACATGGAGGATGTACTTAGCCCAAAAGTAGAGAATAAGAGTTCTTCCTCGTACATTATAGTAACGATAAAACTAATATGTGTAAAAGTTAGACACTCGGTTTAGGACGAGTAAAGGGGGAGGGTTCTTTTCCGTAAATAAATAATATCCGATACTCAGCTCAATTCTCTCGGCGACACAGAATGTCTCGGTGGATGATGATGGTTACGATGATGACGTCTTGCACGACGACATTGTACTGTACAACAATCCTCACTATCTACAACGTATTCGCCACGTTTTATTTGATGGGCTATTGAGTTGCAAAGTGATCTTGTACAACGTTTCCTATCGCACCTTACTTCGCCATTCTGAAATAATATTTAATTAATAACTGTTAGTTAAGGGACTCTTCTATATTATAATATATTCAATTATTTCTATTTAAATAGATAAATTATAGGAGAGATTTCAGATATCCAACGAGAGACGAGAGTAGTAACACAAACTCTAATCTAAATGCGAATATTACGATCTAAAGTTTAGAATATAGTTAACCGGATTAACTAAAATGGAGAATAGGAAATTAGTTTGAATCTTCTCGAAAGCCAGATGATTTCTTTCGAAATATGTATACACGAGGTTGCAATATAGTCGCGCGAGCATACACACCGAGGCCGTGTTCCATTTTCATCGTAATGGATGGACCCTTTTAATGGTCGGTTCGGGCGAACGAGTCCGGTTAAAGGTTTTCTCCTTAAAGGTTTTCTCGTCGTGCCCGTGTCTGGATATTGCAATGAGGTTACCTCTTCTAACGAGTAGTGTGAGCGAGCAACATACGACGACGACGACGATGGTGCAAACAGAACAAGGAGCAAAAGTAAATCGAGTGTTTGTGGTTCTCTTGCCGAGGTGGAGGCTCGGAGCAACAACGTTGCTTGGCAACAACGAGTCCTCGTAAAATCAGGAAAATTCTTCAATTGCAATATCCCGATAAATAAAATAATAATAATAATCTGACGCGTGATAAGCTAGCAGGGAAAAAGAAGGGGGTAGTAGAAGAAATAATAGCTCTCGTTGTATCCCATAATTTGATGAAACTGACCTTCTTTCGATCATTATTTCTCTCCTTTTTCTTACCTTGCAACGACACTTGACGCATTTCATTTCACCATGGGAGTGAACTCTTGGATGCCATTCCATACCGTTCTCGTAGGGTCCGCCAAGGGGATACTTGCAACCACCTGAAGCTAAAATTTCTTCGGTTGAACGAAGAATCGATAATGCTGCTTGATCTCTCGGTAAACTGTCCAAATTACCGGACAACATTGTGCTTGGAGTGGTGATAGGACATTGTTTACAGCAAGCTTTCTTGTCCGGTCTGAATGCGATCTTCTCGTCACAATTCAATGGCGGACACTGCACTCTCGGACATTTAACCTCCAACGTGACAGGCTAGAAAATAAATGAACAAGAAGCTAATAAGACTCTCAAGGGCTTTTTCGTTCGAGTAATTAAAAGACAAACTTCGAATAAGAAGTGATAATAACTTGTTTACACCAGCAACGAAGATTTTATCTGTCAGTGTTACGTATTCGATATAGATCGAAGATATTGTTCTAACGTAAGGTATATCAACATTTTTATTGTCATTTTTTTTTTTTTTAATAATACTGTAAAGAAAAGTTACCTACGTCATTAAAATCATCGACCAATATCGAACGTGACTAGTCATAATTTATAATATATCACATTATTCTTAAGATATATGGGTATATATGGTATGTATGTATATATGTGTATGTACATATGTATATGGAATGACGTTGACGTTGCAAAACGCTTTCGAACGAGTGAAAGTAAAACTTTAAACGAGTGCATTACAAGTTTGACGTAAGTTATATCTCCAAATGCAATAAGGATTTTCATAAGAATGAGGAATCTCAAATGTAAAACTTACGTCGCAAGTGCATACAGCACAAGTGTCGAATCCAACTGGTGGCAGATAAGGATGCCAGGAAGCTCCAGTAGGATGATACTGACCCGCGAGTATGCAACCTCTTCCAATGTAAGTAACGTTGCTCTTAGCCGTTGTATTAGTCGCTGCAACTGTTAAAGGAATTAATGTGAAAAGACATTTTCAAATAGTTTCACGTTCGAATGCGCGATTAGCTACTTGGAAACCCGCATAACGAGGATTACTTGTAGTGTTTACGTTGCCATGATATCGTATTCGATCTCTTGGTCAACTGTTGCTGACCAAAGTGGGAGAAGAAACCGCGAAATCGAGAAGACGAATCTTTCACGCGAGTAACTTTATCTTTTTTATTGAATCTTGATAGACGAGAGGGGAAAACAGAGAGAAAGAGAGAGAGAGAAAAAAAGAGAAATGGTTTACCCGAGCAGATAGGACAGCAATGTCCTGTTGCTGGTTTGAGCTGTTTACCCTGAGGACAAGCAAGGACTGGACAAGGTACCGGATCGCATTGAGCCAATCCTCGATAACAGTGACACATTGAGCATGGGTCGTTAGCGGATGTCCATTGAGTACCTTCCTCGTAGAATCTGGTCTCATGAAAACAAGCGCCAGTTTCGATTTCCGATCTTGGCGGATGAAGATTGTAAGCGACTACCGAGGCAACGTCGTTGTCAGCGTAATGGGGCAGACAACTGAGAGGTGCTCTGGCCTTAAAAGGTGCCTTCAGTAAACTGCCTGCTTGTTTGTCCGTCACTTCGAGAAAGCCGATGCCAGACTCGATCCTGTATAACTCTACAGGTGATAGCCCGGTGACGGATCCCTCGAGAACATTTCCCGTGAATTCTTCAAGAAGTCTCCTAGCAACTGGAGCACCCTGGGCGAGAAGCGGCATGGTTTCCAGATACAAACGAAATGTACGTCCATCTTCATCTCCATTCGAACTTATATTGGGTTGTTCAAGTCCAGCAATTTCAAGTTCGTAATGAAGAGCACAATCAAGATCAACGGCAGTCCAGATCAAAGCAGTTGGTGCTGGATGTTGCGAATCCTCGGTTAGTCTTCTCAACAAAACTGGAGCTGCGGTGTCTCTGGCATCAGCTACTGGCCTCTGAAGAAGACGACCACGTAGCAGGGAACCTAAATGAGAGGCTGCGACGACCGAAAGTTCACCATTGAATAATGGTTCAAGGAAACGTGGTCCGGGTCGATCTAATGTACCATTGGCAAAACCATCTCGTAAATATGGTGTCAGATCTTCGAGCTCTGTACGACGTTTGCCACCCTCATCGACTAAAGTCACCAATGGACTTTCATCTTCCAAACCGATCAGTCTGACGCCATATCTTAAAGCACCAGTGCGATCAAGAAAAGCCCAAGCCAATCCCGAAGCTCTCGAAGAACTCTCAGATATCAACAACGTTTGATACATGTCACAACTAACTCGTGGACCAACCATACCAGACAGTCTTAAAGCCTGCGGATCTCTTCGGGACATTATACTGATTGATAATTTTCCTCGCGTTAAAAGACGTAAATCAGCTGGAGACAATGCACTGCGAACTTCGCCGAAGTTAAGCTCGTTCGATGGTTTCTTAATAATAATTTCTTCTGTCAATACTACGTAATCCTTCTCTATATGTTCGAGCCGAACAATTAATGGAACTTCGGAGACATCGTTTGGTAAGAAAACGCCATTGAACACGAGAGAAACATGAATTGAGGGTGCTGAAGCTGACGAAGCCGAGACAATTGCGGTTCCACCTGCGCCTGACATCAGGGATCTATCAACACCCATAGTTGGTTCCAACAAAGATGTAAATTGTTCACTGGACAGTGCTCGAAATCGAGACAATTGTCCCGTCAAACTGGCAAGTGGTTCCCAAATGAAAGATACGTAAAGATGTTCCTCTCGTAATAATTTTCTGTAATCTCTCGGTACTCTTCTCCAAACCCCACAAACTTTGCCTGTAGCATTTTGATAAACTCCACCAGCGGCATCGATCATTTGTTCTTCGAGAATACTTCCAGAACTATCGATGAATTGTATACTCCTTGGTCTAGGTGTACCAGCCGATAGATAAAACGAATAATACAAATTTTTTCGATGGAACGTAAAACGACCAGTTGCTAAATAATTGTAAGCACTATTATAGTTGGATGCTGGTATTGTATCGTCACGACGTATCGCCTGGGATGTTTTTCCAGTTAATAGCGTACCGAAATCTGTTGAACCATATGAAAAGTATTAAAAAATCAATTCGATGGAATCAAAGAAAGAAAAAAGAAAATAAAAATGTTACGGTTAAAATGAAACAACGTTCGGTGTATAAAAAATCAACTTCTATTTTATATGATATTTCAACCGTCCTGGTTAAGCGCAGGCATTATTACTTAAGATTCTCTTTTCGAAGGCACGTAAATAACTCGACGCTCTCTAAAACGGTACACCGTAAAATCATAAATAACGATTTTCGCGAGTTAACATTGGACCGGTAGGGGATGGCGTTCCTTTTCGTACCGATAAACTTCGTATATCAGCGGCATATCTTCACCACGATCGTAGGTGCTAACTTTAATCCCGTGCGAATTGAGTTATAGCATTTCGCTTAGAGAGTAAAAGAGAGAAAGAGATTGCCAAAGGAAAAGAAGAAGAAAAAAACTGTGAAGAGAAATTACGTTTCAAGCTACGTTCCTCTTCCTCCGACGTCAATTGAGCTGGTAGATCCTGAACCGTGTCGGTAACTGAAACAAATCAACGATATAAGAAAAATAAATATATGAAATGAAAAGAAAACAAACATAAACAATAACAAAACAATAAAAATTACTTGACGTATATTCTACGCATGGGGTAAGAATAACCGGAGAAAATTGAAAAAGTGATTGCTAGCCGGTACGACGGATATAGTAGTAGTAGTATCGATAGCTAGTTTTGTGGGTGTGTAGGTGAAAAACATAAAACAAAAATAACTGCTGGTGGTGTTAGAGACCCAGAGAGAAAGAAGGAGAATCTATATATTCCTCATTGAGTTAGTCTCAGGGAGAGGGGGGATCATCTGTGTGTACGGACCATAAAGAATGACCGTACGGTAAGAAAAAGATCTGGTTGGCGCCAACCTACTGCTACTTCGAATGTTGTTGCTTTTATGGCGCTTGTGCCGCGTCTATCCCCACCACCACCACCACCACACCACGTTGTTCATTCCGAACAAGTACGATCTGGCTGGTTTTAAAATTTTACTAAACGATCGTAAGACGACCGATCTTCTTCTTCTTCTTCTTTTTTCCCCTCTTTTTTTCTTCCTGTGTTTTTCAACACCCGGCCCAAAAATCGATTCGATCTTCTGGCACGTTAATGCTCCAGCAATTGGTGGTGGGGAACCGAAAGAGTGAAGAGGGTGGGAAGGAAGAGACGCCATATGTTCTTCGTGGCGCCACTTTTCAAGGGGTTAATGTATAAACGATAAAACTTAGTTCCCTTAAAATCATCCTAACACTGATGAAGAAAAAAATAAATAAAAGAGAAACAAGAAAGAAGAAGTAAACCAAGCAAGTCACTCCGACTTGATCGTGAATACGATCGTGATTGCAATGCGGATACATATTATAGCGATCTTCAGAGAGATATCAATTTCTTGACTTGTCTATTAAGAAAGCGTAACGAGTCGACAAGTTAACACTCTAGTGAGCCATCTCTTACTTCAAACCTAGAATAGAAGTTGTCCAAATTTATTGTTCATTCAAATCATCAAGATAAATATTTTGTTAAATATATAAGATATATGTTTTTTAACCTATGAACCTATCAACTTATAGTTTATTATTCGGATCGTGTTTTTAAATCATCCTTGAATTTTACGAGCAGTGTTCTTCTAATAGGTAACCAAGAAAGTTTGCACCATTTTTAAGCTTGTTCCTCTATCTCTGTGGAATAATATGAAAGAAATTCTCTCGATCTCCTGACATTAATTATTTTTAGTTAATTATACGTTTTTTTAGATTATCTACAATTTCTAGTTATAATTCTTTTACTAACGGTCGAAGGTTAAAATATTTTCTTCATTCGTACATTTCTAACGTATTACTGTGCATAATCAACTAAACTCGCATCAGATAGAGGATAAATATTGTAAATGATTTCCGTAGGATTTCTCTTGCATTAATATACGTGTACGTAGAAGACGCTTGGAGGATGACCTCTGAAGACATGGTCGTGGGTCTTGGTAAGTCGACCTCGAGTGCCCTCGAGGTAACTCGAAGGAACTCGAGGGAGCTCGAAGAGTTCAAGGAGGCGGGAGATTCAAACAAGTTCCATCCTATTTCGTCCCTTTTTCCATATTCGATCGTCGACAACGACAACAACAACGACCAACAACTACACAACGACGATGACGATGACGACGATGACGGCAAACGACAAAGAAACTCTTAGGTTTCGTTCTTGCGACGTACGTCGGTCGTTTCAAAGTCGATGAGAATCGATGTGACAGTCCAATCGGTGAGCTCATGGGTCGCAGTTTCTTATCAAGATGAGAACCGTAAAAGGAAACTGTACGCATCACTAATCGTACGACGACTTCACCTTTTCCATCGATAGGAGGCAATGAGCCTGTCAGATGATTACCACCAGGACACACCACAAACGAGGACAAGAATAATTTTTCTTTATTTTACATATTTTTTTTCTCTCCACGATTTATCTTTACGTATGTATGTATATGACACGTTGTTTCTTAATTGAATCAAGTTATGTAAAAATCCTCTAGCAACCCCTAATTTATTATATAAACTTCTTTATTTTGCAACAAATAAACTACCAAACCGTAGAATTGCGTTAAATAATTGTAATACATATTAGACCATAAAATAATAATAAATTACTTATGTTAAGAATTTCTACAAAGTTCTCGTAGAATGTTATTGACTGTATAAGATAATTATTTTCTTTTTTAAAAATAAAAATTGTCAAATTAAAAATTAACTCAATCTTAAATCATTGAGCATTGGTATGATTTCAGCATAACTTGGCCCAATTAAGGATTAATATAAAACATCGTTTTATCGATATTCCTGGGCTATTAATTCTGCAACTAGGATAGTAAATCAAGTTTAAGTCTCGTTCTAGTGTTCGGGATCTAAGTATTAAAAAATCAAATCGTAAGGAGCGCTCGTATCCCACTGCACAAATCGTGTTTGAGAATGAAAGAAAAAGAAAAAGAAAGAGAGAGAAAGAGAGCCAATTCCTTACAATTTTTCCTTTTCTTCTACTTATCGCGATAGCAATTGGAATTTTGCTGTGACCTTTAAAATCTGGTTTCTCGACTTAGCGAGAGCTTGTGTCGTCGTCGTCGTCGTTGTACACGGAAGGAATGCTGGATTAATATACATATATGTATATCCTGGAAGATAGGGAACACTTTAACAGGGAAGAATTTATGGTAACCATGATGGACCCTTTTGTATTCCCACGGTTTTTTCAAATTATTTCCTATCTTTCTTTCCTTATTTTTATCGAAAGTAATTGGAATTTCGCTTTTGTAATCATTCCTAATCCAGCATGATATATTAGAAAGAGAAATAAAACTAGGGTTTCGGGTGGAGTGGGAGGGAAAGTAGAAAACGGTAACTCGTGAATAAGGAACTCGTAAAGAAAACGTAATGCCATGACGCTGAATGTGCAGAGGGAACGTATGCCAACGTTCTGTAGCATGTAACATGCGCCTGAATTGTTAAAACCCCCTCGATAAATAGCATTTGCATGCAGGACTTATTTATTGTCGCACTTTTAGACGCAAGGAACGCGAATTCTGAGTCTCCGCGTACCTACTTGTGTATATATATATATAAACTCGTAGAAAGCAAAGTATGTATATTTGTTGTTGTATTTATTGGTCTAGTCGTGTTCGAACTTAAATACATCAACGGTTGTTGTACCGTTAACACGTTCTCAAGAGTATAACTTTTAAGTATAAAAATGATTTTTCAACCATCTAGTCTCATCTATCTCTCCCTACTTCCCCTGCCTCCACCCCCGACTCCATATCTTGATATTTTATTTTTATTCGTAACGACAGAGAAATCTTGGACTAGTCTTATAGGAAGAACTTATAAAAAAAACTATCTCTCGAAAGGAATCACGAATGCAACTATTCGTTTATTGGCATATGTAAAGAAACAGTGAAATATGTAAGCCACTTTCGAAGGAGAAAGTTGTACGTATGCCAAAACGAATTTCACACTATTTAGTAATTAACAATTTGTATATATAATGAATCAAGGGAAAAAAGTTTCTTTCCCTCTTTTGGGAGAAATATTCTCCCAATATTTTAATTCAAATGTATAATCAAATTCTTTTCAGATGCTATCCCTAAAACGTCACATTTATAACTTAAACACGTTACATTTATAACTTGAATTATACAAGATGTTGGATTTTCCCATTGAATTGTTGCCAAAAATTCGACATTTTTTTTGCCAACAATCCAAAATATACATATATATACAAATATACAATTTTATCCACTTTCCATTAGCTGTTAGTTGAATCTCGATTGTATCGAGGAAAAAAGTTGAATAAGGAAAGTTAAAAAATTCCCCATAAAATACATCACTTATATTTCCTTTCGGTTTCCTAATGACCTTCCACCTTCCTCAATTATGTTTCCTTTTCTGTTCCTTCTATTCTAGTCCTATTCTCAGTCAGCATGCTCGCTCGCACGCACGCGTTTTGCCCGATCATTACGTATGCTAATATTTACATTTAGATTGCACGGCTTAATCGAAGTGACGCCATGCAGTAATATAGCCGGCGCCATGGCGCTAAACCGTGGCGCCCGCCCTCTCCGCCAAGCATCATCGTGTTAGGTTCTTTCTCCTTCTCACGTTTCTCTCTTTATCTCACTCATTCTCTTTATCATTGACTTTACTTTTTTCAACGTCTTCTTCTCCTTTTTGTTGTTGTTCTCTCCACCCAATTCTATCTCTTTCTCTCTCGCATAATCGTTATCTTTGGCACGACCTCGTCCGTCGGTAGTACTATACCAGAGCATCAACTTCACAACCACAATCTCTTATCCTCGAGATATGTACGAGTTCGATTTCATCGTTCTCTTCTTCTTTTTCTTATTCTTCTTATTCTTATTCTTATTCTTATTCGTGCAAGAGAAATGTGACTCTAGTGCTACGTCGTTGCTGTTGCTGTTGCTGTTGCTGTTGCTGTTGCTGTTGATGTTGCCGTTGTCATCGTTGCTGGCGCTTAGAGATAATGTATTCGAAGGTTATAACCGTAGTTCATAATTTATTTTCAGGCTAAGGTTATAAAATAAATCTATATTTATATACGCGAATCGTTAATACTTTGAATTTATATATAAGAAGATGATCTTTTTTGAAGAGAAAGAAATATATTATTATTTGAATCCTACACAAGGAAGCTGGGTATCTTTGAGTATTCGGAAAAATATAAATTTGATAATCTTGCAATCATATTTATATTAACGCATTATTACGAATCATAACATGTATCTCGTTGCATAGTTCTATTATCTCGAAGAAGAATAAAAATAAATTATCGTAAATACTAATTGCAAGTCAATGACCTAACACGTTGAATTACTAAACTCGAACAACGTGGACATGATTAATAAAATAGATTAGCAGGGTTAATGCTATTGATTCTCGAAAGATGGTAAAAACTATGAGAAGATGTTCATAGAAAAATGACTCGAACTTGTAAAAAAGAGAACAAAAAAAAAACCATAATATTGCAAATACTTTGATAACACAATTTGAGTAAAATATATATATACAGATATTTTTATTTTACTCGAGTATCTTATCAAGTAGTTGGGTACCAGACCGAGTATAATAACAGCTCCAACGTATATCGAATGTGTAGAATGCTACTAAAGTTTCTGCATAGATTTTTCTTCGAAGAATTTAATCCTTTTTACGCGTAGAAATGTTAGAAAAACGATTAGAAAAGCGAAATCTAATAATGCCAACGATAAAAATCATATTAATTTATTTTATCTCCAGATAAAGGTTTTCTCAAGAACGTTGTGTATTATTTCCAGATTTAATCGATAAAATTATTGACGATAAGACAATGGATAATATAGTAATTGGTTTAATTGTAAGTCAACTTATTACACTTAAATTTTATATATTTATATAGATCAACCCATAAGTTTCTTCCTTTTTCTTAATAACCTTTTTATATTTAATATGTACCTAATATTCTAATTGTTTTAGTTTGCAATCATCCGTACGTTGAACTTAGTGTTTCCTTTCAAAGTTGGATCTATTCGCTTTCATTATTTGTAGAAACCAGTCTAACCATTTTCTATCCTTTCTAACGAGCCATTTATAAAGACCTCTGAGATAAGTCAATCTTATTTAGTATTGCAAAAACGGCTATAAACTATAAACCATTTAAGGATGATAAACGCTTAAAGGATACGTTAACGATCGTGATATTTAATACATACTTATAGAGTAGAGTTTCTCAGATATATTTACGCTTTGGTACTTTAATGAAGCCATCATAGGGTACTTTTATCGTATTATAATGAAGGATGTCTAGACGATACTTCTCAAGAAATAATCTTAGTAAAATGAACAAATAGAATATATAACTTTATAAATCTAACTCTCTATATGGCTTAGATACTTATAATTATAATGATATTATCTATCAAAAAGGAAAAAATAAAAGAAACATTTTCTAACGAAATACGACCGACTTAACTAATGAACCTAACCGGAAGATGATCGGTTTCAATAAATTATTGGGGTCATCGAAATGCATTGGACGTTATACTGTTTGAATTAGTTAATGCTAATCAATGAGATAGATTGATAGATGAGAGAGGGGAAAGAAATTTTTATTCAAAAATTAAATGATTATACCATATTCGTAGCCACCTATTCTAAACCACGTTTTTAGACAAGAAACAATTCAACGCATATTGTTTATTAACTAATAATAAGAGAAAATATAATGAAATAACGATTAGTCTATGTAAATGGTATACGATCGATAGATTCAATCGATAAAAATTTATCAAAGAAAAGAAAAGAGAAAGGAAAAGAAAAAAAAAAAAGGTAGACGACAAAGAGGCGCTTGGTGTAATTGTTGATAAATGATTTATGCACGGCACTTGACTTTCATTAATGGTGCGTGTCTCGATTTATATTGTGATCGTATACTTTCGCAATTTTTACGAGCCGTCAGAAAGATAGAATGAGAGAAAGAGAGAGAAATAAAAATAGAAAGAAAGAAAGAAAAAAAAAAAGGTTTACATTTTCTGTCGAGTCTGACAATCCTTTTGGAATATTTCCTTTCATCGTCGAATCAAACTAATGAATTTACGGTCTACTTGGAACATTTTGTGAATGACGAAGTAAATTAGTTTCGCAGAGAAAAGAGGGACGAATAGATTTCAACCTTTTGATCGGGTAGCCAATATTATCGTTGTTACCAATTCCTTTTGGAATTTCAAATTTATCTCTCTGACGTTGTCCACGCCTCTTATTCGCATCAGTGTTCTCGGTTTATTACCATGAACAAAATGGATCAACTAATCTATCGAATAAATTCATAACTTGCATTAAGTCTTTTATCTCTCTTTCTCTCTTTCAAATAAAACACATACATGTACGTTAACATCAATAAAATCGTGTTGGTTGGTGTAGTACGAGTAAAGTAGTCAAAAGGTTAAAGATAAACGCAAACCCAAGAAAAAATTCACACACTAACAACTTTATATATTTATATATATAAATGGTTTTTTTTTCAATTTAAATGATACGACCAATTATCTACAATCCTATTGATTTTATAAACAGATTAAATAAAACTTGCTATGTTTTGAGGTGGAAAATATAATATATTGCAGCTATATATATATTTGTCCAATTTTATTTAAACTTCATTACAGGTACTCGTTTTGGATTAGTATTACTCTACTTTATAATTTTTTATTACTCTATAAAACAATTATACAATACATATTAATTTTCTTCCTCGAAACATAGCAACTTTTATATTAAAAACATTTGTTTTAAAATAAAAAAATCAGAGTTATTCTGTTATATCATCTAAATTGCAAGTCTCTTTATAAATCATCCAAGAGATGTTATCTGGATTATTTGCATAAGCCTAAGATCGACTAGAAAACTTTTTTATTTGTTGTTGTTATTCATGAAATTGCTATCTAGCATTTGAAAACGTACTGTAATCACCAGGACACGATTTGCAGCATCTTCCTGGTAGTAAGACTGGTTCGTCGCAGGTGGGCTTTGGACATTCGTTTTTAATGTTGCGGCATTGAACCCTAGCGATGATTCGTCGTTTCTTTTGCACCTAAAACAACAAAAACATAGAAAATAATTATTTATCCTTTCCTTTACTTATTATTAATTCAGTGCAATGAGTAGATATTTAAACAAGTGTTATCTTTTCATTGATGTTTCCTAAGAATAATGAATTCTATCTACTCTCTTATCGATAAATTCTTTTACAAGATCTACGTACTCATACATATATATATAACATAAAAGTTGAAAAGTAACCATGTGCTGTGTTTTCAAGTATGTAAATGAAGCACAAAGTGTATATTACTTCTTTACGCATCATTGAATCTATCTCACAGCAAGTAATTGACATCTGATAGAATACATAGAAAAGAACTAGTTTGTAATCATAAATAGACCCCCGGTACGTCAAGATGTCTTTTTGACTTCAAATATTATTATTTGTATTAATCGAGAAGAAAAAGATAAAAAAAAAGAAAAAGGAACAAAAGTAGAGAAGAAGTTAGTCGTAAATTGTAGAGTTTAGGGTGAAATTACACAGTGTTGTCCTAGTTATCTCTTCAGGTGTGAAGGAGGAGATTTTTCTTTTTTTTTCCTCCTCTTCTTCTTCTTCTGTTTCTTTTATTTATTTCTTTTATACAACCTGTGGGCGGCAACCCGAAAAAGGAGAATCAGTGTTCCGGTTGACCATGGGATATAACCGAGAGGCGGAAATTAAGTGAAGGGTTTTATAGAGCCATGCGGCATTCCTGAGAAACCGAAAGGACAGAGACGGAGAAACGAAATGAAGGAAAAAAGAGAGAATGAGAAAAAGAGAGAGAAAGAATTTAAACTCGGGGACATTAAACCCAACGCGTTGCCACGATTTCGATTATTTCCCTTTCTCTTAATCCCAAACCTGAGAAATTCTTCTCGTTCCTTGCCGATTCCTTTTTTCTGACGATAATATCGGCCGTTTTGCGGAAGAGCCAAAAATATTATCTGATTCGATCAGATAAGAAAGTAAGTAAAGAAAGAAAGAAAGAAAGAAGGAAGGAAGGAATAACTCTTTTGAGTTGTTTGAAATATTTCTTTTTTGGGACGAGAGAAGGATTGATAAGGAAAAAATCTTAGCGATGGTTTAGGAGAGGTAAAAGGGGAAATTAAATAAAAATAAAAAATAATAAGACGAAAGATGGGATGGGGAGCCGGGATAAACGTAATCTTCAAAGAACGAGAACTGTCTCTCCCTCGTATTGCCGGGGCTGATTCATAGGCCCGAGGCGCGCGTCTGTCTCTTATTCTAACATACTAAGCCGCGGCGACCTATCAATAGCCCCTCATGCACACTCGAGAGGGACTGTCATTCCACCCAACTCTAAAAATAGAATTTGCGCGTTCGTCCCATAAGCTTCTTCCTCGCAACTATAACCACGAGATCAACCTTTCCCTTTATTTCACTTTCTCTTTTCTCCAAGTCTATTTGTGTTTGTTTTTTTTTCCTCTTTCTCTCTTTCTTTTTATTTCATTTCTCTTATCCTCTTCATTTTTTTTTTCTCTTTTCACACGCCCCCACATATTTCTTACTATTAATTTAAGTATACCGTGGTATATAGTAATGGTATTTGGTCGCGTTAGCGTTAATTGAGACAAATCAAAATCTAATGGCCCCAGACGCACGGGAAAAAGTGTAAACTAAACGTAAGACAGACTCTGTTAGTCAAGGACACGTTCTTAGAAGATTGGCAGAATTGAACTCTATTAAAACTGGTCGAGACCGTAGATCATCCAACTGACGGGACTCGTTCAGACGTTTTGTTAGACTTGGGATAGATCGATAAAATCCATGTTAAAGAAAAACGAGACTGAATATTCAACCAAGACTAGTTATGCAGGTACCTGTTAGTACTAATCATCGAAGTGATAGAATATTAATAAAACAAAATTAGAATCTTATAACTGTGTTCTTATTTTTTTTTTTAGAAAAATAATTATCAGAGATCTATTTTTAATTTTATTTTAAACTCTTAAAAAAAAAAAATAGAAGATAAAAATTATTTAATAATATTAAATCATACTAATTCAAACAAACCATTAAAAAATATTTAACTAATCGTATTTCCTCAAATAACCACCGATTTTTTATAATATATTCTCGATAGATATTAAATTAAAACAAACTAAATTTCAGATCATTGAAAAATTACTTTCTAGGATAACTTTGGCCTAAAAATTAAACATATATTATTTATTTATTTTTTTTTGTTTATCAATTTAGAAATATTATGTTTGTTCATATAATCGAATGATATGTTTACCAAAGAAATTATCTTTAAGATTATAGAGTTTCTAGATGTTTAATGAGAACGGAAAGGACGATTAAGATACTAAACACTAAGATTATTCAAGTAGGCGCTTGAGAATCGACTCCACTGAGTGGTTATGCGTGTGGTTGTGTACGTAACTGATAGATAACTTTATTGACTGGTCGCATTACCATACGGTAGCTGGTATATACCTGTAACATCGGCTTCCAACGTACCGCAATGTCAATACTATTGCTCTTGCGTTAAAGTATAACGTTTTAACTGTTTCATTATTTTTAATTACTCTGATGCTTTCATTAACACCAGATGTTTTTCTTTTTTTCTTTTTTTGAATGATGACGATATTAAACGATCAACATATACATACACACACACAAACATTAGATTAATTGAAACAATAATTAAGGTTTCTAAAGCTTGAGCTTATATGGTTTTTAATATCAAATAACTGTTGAATAATTAACATCAAATTTGTCTTCAAACCTCACGAATATCTTTAGACAAGTTTGTTACAATAATAACCATTGAATCATTATTGTTTCTTATATCTACGAGACTTATACCAGGTGTAGAAGTATGAAACCAGAATTTCCTTATAGTTGGTCCAACTTTCAGTTTAGGGATTGTAAGATCGCTTCTCCAGTGTCATCATATCCCTCTAACAGTTAACGAAGATTTTCAATACACAACAATCCAAGTTCCCTACACCGGTATATCTTTCTATAACGTTAAACATGTCGAGTTTTGTGCCTATATTTGAAGAAAACTTGGATTCTGAAGATTAGGTCGAATAGTTTGTTAATAAGTGAGAGTTGAGTATAGTAAGTGAAACTTTTCGTTAAAACATAATTAGATCTGAATTAAGGACTTTAAATGTTGTTTCTTTCATTCTTTGCAAAAAAACGCAATTACGTACTAATTGAAATTTTCCTACGATTATTAAAAGAAATAGAAAATATTATATATAAATTTGGTCCCAATTTTTTTGAACATCCCGTATATTAAACCAATCCGAATACATTATATTACCGTTATTATACTATAACATATGTACAAATAATATATTATAATATATGTATATTTAAGCATGAAAAATAGTAAAAATTTCGACATTAATTTTCATTACCATTCCAGTTTATAATTATTATTCATATTTTTAATAAGACCGAGCTCTAACTTTCGTGAATGAATGAATGAATGAATGAATGAATGAATGAATCAAGTCAAATCGGAAGAGGATATTGCGTGGGAAGGGGATCTGTTTGAGCCTCTTGTATAATGAAACGAGTATTTTAATAAGACGCCGATATAACCAAGAGAAGAAGACTGTCGTGGGCAGTTTTAATATTTGCCTTGCATCCTCCCTCGGTTCACTCGACTTTCTCGAAAGTAAATTGTGCGTGTGTGGGTGTAGATTAAATCTCGATCTCTTCCTTGTCGTCAAACTACACGATGACAGTAGATATACCGTGACTCGGTTTAACATTCATACACCCCATGACTCTTTTTACAAATATAATTATTACCATTTATACTTGCAACGTTCGTTGAACGCCCTCCTATGCAATGATCGACGAAAAGGTAAATGAAATTTTCGTGCGATGTTACAAGGTTACAAGCAATATTCATTCTTGGATCACTTAGACCCTCTTTCTTTCTTCCTTTCTTTCTTTTTTTATTTCTTTCTCCGTTATATATTCCCATCTTTAGTTGGTAACATTTAACGACACACGAAGAGATATTTTTTTTAACGCAATAATGAAATTCCAAACGATGAGAGAAACTACGTGAACAGAAATACTCTTCGGTGTAGACGAAAGACGATGACGCTATTGTTTCACCGTATATGGAACGAAAAACGGTCTGCTGTCGTCGGCAAACGTTCGGAATGTAAATGAAGATCATTACATGGTCTGAAGTAAGTGAAATTTCATACTACAGTGTCATCGAAAGCGATCTAATGCCGATAACGAAGGTTAATTTCTTATCTTGTATTTGTTTTAGAAACAAAAAATACCAACCCTAAGAAAAATGAAACAATTATTTACTGAAGAGATCAATTTGATTACCCATACTGGAATCGTTTTCTCGCTCTGGCAAATATTTTTGTTTGTTAATATACAACACGTGTAAATATGTATGTGCGTAGAGGTAAAATCCGTAAAAACCACGAGGACGCCAGTCCGTCTCGAGACTTAGGGAATGGGATTAGAAAGCACGTCAACTCTCCTCTCCTCGTGGTTCACGTCACCCGGATCGAGATATCGTCGTGTTTTATGTGCACCACTGATCCTACAATATTTTTCCTTGTATGGTGGTATTCTTTAGATAAGAATCATTTTTCAACGTGGGACTAAGAGGGTACATCGATTGTTGATAAGATTGAAATAAATCTTGTTGATAGGATTAAGTTGGATGATTTTATTTTTAACTCAAAAGCAAACGAATCTCTCGATGCTACGATTAATTAGGATTTTAAACACGAAATAACTAGCTAATGAAATAAAAAGAATTATTTTAATTTAGATATAATCAATGATCAAATAGGATGTTTTTGAAAGTGCCTGTACAATACGGGTTGTTTAATACACACATACACGAGGAACCCATACACATCGTTGAATCTTCTTGTGTGTTCCTATCGGAGTTGTGTCGGGTTGGTCTCTTACATAGAAACGTAATGTTGAACGCACGGACCGGCTTCGTCCGTAGGGCGAGTCTCGAGACACGAGAGGGGTCAAAGGTCGAACGAACGAAGAAAAATGCACGCAAACGTAAGCGAGGGATATATAGCCTGGCTTGTACATGCGCAAAATAGCTTTTACATATCTACTACTATATTCATACATACATATTATATTATACATATATTTATATATATCTGTATACAGAGTGTTTCAATTTAAATGATATTATCAAATATCTCAGATACTATTATTAGAACTTTACCATGTATTTTAATTATTTCTTTTTATTAGAAGAACACTCTGTTATTGAAACAAACAAAATATATCTATTTTTATTAAATGATAATTAATATTATAACCCTAACGAACTTTTGTATGAAACATTTACTTATAACATGATAAAATCGGAAATATTTGGCAATATCATTTAAAATGAAACACCCAGTACATATATATTTATATATATATAAGATATATGTAGTGTACGTATGGTATAAGAATCGTAGCATATACAGTGACACACCCACTTTAATACGTACCGGAATGCATTCGCATTTGATGCAGTACATAACTCCAAAAGGCGGGCCCAAATCCGCGAACCAGGTAGATCCCAACTCGCGAATCTGCTTACCGAAGGTGCATTCTGTAACAGAAGAAAGAAAAAAAAAGGAAAAAAATTATACACAAAAAAAAAAGAAGATGCTGAACTGTGTAAATTTTCCATTAGGAATGATTTTTCAATTAGATTAAAACGAGTTTACGTTAATAATAATAAACATCGCGTCATCGCGCGTTGGATATTCCTTCCTACTGACGCAATTTGTAAACTAAAGCATAACGTAATCGCGAATTCTTAAATTTAAGTATAACGTAATCGGATTCTCTCTGCTTACCTCTCTCCCCTACTCTCCTCCCTTTCTGTAGCAGAGAGCATATTCATCGTTCGAGTAGATATTATCTTAAATATGCATCGCGCGTTTCTTTTCAATAACTCCAAGTGCGCATGTTCAGTTACGATCAAAGAATACCGATTATTACAAATGTGTTTCCATTCGTTGATCATTCCTTAGCTTACGTTATTCGATAACACACAAAAATAAATAAAAAGAGGTGTATCTATTCGCGAGGATGGTTCACGATGATGATGGATAAAATGAGACAAACAAAGAGAAGAAAAAGAAATAATTTTGCGGATGGAAAAAGACTAGAAGAATCTGTTTGGGGTAACACTCTGCAACAAGGTTGTCGTCATCTATAAAAATGACTCCTCCCAGTTCCTCACCTTCTTCTTCTTCTTCTTTTTCTTCTTCTTTTACTACTACTACTACTTCTTCTTTTTCCGTCAAAGAAAAAAAATGTAGATAAAAGGAAGGGATGGGAAACAAATCCTAACACGTGTCACCGAGTACAAATCTTCTATTTTTCTTTTCTCTCTCTCTCTCTCATTTTTCTTTCTCACGTAAAAAATATAAAAATAAATTCAAGTATACCTAATCGTCTCAAAAGCATTACGAAATGCAAAGGAATGTCCAACTAACACAAGTATACTACTTACAAAAATATTAATTACATTTTTATGTATTTATATTTTTATATAATATTAATATATAATTTGGTTTTTTGTGAGACCAATTTTCTTCAAATTTATGTACAATTAAATATATTTCTTTAACAAAGAATACAATTTTTCCTAATTATAAATATCTATGTATAAAGGAATATTTTGATAGTTTGTATTATACATACACAAGTAAATACTATGAATTATTTCAAATTTGTAGTTGGGACAGGTACGAATACTTATGTGACTCACTATTTATATATATTTATGTACATAAAAGAGGACGAGTGTTAAACGTTATGTAATTGTCTTTGAGATCATGCGCTTGACTGCACATGCATAAGCTATCGTCAATGGTAAATAGGATCAGATGTTTGTCATTTAACGGAATAAATAAAAAAAAAGCTCGATTAAAAATTATAGGTAGGAATCATTCTTTTTCTCCCTCTCTCTCTTTCTCTCCCTCTTCCAATACTTGTACCCCTTAGATTAGAAGTTTGGTGACAAGTAGAAATTGTACAATAAGTAACTGGAAAATTGTCTATTACTGCTTTGCGATACTTGCAAGTCAAAAGAATATAAGAATAAAAAGAAAAAGAGAGAGAGAGAGAGAGAAAGAGAGAGACAGAATGCGTCGAGAAAGACGGAAAGAAAAGAAAGAGAGACAGCGAGGCTCGTTGCACGAGGTCGTTGCACTGGCCGTGCTAAGTCGTTCTAAGCGCAGACTCGGTTCTAAGCAACCAGGAGCCAGAGAGGAGAACCTCGACACGCCACTGTATCGCAAATATGCGAGTTGAGTTCTGCAGCTCTTGTTCTTTCTTTCTTACTTTTTTTCCTTCTCTGTTCTATGCTTCTTTTATTTTTTTAATTACACGAAACCCACGTAATAGTCAACGAAAATGTGTTGTCTTTGGTCGAAAAGAAAAATAATATATATAAGGTAACAATCATCGTATCAGAGATCATAGTCATGATTCTATCTTTAAAACCCTATTCTCGATATAATGGATCCTTACAGTCATCTCAGTCGGACAATCAAAGAGCTCATAAAAATATGGTGGTAGTCCAAATCGGATTCAGCTTTTCCTCGAGTTTCATCAAGAATTCCAGGAACACATTTGCGCTGTTCTTCTAGCAAGAGCACTATTCTCAGAGAGGGAAAGAAAGAGAAAGAGAGAGAGAGAGAGAGAGAGAGAGAGAGGATGGGTTAAAGAGGGCTGCTCTGACTGAGGAGGGCTGCTATGAATGTTTCACACCGAGAGAGTTCGATGAACTTTGTTCGAATATCTAACAGGAGAGAACTCGGGGAATATTATTTCGGTTTGAAAAGCTCTCTACGTCGATACGCGGAAAATCTGTGTTAAGGCAAAATTCACTTTTTTTCTTTCATTTTCTTTCCCGAAACGAAAAATGTTGAAAGTCGAAACACATACTGCAGGAGAAAGAGAGGGAGAGAAAGAGTGAGAAAGAGGGAGGGGGAGAAAGAAAGAGTGAGAAAGAGGGAGGGGCAGAAAGAAAGAGAGAGAGAGAGAGAGAGAGAGGTGTAATAGGAGATAACATTGGTGATATTTAAATCATGGTCGCGTTTAAAGCAGAATTTTTACGATTCGAATCGAAAGATACTATGTAACGCCATGAGTACGTCCTCGACTCACGCTGCTAAAATAAATAATATGCCTTCGTGGAAATACGAAATATACGAAATGTAGAAACACGTGCTACTTCCGCTTACGAATTTTATACCACCGTTCCGTTTCGTACAATGTTTCGTTCGATTAATAAAAATCCTTTAATTCTACGTGCAAGATCGTAAATTTAAAATGAAATATTATCTTACCGACGAATAATATAGTTAATAATAGTTTTACTTGACAACTTTTGTTGAAATTATTTTCAAAAGTTAAAACGTGTGTGACGTTTATCGATGGAAAAAGTCATTGTGTAATTTTCAAATAATAGCAATGAAATTTTTTCATTACTCTTTTATGGGTATAGAATTTTTCTGAACTTCAAAGAGAGGGTAACTTTAGAAAAAAGTATAAAGTAGTATCAACATGAATTTTGGTATATACAAGTTTCAAATATATCGAATTTTTATATTAATGTCAATTTAGTTTGTCCAAGTTTACGGATAATAAGAAAAATATCTAAAATTGTTATTTATTATTGGTACGTTTATTCATTGGGTCTTTTAGGGGTTCGACTACAAACGTCGCACAGTGGACGGAGTTAAAGATTTTATTATTCGAGATATTTTGAAGTAAAAATAAACATTCTTGTATCGATATTTATTAAATAGCGTATTAGTTTTAAATAAATTATAACAAAAGTTATTGAAATTGATACAAACTTGATTAAAAATTATTTATTATCCGACAAAAATCGCATATTGCAAGATCGCAAAAAAAAACATAAATACAGAGAAATGTTTAAAATCCGATCCAGACTAAATAAATATAATTATTTATCGTGCTTCAAGGGTGGAGGAGAAGAGGAGCAATCAACGTAATATATAATCATATATTAAAAAAGAAAATAAAAAGAATTACGTATAAATACGAAGTTATGATTTTTGTCATAAGCGCCCGTATATTATGCGAAACACTGTTGACATCCGTTTAAAAGTTCAAAAAAAATTCTACGAGAGCTACTGAAATCGTATCAAAACAAGAAAAAGACAGAAAGAGAGAAAGAGAGAGAGAGAGAGAGAAAAAGAGAGAGAACGAATCTGGGATAAAGTTAAAGATAGCTACCGACTTTCTTTCTTTTTCTTTTTATTTTTTTTTTCTCACCTCGGCATAGATGTTCGTGGAAGATCTATAAGGTCAATCAATATGGTAGCGAGAGACGTGACGCAAAACGTTCCTTACGTAAATACAGAAAACATACGGAGTATACAAACACGTAAATACAGAAAACGTACATAAAACATACGGAGTATTTTTTTATTAAAAAAGAACCTCTCTCTCTCTCTCTCTCTCTCTCTCTCTCTCTTCTATTACCTTCTTTTCGTTAGACCCACGGATTTTTGGGATCACCCGATAACATATGAACGTTATAATACATATTCTTTTTTTTTTCAAAAAAATCATTCAATATTAAATTCCGAATTCCTCAGCAGCTCTGTGTACGAATCTCATAAAATATAATTTATAAGACGAAAACACAAATCTTTCTTCCTTCTTCTTCTTCTTCGAGCTTGCTCGCTTTCTTGCTTGCTTGCTTGCTTGCTTACTTGCTTGCTTGCTTGCTTGCTTGCTTAGGGGCAGATGATGCTTATATTTGTTTCTGGCAGACGAACAAGTTTACTTGGGTCAAAAGATAAATTTCATCGAAGGAGATAAATGTTGTCTATAAATATTCATGCCTTCGGGAGAGAGAGAGAGAGAAAGGAGAGAGGGGGTGAAGGGGAGAAATCATCATCTTGAAGAAAATGAGATGAATGATCGCTAAGAAGAAACGTAGGAGTATAATATCTTCGATGACGATGACTAGACTCGTACTACGATCAATGATGATGATGATGAGAATGATGACGATGGTGCAGAGACCGAACTGTGAAAGATTAAACAACAACCAAGAAAAACAAAAAGGGAAAAAAGGAAATTACAAAAACAAGAAAAAATATCAGAAAAAATAGTCTCGACGAGAAGGCTTTAATTTTTCTGGACGCAACACGCTGCTAACAGAGATAAGCTTGCAAGATTCTCTCTCTCTCTCTCTCTCACTCTCTTTCTCTTATTCTATCTGTCTCTTTCTTACTCGCGTATTCGAGTGCTAGCAGGTACGACCGGCTCGTCCTCGTGGTTTATAGATAGCCGAGACACGCAGTGAGAGAGAAAAAGAGAGAGAAAGAAAAAGAGTAAGAGAGGGAAAAAGAGGGAGAGAGAGAGAGACGTACGACGACGACGTCGAAGAAGTCGCGAGGAAAGTCGCCTACGTGTCTGCCCACTTACAGCTTCTCATCGTCTTCGTCTTCTTCGTCTGCCGGTGTTGAGGGACTTTATGAAGAAAAATTCATTCGAAAAGATTCGAAGAGACATGGGGCTGTCGAAGAACGACCTTATCCACTGAACGGTAAGAATTAATCGGACCAACTGGCGCCACTAACTTCCTACCATTCAAACATTTAAAACCAAGTTAGGTTGTTGCATAAGAAGAAAAAAAAGAACAAGAAGAAAAGAACTTTTAAACACACCTGCTGCTCTCCTCTCTTCTTCCCTTTTTCTATTGATTTTTAAATGGATCTTTACTGACAGGGGGATGGGGTGAGAAGAAGAACTTTGTTAAGACTTTGTATCTTTGGTCTTTGGTCTTTGGTCTTAAAAGGGCACGTGCCTCAAACCTGGCAAGGTATGCCCATACCTGTTTACGTACTTAGATACTCTGGGGAAAGAGAAAGGAAGAGAGAGAGAGAGAGAGAGAAAGTGAGTTTGTGTGAGAGTTGCAGTGTATTACCGAGCCGGTCCAATCTGAAAGAGCAAAGGAGAAAAAATAGCGTCCGAAAATCGTACTGCAGACGAAGCTTGTTCGAGACGAGTTGCACAGCTCGCACTTGGTATAAACTACTTCCATACTTCTCCTTTTCCCTTCTTTTTGTTGTTCTTATTCTTGTACTTCTTTTTATTCTTATTCAACTTCAACTTCTTCTTCTTCTTCTTCTACTTCTTCTACATCTTCTTTGTCTTATTCGTCGTCCCTTAACGAAAAAGAGAGGAACTTCTTTTATATTTAAAAGAAGAAGTTATTAAAAAATACGAACATAATGAAAACGTACTGATTATTATTATTATTATTGAAAATAGTCAGATATCGAACCAGACGTAGACTGTAGATCATAAAACCAAATGATAACTCAAACAAATGATGACAAATAATCACCAAATGATAATAAATATTACGGTAAAATTGAATTATCGTATGTGTACTGAACAAATTATAGAATTGATCTGAATTTTTCATTATAAGAACACATATTGTATGATTTTGATTAAAACACCAATAAGATTGAAAGTATTTGGTTATAATATTTAAATTGAAACATCCTGTATATACATATGTGTAAAATCCTCGAAATGTATGCAGCACTGAACGGTGTTGCAGGTTGACACACTCGCTTAATGTTTTATTGCGAGTTCGATAACAATGTCGCTTTGTTTCACTCTTTCTCTCTCTCTCTCTTTCTTTCTCTCTTTCACTCTTTTCCATAGGTTCACAAGCACGCGGAATTTAACTAAAGCGGCATCGGTTTCTGTTTAGGACCGGTATTTTCTACATGGTCGAAATAAATTTAACTGTCACTTAAAGTCCGTAAAGAGAGCAAAGAAGAAAGTGTCTTTCCCCCTTCATGTGTTGGATACCATTGGATACCATTTTCTGTTAAATTTCGAAACAAAAGAATATGTCAAATCTTAAGAAAAAAAATAAAATAAAATAATTCACATCTAATCAACATAGTTGTACATGATTCTCATAGATTTAATTGTTATTTTTCGTGAAAAATACCCATTTATAAATTTACCAACGTCTACACGATCTCGTGGATTTTGATTAATTATTTTTCATTAGAATGAAGAATATCTTTTAGACTAATCTCCAAAATATTATTAGAAGTTCTATAAAAAGAGACGAAAAGGAAAACATATCGAATAAATCGAAAAAGAAGGAGAAGAAAAAAAAGAAGAAGAAGAAGAAGAAGAATGAGTTAGTTGAAAAAGCGTGGCTCTATTAAAAGCCATCTATAACAAGGAGGTCAGAAAGTCCTTGATACACCCTTAATCAGCAACGTACAAGAACTGGATGCTAAAGAAAAGAAATATCTGTAGTCTAACGGGCGCCAATATCGATACCCTTCTACGTTTTTCAAGTGTTCAACATATAAGTACATAATATAACGAGGAAACGCGTACAAGTGAATTGTGACAAGGTCCGCTTGGATATATTATGTTGACCGGAAAGTAATGTCGTTATATATTTTTTCTTCAGGACAATTTACAAGTAGACTCTGATTACCTGATAAACGATAAACAAATATTGATATACCCAGAAACGATGTTACTTTGCAGTCCACTTAATATATATATACATATAAATTCATCAATTATATTTAATAAAAGAAGAAAAACAAAGTTGATTTTGATCGATCAATGTGATTCCTCTAAGATAGTAAAAATCGACCGTATACTTTTTAAGTTTTATTTTTTTTTTGTAAATATCAGTGCCTGGAGGCAAGAGAGGAGGCATTCGCAAGTAGATTGACGGGAAAGAAGTGTTCGATCTTTCGAGAGAAAGTAAAACATGGTTGAGAGGAATATATGTATAAGGAAAGAAGAAGAAGAAGAAGAAGAAGGGACATCAGAAAAGGAAGAAAGTGTTGAAGAAGGAAGAGAAGAAGAAGAAGAAGTAGAAGAAGAAGGAAAAAAGAAGAAAAAAGAAATCGTGGTTGTTCACTGTCGTCGAGACGGCAACCGGCGATGCAATGCCGAGTGGCGAGTGCTATATATAGGCGGCCCTGAGTGTGCAAAAATCACCCTACAAAAATCTGGATCAAGGGGCCATTCACTAAGCATGCCAAGTACCGTGGTACGTCTGGTGTACCCTGTACAGGATACACTAGTCCTCTACCACCACCTCCTCCTCCTCCCCTACTTCCTTCCCTTCTTCTTCTTCTTCTTCTTCTTCTTCTTCTTCGTCATTTCCTTGTCATGCTCCACCTCCGTCTCGTTTGTCACAACCACTTGAAGGACAAGCCATATAAGTATATTAAAATCTAAATCAAGATCATTCGTACGGACTAGAGTACGAAAACTTTCAATCAGGATTAATTGAAATAGAAATCTTTTGGAATAATCTTTTAAAAAAAAAAGTACACATATAATGAAAGAACCTATCATTTATCGTCAATTCAATCTAGAATCTAATACAAATATATTTCGTGTATATATGGGAAGAATTGGTAAGGTGTTTGACGTATATTTCACCAGATGTATTTTATATTGATAATATATTTATATATATGTATACTTTATATTACCTTGCGGTAATATTATAAGACAATTTAGCTGAAATATGTGTTTCCAACAAAGTATACAACCCTCTCGTCAGGTATTGGAAAACAACAAAGATGACCGATTTCCGAAGATTGGTCAAGTAGTAAGACTCTTAGAGAGGATAGTCTTTCTTTAGTACATGAGCCACTGGAATGAAAATCGCCGTGCATGAAATTGCCATGAATTACGAATGATAGCGGGTAGCACAGCTATACGGGAATTCTAATATTCTCTTCTCAAGTTTATCAACTACGTGTTCGTATGTGTATACACGTATCTCGATATCGGTAAATACAAAGTTGCTTTTCCTACTTCTAACTACAAAATCGAGTTTAATATATTCTCATCATGAAGATGAAGATTATGAAGAAAACGAAGAAGAAAGATATAAAAAAGAATAGAAAAACAAAACAAAACAAAATAATAAATTATTTTTGCACAGTGCTAACAGTCTTTTCTCTATCTGTCACGATCACAAAGATGATCTCTGGAATAATAAGTTACTTTAGCTTCGTCATCATTGGGTGACTTAGCGATGATATTGATCAGCATGAACCACGTCTATCATGAGAAAACTTTGAGTAGGTATATATTTGCACGTAGAACACGTCATAGTCAGATCCTTGCTACCGATACTCTCTTGGCTACAGGCCTGGCTGAATAAGAAGCAGAAGATAAAGAAAAAGAAGATGAAGAGATGAAGAAGAAAAAGAAAATCAAAGAAGAAGAAAAAGAAGAAAAAATAATAATAATAAGAAGGAGGAGAAGAAGAAGAAGAAGAAGAAGAAGAGTCACGGTTGAAGAGCAAACGGCCGAAAGAGAAACCTCATGGTTCTCTTCTGCCACTCGTAGAATGCGTTCCTTGGTATCAGAGAGTCGGTTGTCCTGTGTATTTCGGGCGGTACGGGCCAGTGCACTACCCCTACTACTTGGACCTGTACATCTTACGTGGTATACCTTTCGCATAATATAACCAAAGTAGAAACGCCGATCTTCCATCTTCGCTCGTTGTTGAAAGTAAAGCTCCAATTAACATGAGAAATACATTTATATTTCGTAAACAAAACGTACGAGATATAATGAAAAATTATTATCACAATTATAAAATTTAAATCCTAAACTAAGTTGTTAAAGTAGATCAATCATCTACCTCGCAAATATTCAAAGTTGCATGTACAAGTTTATGTTGAAGTTTTTGCTTTTGATTGGCGTGAAAGGATGGCATTTGTATCCAAGATAGTACAAGAGAAATAGATAAATTTAGAAAGAGAGAGAAAGCAAATCAACGATCGATCTATGTGTCTCAAAAACCCCAGTGTACTTTCTCAATTCTCGAAAAGGGAACATGTCTATCTTATACCAATGAACTATATCACATCACATCAAAGATCAAAGATCCCTCACGCTGCTTAAAGATTTTTATAGATCGTGTGGCAGCATCGTTAAACTTGAAATTTATTCAAACTGCTTCTATCTCTCTCTATCTCTCTCTATCTCTCTCTCTCTCTCTCTCTAACAAATTATTCCATTCCTATTTCTAAAGACTAAGATTTTCGTTTGGGACAATAGTAGAGTAACGGTACCGAATATGAAACATACGCATATGCTTGACATAAAACATTATAATATTTTCACGAAGAAAGGTTACAATGCTGCAGAAATTCGTATAAACGATCTAATGCATCCTATTTATATTTAAGATCGTTAAAACTAAAATACATTTCTTTCAATGTTCTTGATCAATAATAACAACGAATAGATACTTTTCATCTAATAAATTATCAGATTAAAATAGTTTAATATTCGAGGTATATTAATATAGATACGTAATTTATTCTTTCACATTAGTATTCATATTTTTCATGTCAATTAACATATTTAACATATTTAAAAATACACATAAAAAAAAATCTATTAATCAAACAATAATGGGGCATTCATTTTCAGTGCAGTTTTACCCTATGTCATAAAGCATATCTCAATATCTTTTAATCAAGAAGAAGAAGTTGATTACCACGTCATACCCATTTTCATTCCTCTTTCTTAGAAATCATTTTTATAGAGAAATCACGCAATCGTCATCATCATCATCATCATTAACTTGCTCGAATTTTCTTAAGGAAATCCTAAAAGAAAGATGAGTGTCTATCTCGTTTCTTACAAATGCTTATAAATCGGGGCCACCAACTCAGAGATTCCTTGTAAATTTGTACTTGTTGTAAACTTCTCCATCTTTCCCTTTCTCTCTCTCTCTCTCTCTCTCTCTCTCTCACACACTTACTCTCCCTTTTCCTTATACTTTCTTTCTTTTATTGTCAAGGGTCTCAGAGACTACTACGGGGTCGTTAGTCATCGCGCTTTAAAGTCAGCGTTAATACTCTCGTTCTTTCCTCAGTCTTGCATCTGCCCGACTGGTCGTGGTTAAATAACTCGAATGATCGCGAAGGATTTAGCCGTCACGCGTTCCGTTCTTTATAGTAAAAGCGTCGGCGTGAGTATGCATGCAAGTGTAAGCACAGAATGCGCACTACGTTAAACGCAAAAAGTACGAAAGTAAAAGCCAACTTTCTGGTTACTATTCCATCGTGTAACACCGACCTAAAACAATTTGACGCTAACTCTACCAATTTTCTTTTTAATAATCTTCAATTTTAAAATCGAAATAGAGTAATATAATAAATTGGATTAAGTTAATATAAGGACTGTTTGATACAATTAAACTTATCTGAACATTGTAGCTAGGGGGAAGAAAGATTTGGTCAAAGTTAAAAAATTTCATCGACCAACCATCGGCTAACATTTTGACAAATTATACTATCGTATTGCAACGATTCTTACAATAACTGTAAATTTGTATTAACTATTGCGTTAACTATATAATTTCGATAAAATGATCAATTAAAGATATTTAATATAATATTAAAAAGTTTGTACTTAATTGAAATTTTGCTTGAAAATAAATACCAAAGCTTAGAATGATTCTCCTATACGTAGTTTAATCAATACTAAATATTTTAAATCTTTGTTGTTTATCTACACATGGTGTCTTATTGTTAGTTAAATCAAATCATTTAAATGTCTCCTTCGTATAAAAAAAATACTCCTTCGTATTAAAAATACTTGAAAGGATAAACTGACAGACTGCGTATACCTACGTAACGGACAGTTAGAATAAACATTTGATTTTGAAGAGTAAAAAAAAAAAGTGCATACATTTAAAGCAGAGACGACATATTCGCGACATATTCTATCGTGTACGCCTACGTGATGTCATGCCCGCGTCAGAAATGCCGACCTTGCGGCTGTGGCTTTAAGTCAGTGCACGCGTAATGCGATGCATTCATATTGGCCAAGCCTTTCGACCGATCCCTCCTTGCTTCAAGCTCGAACTAATAAGCATTGGTTACGATGAGCAAGCTGCCTTCTCCTAAGCTTATGATACTTACCTAAGGAATGAAACATACACATACATACGTACACATAAGCATATATAAGCATGTATAAATAACAATAAGTATAATAATAGAGGACCTGAGAAATGAATGAGACTCCTCTATCTGCATACAACCGATGATCCATCATACTTTTTTTTTTCTTTTATACGTAAAACATTCTCCTCGTCGTCATTTTTGTTTTTTGATTAACGAAAAAATAAAACTAGAAGATGCACCCTTTTTTTTGTATTTTTATTATTATTATTACCGAAATCTTAGATCTTGAGAAAAGGTTTGTGAGAGAAACCAAAAAAGATTCCAATAAACAAAGAGTAACACATAGATCCGAGTTAGGTTTACGAATCGAAAAAGAATCGAGGTATTGTAAAGTTTTCCTTTGAAAGAACGAGTTTAACGGTGTGAAGATGGACGCCGTGGATAAAGCCAATAATGAATAATACATGTATGTGTGTGCAAGGCATTGGAAGAGAACCTCCGTTGGAATTAATCGGATCGATCGATCGATTCGATTGATCGGCTACTAAGAATAAGGAAAAGACTGCGAACGATTCGATCCAAGGTTACGAATCGAGATCGTTCAACCGATATATACATTTCTTTGAACGTTTACGTTTATAGGATCTTTTTAGTTTTCTCAAGTTGCCTGGCTATGAAATATACATGCATATACGAAATATTTATTTAAAATCATTTAATATAAAAATGATGATGATCTAGATTTGCATATAAAAACATTCTATTAAGACAGCTAAAGAACCTATATGAGGTGTGATGTGGATCAATATATAACATTTCATTTATATATATCATCAAATCAAGCAATATATCAGCAACATATATATATCTTGAATCAATATATTAATCAATATATATATCTTTCAATGAATATCCTTTATAAGAAATAATCTTCAACATGTGTTATAATTTTTATTCTGTATTACATCTTTAACTTCTTATAATTGTATTTTGTATTAATGGGTTCAATTCCATAAAATAAATAAAAATATATAAAATATATGAAATTAGTTATTACTTTCAAAGTGATAATTTGTATTCTGTATATACATATGTGTGTGTGAGTATATGTGTATTTGCGTGATGTATGTGTTTCCTTGTAATTTTTTAAAAATAAATTCTTTTCATTAGCAGCTAATGGAACACAGTTTGAATAAATTTTTCTTATCGTTTAAATACTTGGAGAGGTATTATACTTCATGCTGCTGGCAATAGACGTCGAGACAAATTCCATACGATCCAAGAACACCATTCTTGACCGTGGATTAACCAAGTTACGCGGAATTCCTTTAGAATAGTTTGATTACTGCACGCATTACTCAAACTTACGAATAAATATATTATTTACCCATGATTCTCGGTAACTCTTATAGCAACAGATGGTGGATAGAGAATCCTCTAAGCCGATGTTAGATCGTGATTTAGTGATGTTAATATCTTTTTTTTTTTTTTTATTCAATCGTAAACCTTGAATCTCTTCCTTAAGGAATCTTTAGTTTTCTTATTGGTAATTATTATCATTGAAATGTGAAGTGTATATAACGAGGAAATAAAAGTAAATCTATTAGAATGAGACATATACCTTTACGAATGATTCTTTTATACGTTAAGAAAAAAATCACTTGAATTTAGTTGAGTTTTAATTGAAAGTAATATGGGTTATTCTACAAAGATTAGAAATCTTTTTCGATGGAATTTAATGCAACAAATCACATTATTGCACATTTATAAATATCTTCTATTTATTTTTATCATAATCAAACATAGTAAGCGTTTTGGAAAAATTCAATTGGTTTAAGACTCTAAGTAGCCCGCTGAATCACACTTTTGATCTCAAACGGAAGTTTAAAAAAAGTATAACGAAGGTGAAAATTGGTATGCATTATTTTCTCTCATTCTCTCTCTCTCTCTCTCTCTCTCTCTCTCTCTCTCTTTCTCTCTCTCTCTTTTAACGTTTGTGTATCTCTGTCTCTGTGCAAATGAAAGGCTACATCTCCTCAGTCTCAGAAGAGGAGAGGACACCGTGTATATATTTAGACGGACTGCAGACACAAAACGACTCAGCACCTTTACTGCAATTTCTTCGTTTCTTTTTATTCGTTTTTTTTCTTTTCTGTTTTTATTTTCTTTTACTCTTTTCTTCGAATCTTCTTCTCCTAACATCCTATCTCCTTAAAAAACATTAGTTAAATGGTAGTTAGATCGATTTGAGAATTCGTTGACACTCAAGTTATAGTGTACCGATGATGAATGGTTTTGTTAGGTGTTCCATTCTAACCGGATGGGGCACGGCAGGATATACGATGCAATTCGTGTATATATATTTTTTTTTCTATTACTTCCCGAACGATAGGAGGTGTGGTCGGAGATCGGATGTATTTCGTCTTGGACTAGGTACTGGGTAACACGGTACTATATACCTAACTCATAAATCGCAAATACAAAAATAAAAGAACTATTTTATGCAGATAAGTGGGTAGGTTAATAAAAATAGAAGACTGAATTTTAAATTGAAATTGAATTGATCCTTATTTTACTTAATATCAGATCGATGCTAAATTAATTACGATCTTTACTGATTCAAAAAGAGAATTGATTTTTCATCATCGTTACGTTTCATTTAATTATGGATATCGTAATACACCATTGCAACGGGTAGAATATATTATTGGTTTTAATTGATTGCGATGACGTAAAGCTGCAGACATCCTTTCAACTATTGGTAATAATAATTTAAAGGCTATTATTGAAATGCAAAACATATCGTGAGTTTATAAAATAACTGTAAATTAATCGTTCAATAATCGTTCAATAATCGTTCAATAATTGTTCAACATTTAAACCGTATACTTTAACCATTATTTCTACCAAGGTTTATGATTATTTTAAGATACTACTTTAATAATAATAATAATTATAATCGAAGAATTTAAAAAAGGGTTCTTTTTTGAACATCCAAAGAAATAGAAATAATGTTAAAGATACGATATTTAAAAATCGTTATTATTTTTGCACTAATCCAATAAAAAGGTCAGTCATTTACAAAAAGAAAAGTAAAAAGAGGGAGAGGGAAAGAGAATAGGAAAGAGGAACGTAGCTTTAAACTTCATCATTCTAAAATTACGAAGATTCTATTTGTTGTATTTCTTCCTTTTAATGAAACTCTCGGTGAATTCTCCAGGTCTTTTTACCTCGGATCGTTTGCATCGTGCTGCATTTAAATGAACATCGTGGAAAGAGACAGCTGCCCTGACTGTGACTCTTAGAGATTCTCAGAGGAACTCTTCTCTCTCTCTCTCCGCCCGTACGTTTATGTTCGAAGGCATAAATCTAGCAAGAACGCAAGCAAGGACTTTCTTCTCGACGGCTATATCCTCGTTTTGTCATACAACAGGCGCCGTACATTAATTCTGTGACGTTAGAGACTGCGGAATTATTCGATTGTACATTTTTGTTTTTTCATTCTATCTCTATCTCTCACTCTAATTCTTTAGAATTATTTTTCTCTATCTATTTTCTTTCTCTCTATTACAAAGACGTCAAATTTCTTTTACACGTTACAAATTTTCGATAAATTTTCAACCTCATAATCGAATTTACCGAATGAATAAAACGAATACACGGTATTAGATTAGACATTACGTATTTTAACTTTCCATCTCTATCTCTATTTTTTTTTTCTTTTTTAATACCAACGCGAGTTTCTCTGATCTCGATCGTGAAAAAGAAAAGTTCAAAAAAAGTTAGAAAAAAAATAAAATGAATGAGCATGGTTTTGTTTAGAGAGAGATTAAAGCAAGTTACCGCTAGGTCGTCAAACGTATTTGTACTTCGTCTGGATGTTCTCAGGGTTTACGGCACGCTAACAAGTTTTATTAGGGAAACGTTAGGCTCATGAAAAAGAGTAAAAAAAATATAAACTTCTTCTTTTTCTCTCTCTCACACATACACACACTCTCTCTTTCTTTTTATATTTCTTTCTTTGTTTCTTCCTAATTTGAAAGACAAGCTGGAAAAACTCGTGAAGAATTTTGACGAGTTAGGTTTCTGTTAATCCAAGATAAATCCAAGTTAATCCCCTATCTTAGGCGCCAACGTGGAATTCCTTATTGCGTAATTTTACGAACGGGGTTTTACAAACTATTAAACGCCACTTGGACACCGTAAATCTCTTTCCTTTCTCCAACTCGGATCTTCAATCTTCGAGTGCAATTACCAGAGTAAAGTAGATCGCGACCAGATACGACAGAACCACAGTAGGAGGATGTATACCACAAGGTAGGATAAAGAAGCGACCTTCTACTTGTTGCAATTACCAGACGTTATACTTACAAACACGAGTCCCGATTACTGTGATTACTCTAATTGGTATCAAGATAAATTTATGAGCTTGCGTTGCAAATGATAAATTAGGAATACCCTATGTAACTTTGTTAAAAAAAAAAAAAGAAAGAATAAGAAATTAAGGAACCATTATTTTTTGTCATTGTTCAAAAACATTGTTTCGTTGAATTGTACATTCGTGTGAATCGTACCTTCCTACTACTCTTGTTTTTTATTCTCTCTTTCACTCTTTCAGTCTTCTATACATGAGTCGAATTACAATAGCTACCGAGTCGAATTGAATCCTTGATACATTTTCATCTGAATTTCATTGGAGAAAACAAAAAAAAACGAACTATAAGTTAAGGTCTAAATTATAGATCGATTTTTATCATAGGAACATGTAACTTCGTAATTTTAATGTAAAAATTATTCTATGTATTGGTAATAATTTTCTTACCAAATAAATATCACAAAGTAATGTAGAATCGATAGTGCGTTTGTTAAACAATTTTTAATAATTTTCAAGGTTTAGTGTATAGATTTTAGTATAAAACCTTGATTCAAATGATAACATACCTTTTTTCCTCATATCTTAAGATGAAAAATACAAAAGAAAAATAATATAGCAAAAGCTTGTATTTTTATATTGCGTTATAAATGACTACTCTAATCCTTTTTTTAGTTCCTGAGAATATACATATATTGATATAAATAAACTCGTGACGACTCTGTACAAACACCGTGGCAGACAAAGGAACGATACCTAAAAATAACTAAGTCGACGATTTAAAATTGTCCTTCTTTGCGAACCATCGACAAGCTTTCTCGAGAAGAACGTAACGCATTGCCAAACCCAAGAGCACGAGTTTCGTTTTCTTGCACCACGTGCTTGCATGTTTGTACTTCTTGGTAAATACAATCACATGCAATAAATTATTCACTCTTATATGTATAAGACGTCAAAGAAATACCAAAAAGCGTTCTATCGGTAATGAAATAATACTAGAAGAGTATCCAAAAATCAAATGATTGTCTAATATCAAATAGGTATTCTATTCAGGTACATACTTTTTAGTCTGGTAATGTCTGGCAAAGTAATTAACAGTTGCTATTTAAGCAGTTAGTATCATATATCTAAATGAATAATACTTTATATTGAAAAATACATTATTTATTTAACAAGTCAATAAATTTCCTATTCATTATTAAAGAACAATTTTTATCCATAGTATGCGTAGATGATAACTGACAAATAAATACAAAAATAAACTTGAAAGATTATATAAAGTTACATTTTATCTGTTATTTTCTACTTGGTTTATTCGATAAATTATATAAAATTATTTCACAGATACATTACAAAAACCGGTGAAAATTTGTAAACTATTGTATTTCTCATGACGAATATCTGAAATGTTTAGAGATCCCAAGAGTTAGAAAACAGAAAATTCTATAAATAAATTTCAAAGACCGTAGGAACTAAAATCATCGTAGACTCTCCGTCTCGTTTCGTTTCTGAAAGTTTAGTTACACGGAGAAAGGCGCTTGAGAGAGCTGTGATGATGATTTACCTATTTAAAATACACGCATTGGCTTACTAAACTTCTTTAACGGACAACGGCAGCGTTGTATTCGTGGCTGCGGCCAATTAGCCGCGAATCTTGTTAAGAGGATCGCGAAACGAGGAAAAAGAAGAGAAAGAGAGAGAGAGAGTAACAAAGAAAGAGAAAGAAAGAAAAAAAGAGAGAGAGAGAGAGAGAGAGAAACACGTGAATAAGGTCCATTTACGTGGGTAGTCTTTAAAAAACACATAATGGGTTAAACTTGATTATTACGAGTTAATCTCGAAAAAGTTTACCTTGCAATATTCTGACTGTCGTTTATAATCACTTGATTATTTTTCTTTTAGCGTAATATTCAGGTGAAGCTTACAATCAAGAATCTCTTACCGGTTGTTCCATATCCGGGATACACTGCGCTACACCGTGTGAGGTCAATACGATCGTGGTGAGAGACATTAAGCCTAGTTGCAGGGAAACTCGACGACGACAAACGACTACTACGACTACTACGACGACGTTTACCGTCGGCAAGACCTGGTAATAAAGACTAATTGAGATTATCGTTGGCTTTATACTTGCAGGTTTTGTAAGTGTTAAAAAGGTGATCTTGGAAGAAATCGTTGAAAGTAGGTAGGTAGAATAGCGTGTTTCGGTATTAAAACCGACATATTCAATTCACTTTGAAATGAAATCTTTTCACTTGGTATTAACCATCCCATATCCCCCTCATTCCCCCTCTTTTTCGAAAGCTACGCGTGTTTCACGTCTTATAGTTAAACGTTAAACTCGTGTTGCTCGGGAGACATGACCAATTTAGGTATTCCATTCTCTCAGTTTTATTCTTACCTCCGTTTCTGTAGGTAAGGATAGCCAAAAAACAAGAGACAACTTATAAGGGTATCATCAGGGTCGACAGGTAGCCGTACACTTACCCTGACGGCCACCAGAAATCAATCAAGGTAGCACTCGAATAAGTAACCATACTTGCTCTATTCCTATATATTGTTGTTTCTATTTATTTACTCTTAGCCAATAAATAATATATATATTTTATGTTGCAACAAATAATACTAGTTATTTTATCTTATTGAATACTCCAATATAAAATTACAATACCATTGATAAATACACTACAAAAATAAAAATAAAAATAGTAATATAAATAATTGAACATTATATTCCAAAATATTTTCATTAAACTTGTAATTTAATATTTTTCCTAAACTTGTTAAAATATTTTTAAATAACGAGAAAATGATTTTATTCAACAAATCATAAATTGGAACGTTATATTTCAGTTTTACAATATGATCAAGAATATTAGGATCATCATTAAGATTTAAGACGTAAAAATATCAGTATCGTTTCTAAGCATACAAGTTACGAATAATTTTTATGTTCGATTTGAACTAACTGCGCAGTAAGTAATAACGTTAAGCATTCTTAAAAAACATTTACGAGAGTTAAATGATACATTTTTATCAGCCCCTATTAACTCCTCCTGTTGACGTAAAGTTTTTCTACAATGCACGAGACTTCTTTTTTTTCTCTTTTGCACATTATTCGAAATCAGTCAGATTGAAATTACGACGATATAATTGAAGAGTGTTTGTACAAAAATAACACTCTGCGCAAAGTGGAAAATTAAAAAATACGATTTTTTCTTTTCTAAAATTATATTCCGTCTGGCTAACAGTAAAACTGTGAGGAGAAAATTTAAAGAAAATTTTCCTTTAGCGAATAGTTATTAGTGTTTAAAAGATAATATCACCGATACGTCCAACATTACCTTTGTAAGAAACAATGTAAGTGCCAATTAAGCGACAGTTAATTGTTTTTTATCTGACAACGAGAACAAATAGGATTGGCACTTACAACGCTTGAAAATCTAAACGATGAGACATTTGGTTTTCTTTTTTTAACAACTGACGATAAAAAATGACACATACCGGAGTTTTCTTGATTACTTAAATTACTCGAACTAAATATATTAATGTATAAATAAATATAAAATTTTTGCGATAATATATGTTTATTGAATTCTTAATTAACCATTTAGTAAAATTAAAACAAATCTAATTTTATGAATAATCAAATTTTAGAAAAGTTTCATTCTTTCCTAACGAAAAATTTTGATTGTTAATATTCACTTACATTGTATTTTTAAAAAGATATAAAAATATAATAAAATTCGCGTTATAAATGGAAACCGTGTTATAAAAATAACGTTTTTTTATAAAAAAAATATTTACAAAACTATAGCAATTTTTGCATCGTGTTATATTGGAACCGTGTTTCCAGAGTACACCGTGCTGTAAATGTATTGAAGTTTGTATTAGTTTCGATCGATTAATTATCCAACATAGACGTTGGAAAATTCATCGAAGAAGTTTTCTTTTCGTAGAACGAGATAGAAATGTCGCGAATTCATAAAGCCGATATGCAGAAGGCATTAACTCGTTCTAACATCTGGGTCATCTCGAAGTGTTTAAGCACCGGTACGTTACTTCCTGGCACATTACTTCATCCACGACCGGTCTCTCGTGTCTCTCGGTTCTTATCCACAAAGAAAGATTAGTAACATACATACGAATTTGTTCAAATTCTTCTTTTTTCAGACTACTAGTAAATTTTGTTAAAAAAAAAAAAAAGAAAAGAAAGAAGAAACAAATAACAATTAAGAAATATGATAAAAGTAAAGTTGGTATCAAAATGTGATAGCGGTTTTTTATTATTTTTAGTTTGCTACCTATTTTCCTAGTCGTGATCCTGTGGTTATATGTGTCTATGTAATACACTATTGTAAAAGATAAAATTAATATTACTTATTGGCTTAAGTGTATTATTATTTTTATAATTTAAATATTGACCTTAAATTAATTGTAGAGAAGGAAAGTAAAGCGAATTTCTGCGATGTTATTGTACACGTAATTTAAATTGGGATGTAATTTAAGGGAAAAACTCTTTGAAATGTAAACCATGCTTTTGATTAATATAAGATACAATAAAATTGAACGTACAATTAACAATTTCGTGATATCAAGGAAAGACTTAAAATATCTGTATCAACCTAATAGAAATATTTTCGAAAGATTGATAATAAAGAAAAACGAGGGATCTTAAATATCATGCAAATAACAGTTAGAGTGACAAAAACATTAGTTTAAATGATACGCTTACAAGGAGAATTTCGTGTAAGGTATCAATGCAATACTATACCCATTTCAAACGGAGTTAGATTTACACTCGTCACACGTATAGAGAGAAAGAGAAAGAGAATAAGAGAGAGTGAGATAGATAAATAGATAGATAAATAGATAGATAGAAGGCTTGAAAGAGAGTGAGGACAGAACGAATGCGAATGCACCGATACATTCCCGCGTGTCATGCGACACCGACTCAAGGTTTACGATCGCTCCGTTTCCCGCCTTTTTCACGCGGTTCTCGTTACGTAAAAGCATCTCGAGTGTGTAGTCTCTCAACTCGAGATAGAGAGAAAGAAAAAGAAAGAAAGAAAGAGAGAGAAAGAGAGAGAGAAAGAGGGAGAAAGAGAGAGAAAAAGAGAGACGTTCTCGATATTTTCGAACGTTCTCAAGCTTTAAAAGGAAAGGTGAAAAGTAACGCCAGTCTTGATGTTTATGTTGAAATCAAAAGGATAAATAATCGAGATCGGTATGACCAATCTTATTAAAATGATTTAACCTATCATTATTGCATTAACCCTGATACATTAGATTCTTTTTTTTTTGGTTAAATGTAAACAAAAATATATAATTAATTAAAAAAATATAAGAAAATAGCTCTTACCGGCAGCTCTATGGGGTCTCCTGGCCCAATCGTCTTCCATCAAAGGTGCGACTCTTCGTGCACGTAGCGTCGAAGGACAAAAAAGGACGATTAGAAAGATCGTCGAGAATAGGCCACCGTGTAAATGCATCTTGTTGGTTGTTATTTTTTGTCTTAATGTCTTTTATACCACCCTGTTTATATATTACTTTTTTTTTTCTTATTCTTATTCTTATTCTTCTTGTTTTCCCCTACCACTACTATAGTACTAAGCACATACACATAGAAACACAGAGTACACGATGAGTGTGATTCTCACACAGAGTCTGGTCCTCTTTCTCTCAGAGACGTCGGTCTCTTCCTTCCTCACCCCCCCTTTTTATCGTACTTGTCTTTCTTTCTCTTTCTTTCTTTAAGCTGGCACTAGTGCGGGGTACCTCTCAACGCATATAGTACCGTCTACTTCCGTCTCTTTTCCTCTCACTTAGTTAAACTATCTTCCTCTTCCTTTCGTCTCCTTCCTCAGAACTGCTGCACTGGTCTATTAACGACCGTTCACTGCACAAAACTTTCTGCACTGTAGTCGCACACTCTTAATACATCTATACGTATGTTATATATGTGATTTGTGTAGGTGTATGCGTATATGTATATATATATGTATAATGTTCTTTCTCTCTCTCTTTCTCTCACACACACTCTCTATCTTTTCCCTCTCTTGTTTTCCTCGATATGAAAAAGGAAAAAATCAAGAGGAAAAAGTAAAGAGTTAATAAGAGAAAAAAAGAAAGAAAGGAAGGAAGGAAGGAAAAAGAAAGAGAAAAAAAAAATATAAAAAAGAGAGAGAGAGAAATAGAGGCTCGTCCCTCTTAGGCGAATCTCGTCAACGAGCACGCGATAACGATTGAGAGAAAACGAGCCGGTTGAAAGAAACCTCTAGCAGTGTAATATTTATTGCAGATAACGAACGTTGCCGTGCAAGACCCACACTCTCTCATATACATACACATACACACTTAAAAGATATACGTACATGGAAAAAGAGACAGAGACAGAGACAGAGACAGAGACAGACAGAGACAGAGACAGAGACAGACAGAGACAGAGAGAGAGACTGAACAGATCAGAGAGTGAGAGAGTAAGAGAGAGACCAATTGGAAGGAGCCGTCGAACGCAACTCGCATCATTTGCTATATGCTTAATGGGTTAAGGTACACGCATGTTCCTTCTTCTTACTCTTCTCTCCTTTTATATACTCGCGATGGCTAAACCTGTCGTCTTCGTCGTCGTCGTCGTTGTCGTCGTAGTCGTCGTTGTCGTCGTAGTCGTCGTTGTCGTCGTCGTTGTCGTCGTCGTGGTTGTTGTCCTCGGCGTCGTATTCGGTACGATCATTTCTACTTCGAACTACTGCATTTTATAAGATGCAACAGACTACGACGACAACAACGATGAAAACGAAGAGAGGATGACGAGGAAATAGCAGACATCGTTGGCACTTATCGTCTATCTTCGTGTACCGTACTACCTTCTTCGTTCACGTCCGGGTATTTCTCTGTTTCTTCGTCTCTCTCTCTCTATTTCTTACTCTTTTTCTCTCTTTCGTTATACAAACGTCTATCTCGTTATGTTCCAGACGCCGCGCCGGTGTGCAACAGATATCGCGAAAGGTAAGATCAAAGTAGCATGTTCAAAGTACAACTCAAAATATCCCGCCATTATCTTTTCTTTTTTTTGCAATTTTTCTTTCCTTTTTCTCTCTCTCTCTCTCTTTCTTTTTCTGTAATCTATAAAACTTATTATTTCTCTCCCTTTTTTTTTATATTTTTTTTTTTTGATTAAATGTGTATTACGTATTTGATATTATATATATACATATATATGTGTATATATATTTATATATACATATATATATACATATATATACCTCCACCCTCTTCTCCTTACGGAGCAACGCACAACGGTGCGCATCTGACACGGGCGACGCGTGACCGCCGTGACTGAGTGATCGTGAGTGACTGAGTGAGTCGGTCTCTTGGAACTGGTGGGAGAAGGCGAGGAGCAAACACGAGCGTACTCCTCTCTCTCTTTCTCTCTCCTTCTGCGCGATCACCGCCGTCTTTCGTCGTCTCAAGTCTCTCTCTCTCTATCTCTCTCTTTATATCTCTCACCCTCTCCCTCTCCCTCTTTAACAAATATCTCTTTCTCTCACTCTCTCTCTCTCTTCAAATCTTCAGCATATACGTTATCCTTACACTTTGATAGAATCTCTAAAGAAAAACTAGCACTTTTACACCGAATGACAACACGTTCCATCCAATGCGAATTCTAATCACACCTTTTATCTATCTATCAATCAATCTATCTATCTATCTATCTAACTATCTCGCGGTATATTTAAAATTAAAATAAAATAAAATAAAAATACAAAAGTAAGTAGAAATATCAAGTTCCTTCTTCCTTCTTTCTTTCTTTCTTTCTCTCTTTATCGTTATCTTTCATATATAGTAAAAAGGTTGAAGAATAAGATTAAAAAAAAAAATTGATGTAGAAGAAAAAAAATAAGAATAGGAAAATGAGGAGGAGGAAGTAGATATATATATATATAATATATATAAGAGAAGGAAGAATAATCGCGGCTTTCTCTCACGTAGCAGCAACGTACCCAGGCAACAACGATGACAACTGTCCGCAGGCCGGTCGAGTCCGTCGCTTTTATGGGGATAGCCGAGCACCAGCACCAGCACCAGCACCAGAACCAGCACCAGCAGCAACAGCAACAGCAACAGCAGCAGCAACAGCCGCCAGTTTGCAGCCGTGTCCTCCTCTAGCGCCGCGCGCTATTCAAATACATGCCAGAGAGAAAGAGTAAGAAAGAGAGAAAGGGAGAGAGAGAGAAAGAGATTCAACGCACGCGTGTGCGTGTGAAAGATCCTCTTTCTCTCTCTTTCTTTCTCTCTTTCTTACTCTTTCTCTTGTACTCCCTACTCGACACGGGGTTTAACCGAGAGAACTCGTGTCGTCTCACGAGTGCACTCACTCCATTGCCGATACCTTGATCTCAACTCTCTCTCTCTCTTTCTCTCTTTCTGCTGCTTTGAGAGAGTCTCCAAGAGAGGAAGGTTCGCGTTTAACGCACACGGTGGGTGTCGCGCGCGTCTCTGTCGCCTCTCACCACCACCACCACCACTACCACCACCAGCATCACCACCATCACCATCACCACAACCACCACCAATACCATTATTACTGGTCCACGGCGCCACCTCTTTTCTTCTTCTTCTTCTTCTTCTTCTTCTTTTTCATTTACTACTACTACTTATTCTTCCTTTTCTACCCTCTACGTGCTCCGGCTAAATCGAAGACTTTGACGATTTCAATGCCGAAATATCTTTGGAATGCTTAACAATAATTTGGTATTTCTAAAGGTTATTCTTATTATTATTGTTTTATTACTTTTATCGTTATTATTGTTATTAGAAAAATCGTGGGAATAGTTTCTCGATGCATCGAAGGAGGTCATTGATAACGTTCTTTTAGAGTTTCTCTAACTGGTAATACGTATTACACAATGAACTTTGACTTCTATCATTTGATTATGTCAGTAAAATCTTTGAAAGTAAGAGAGAGAATCGTCCATTATTTCTCCCACATATCCGCCCATCGATCGAGTACTTTCTGTTCGTTGATACTTTGTATGTATGAACTCACGACGATGCAGCACCTTTCCCAAAATCCTAAAAAAGAAAAAAATATTTCAACAATCGATTAATTAAGAAAAATTAAAAAAATTATATAAGCAGTTCACTGCACAAATCAATTAACTCAACCTTTTGAAAATATCTTAAATTAAAGCATCAAAGCACTTGGTATAGTCATAACTTTTTATATTAATAATAACATTCTCTATAATATTTAAGATTATACATACCACCATTATAAAAGATACAAATTTTTTGCCCATAGAATAATAAATAGCAACTGAAATGCACTAGCAAGTTATAAATAATAAGAAAATTATAAAAGGAAAATTGAAATTATAAAGAGAATTGCATTAGTCAACTTTTTGTTTGATGAAGTTAATCAATTTGTCCAATGAAAGGCTTATATGTATCCGTTATGATTAACAATTTTAATTTGAAAATAGAGATTGAAATTATGAGAAATGTATTAATTTCAATTAGAATTCTAAGCAGTTAGAACAGGAAATAGAGAATTCAGGTCCGATAAACCAGGCCAGCCAAGATTTCACCGTTGGAGTTTATTGTGCCCCACCTACCCTAGAGAATCTTGTTCCCTTTGTCTTCGAATGTTACAAACATGTGTAATCTTCCACATACATTCTTAAACGATCTAAATTCTATTTGTATAATAGATCTACTAGATATTAAACGTAAGATAAAAGTTAATCTGTAAATATAGGATTAGGAAAAAATGAAACTTACATAAGGGAATATATTTTTGTGAATAAAAGTCAAGGATATTAGGATAAAAATCCTAGATAAAAAAGAGGGGTTAAAACACATCAATGGGCTAAAGTGGATTACGGTGAATGGAGGCGCGGTCACGGTTTCCTTTCCACCAAGCTGCCGTCCGTTTTCATAGCGTGTCGACATGACGTCAAAGTTAAATATGTTAGACAAGCGTCGACCATGCAAATTCGTGTTATCCGCCACATACACGTAAGTAAATACATAAGTATATTTTACTTGTAACATTGTCGTCACTGTAAACGTTATAAATAATAGGATATATATCTTTTGATCTTGATACTGACAAAAAAAAAAGAAACATACTTTCACGTAATCGAGCAGATTTGCCATTGTTGTAAGAACAGTGTTTTATCCTGCTAACATATAAACCTACCTTTCCAAATTCTATCTGATACACCACATTAAATTAATATCTATTTAAATGACTAACATTTTGTAGACGTTTAGAAAAAAAGAGAACATTTCAGAGGATTAAGGACTTACTATATATATTTTGAAATATACGCCACGCTCGAAATCTCAAACTAATCTACTAATCCGTTGAAACATGTAACACCAGGTAAGACTGTTTGTCGGCATTCAGTCGAAACAGACAAAGATAATACCCTAGCAAAAGAGAAAGAAGAATATCCCTCTCGAAAAGGGTTCCATTTAGAAAGAGAAAGAGAAAGAGAGGGAGAGAGAAAGAGAGAGAAAGAGAAATGGGGAATGGTGAACGCAGACGATACACGTCGCACACGCGCTCACATCAGAGACCGCAAGGCGAGAAAAGAAAAATGACGAAGAGAGACCTCGGCGCGGCCTGGTGGCGTCGTCGTGTGCTGTTCGAAGGCGAGAGGGACGACGCTTTCGCAGATTCCACGTGAGATACCTGCGGCATTCTTCGTTCTGCACCAGGCATTAAGCCGGATGCACATTCGTCGTGGACAACGCACACTGAATTCGTTTCCAAGAAAAATATCACACGCTGGAGAAACAAATTTTACGCCAGATTTTGTTTAACACCACCACCACCACCACCATCTCGCTAACCTTCTCCCCATATCACTCCCCCCCCCCTGACCTCGCCCTTTCCAAAACACACCTCTATTCTAGCTTTGCTCTCTCTCTCAACCATTCAAGTGACACCTTTGACATGATCTCAAACCCGTTTTCTTCGGTTCAGTCATTCATGAAAAGGTACACAAATTTTTTAATCCCCGTTGAGCTGACTATATAAATATTGTCATTGTATAATATTATTTATGCGTTAAAGTTTTAAATATAATTTGATTAATTTTTTCTATCGAGAGATATGATCTGTATTTTTTTTATTGAGAAATTAATAAATAAAAAATTAAAGAAAAATGTTGAAAATGATTAGATATTTGTTAATCCATTTTATATGGTTATACGTTTTAGATTTAACTAGTATTAGTAAAAATTATTTGTAATATCTCGATGTAACACTGATTATCTGTAGAACTCCCAAGTAGAGTCTCAATAAGGTTTATAAATTGTATCAATTAATCTTACTTCATAGAAATAATCTACAAGTTACATTTGATCTCGATAAACCATTACATTCTTTACAATGTTATCCTTCTAATATTTAATATATATATATATAAACGCGAATATCGATTGAAAGCTCTAACTTTATAGCAAACAAATCATCTTACAGTAATTACAATTTTCTCTCATCATCATCATCATTATCATCATCATCATCATCATTATCATCACCATCATCATCATCATTATTAAGAACATACGATTTCCTCGATACACGTTAATCGATCTTCATTACATCGATTCATTGCAACTACAAAAGGGAGAACATGCCCGACAATAAAAGCAAGTCTTTCGTTACGCTCCGAGAAACGTGATGAAGGAGTAGAAAGAAGAAACTCGTCTCTCTCTCTCTCTCTCTCGCTCTGTTCTTTTTTCTAGCAAAAGGGATGAGAAACAGGAAAAGAAAAAATAGAAAATAAAATAGAAAAAAGAAAAGAAAAGAAACACCGTAATTCTTCGTAGGAACGAAAGAACGGCAGACACCATTGGCGGAGTTGCTTTTGTTGCGGTTTGACGATCGAATTCTAACGCGTCTCGCGTTTTCGTCAGGTATCCTTCGAAGGAGAAAAAATAAAAAAAAGTTGAAAGATATATAGAGAACGAAGGACGAAAAAGAAAGAGGTTGAAGCTAACTTGAAAGGATCGTCTGCCCCAACACGGACTATTCATAATCAGGAATGACAAATCTAATAGATTCTTGGCGCCTTGGTGGTCATAATTGTGAGAATAAAAAATTTCAAATGAAAGAAGACGAAGACTCTGAGAGAGGAGTGTTTCTATTGAATGAATGTAATTCTAAGAGAGAAAGAGATAGAGAGAAAGGTGTCCCTTCTGGATCGCATTTAACAATGATATCCTTCGTTGGACGCTGAGCCCAAAGAATAAATAAAGTAAAGCTTGCTATTGGTCAGCTATAATGCGACTCCTCGCACAATGCACATTGTCGTAGGAAAGGAATGCGGAGGGTTTCGTATTGTCGATATATACCACACACACCTTTTCAACATTTTGCAAACCCCTACTCCACCCACTTTATAGGACCTTCTCATAAAAAACTTTTACGAAACTTTATAAGGATTGATAATAATAATATTCTAATAATGTTCTAACAATACTCTAATATGCTTACTATACATTACAAATAGATTGAAATTCATTCATTTATTATTAATTTATAATAAGTCATTTTTTAATCAAATAAGAATATTTTTCTTATCTTTTATCCTAATTTCAAGAAAATAAAATTCTTTTAATGTTAGTATCATTAATTTTTCTCGAATATAATAAGTAATAGTATACCTAAATTTACTAAAAACACATTACTAACACACACCCAATGAAATTTATTTAAAAAAACACTCTAAACAAAACTTTGGATGCTTTTACATATATTCCAAAACCGTGACGGCTACTTCTGGTCAATTATTTGGCTTTACCAACTACAAAAGATAGTTTAGCATTTACATCGTATCAAAAATATTATCTTCGGATTTTATAGCACGTTTCAATCATTCATTCATTTTTCTTTCCTTTTTTATTGAATCGATGAACGAAATCCCAAGTAAATTGACAGGACGACAATATCGGCGCCACGTTGAACGTTTATTTAAGGGCAACTTCGAAAGATATATTCTTATATTATTCCTATTATTCATTTGTTAACTACGATATGTTAGAAAAAAAAAATAAAAAAAAACTTTCTGGACAAATACGAGATAATCCTGGCACCAGGTTTCTTGGCACGTTTCTTCTATGTCGAAGTATTCTATGACCGAGTTAGACAAAACTGTCTTCTACTAACAACAACTACTAGGATAAACTTTCTAACTCTAGCTACAGCAGATATATATGTATACGTATATGTATAGTTGGGGATGGCGAGAAAAAAAAAAATAAAAAATAAAAAGAAAAAGAAGAAGCAGAGGCCTACGCAACTGTTGCTGCTGCTGCTGCTGCTGCTTGTTGCTTGGCACGTCGGTTGAACACAAATCGGTTTACGACCTTTCGGCGCCTTTTCACCCACCTGCTGCTCTTCGTATATTCCTTGACCGTTCTTCTTTCAAAATGTACCTAGGTAACTACTATCCTAACCGTGGGAGTTACGCTATATGAATATATTTCTTTTTTTATTTCTTTTTAGTCCTTTCTTTTTCTTCCTTCCGTTTCTTTATTCTACTTTCCTTTTCCTTTTCTTCTCTTTAGAAAAATCTCTAGTGTCGGTGTCTACAGAAAAAGATTTATCTCTTTTGATGATGGCGCTAAAGAAGAACTGACAAACCGTACTAAACAAATTCTTAGTTTTGTTGTATTCAAACCTAATACACGGTAGTTTACATATGTCGAATGAAAAATATTTAACCACACCTTTTACCAATGAATAACATCCAAATTTGTTTCCAGTTATTTATGTCGAATTGGGCAATGAGTAATTCTTCTTTTTTTTTTTGGGAGGAAATTTTTAGTTTTAAAAGATCTTACTACTGTGTCGTTTATTTTAAAGAATATAGAATATTAAAGATTGTTTTAACGAGCACAAATTTTTTATTTTATTTTACAGGATAAACCAATTAGTACAGAAGAAAAAAAAGAAAATACAATTATAAGAGATCAGGATATGATACAAAATAAAGATTATAATATACGTTGAAGAATATTTAACATTGGATTTTAATAAAATAAAGAGAATGTTGTTATTCGTTTAAATATATTTACTATTAAAAAATGTTAACATTACTTTTAATGTCAATCCAATAAAAAAGGAAGAAACAGAAAAGGAAAAGGAAAAAAACGAACTTATGGAAGTTTAATGACTACAATTTTAAACAGGAAACGATGACGTAGAGATTGTTTAGCTGACATCAAAACTAATCGAAAGACATGGAACTTCTGTCTGATCTTTATAGCTCGTTTCTCGAAGACAAGACAAGAATAAAATAGCTAGTTGGATGACAGAAGAAGGGGAAAAAAAAGAATCCATTTTTCGTTCTACTCACTTCAAATTCAATTTCATCATTTTCTAAGATTTTTTTTTTATTTTCATTACAATCAGATTGTTTCAATGCTTAGAACGTTGATCATGCATAATTATTATGCATTCAATCGTGTACACCATAGATTCTACTTGCTGCACAACTTACATAACGATTATTATTACTCGTCATCGATCTATTCGCTAATTAAACTGCTTCGTAGTTTTATTACAGTTCTTTTCAAAAGTTTCTGAAAATTATTGAAATTTTTTCAAAACATCCGATATATATTAACTGTTATAAACAACTCAAATACAACAATTCAAATTAAATAATTCAAATACTAAGACCTTGAATAAGTCGTTTTAATAGTAGCAAATAAAGATTAAAATCAAATATTTTCTTTCATCCAATTAAAAGATGAGCAGAAAATTTGTGTCAACTTATAAACGTTATTGAAATTTTATTAGATTCTAAAACACACTGTAGTTTAATATTTCCCCTACGGCAACGATCTTTACGAACGATCACAATTTGATTCTAATTAATACCGACATTTCTATCATCCAATTGCAATACTAATTGGATCCGATGTTAAATCGATTCATATTTATTCTATTTGATGCGTTTAAGTTAACATTTATATAGATTCGTTCGAACCAACAAACTTTGCTAATTGTATTAAACAATTAATTTTATTTTTCTTCAACAAAGTTTTTATCGAGTTGGTCATGTCATGTCAGAATATTCAATACAATAAAATATCGTTGATTTATATATAAAATATGAAAAGATATTTTTCTCTCACAACAGTAAACGAAATACTTTATGGTATTAGTTATTTACGTAAAAAAAATGTTAAACATATTTTCAATAAATCACAAATAATAATCTATTCAATTAATTTTCTTCAATATGTACTCATTTATTTAAATGCTAGCAGTTACCAAGCATATGTTGCAATGTATCTCGAAATAACTTTAAACGGTTTAATAAAATATCATTAATCTTATAGAATATGCTAGTAAAGTTTTAAAAAAAGAAATAGAATTTTCTGTAATGTTTAATGCATATTTATATATATATATATATGTATTGTAATTAAGCTTATCACAAATTTCAAATATATTAAATAATTATTTTGTTAATAGCTTTAGTCGAATATAATCCACATATATGTACATATACTTATTAATTATCTAAATGTTAAGAAAATAAAATAAAAATCAATCATTAGAAATAGAAAACAGCTGTTTAAATGTAGATCACTGTTAAGAAAAATTGTAATAATTCGTACTTACTGAATTTATTGAGAGAAAGATAGGCGAGGATGTACGACCAAGTCAAACGAGCTCAACGTCAGTACTGTTTATATCTCTCGGTGACTTCTAGGAAATTCGTTATATATGAAATACACATAAAAAAACAATCCTTAATTACCGGCTTAGTTGAGCGTTCAATGCTTTGTTTACGTTCGGTACTCTTCGTCACTCTTCGGTCGGTGTCAACAACCGAACATTGTCATTTCGTCGTTAGATTTAATTTTGACCTTCGTGTATGTTCGGTACCTGTCGATTTTATTCGTATTTGTTTTTCGTATTAATCGTTAGTCTTCTTCGAGCATCGGAAGGAATAACAAGGATATTATTTAAAGTATATCATTTATTTCGCGTCGCGTATACGTGTGTGTGTTTTCTTCCTATGCAAGTGATATGCATATGTGAGCGTGTGTGAGTGTAGTGCTGAAAAGTGACATATACATATATGGATAAGTGCAATTATGGATATAAGGACAAAGTACATCTAAATGTAAGCTAACTATAATTTTTAACCTGTTTAACGTTTGACATATTACACATTATTGACATATTACATTTTAACGTTAAACATATTACACGAATGATTTTTAATAGAAAGAAATTTTAATAGGTAATCATAACGTTGTAGAATTTTTTCAACCGGACATTATATGATACGCGTTTATAATTCACACGAATAACTTTCGTTGCATCCGTAAAAACTGAGAACGATTTTAAAATATGATCAAGTTTCGGATTTATTTCACAATGATGCATAATCAATTACATCTCGGCTAGGTACCTCTCTATTCTTTTGATTCATTTTTCAAACAGTCGTTACTAGTCTAAATTATTAATAAAAAAATACTTTCCTAACTTTTACTTCTTTCTGATAAATATTTTGTTAGATTTAGACGTGTAGGCACGCACATGCGCTTAGAATAAGATTTCTTAGAAGTGGTGTTAGTTTAACGAGAATAATATTCGAGATTAATAGAATTAATCCCCTCCGATAATCATGTAAACAACTTTCGAAAATAAAACTGTCATAGATGATATCGAGCCAGTCTAACAATGGATTTCAAATACGATATACATCAAAATTATACTCCGAGCTTTTAAATTATAATATACATTTCCTTCAATTATTTAACAATTATTTCAGACTAATCTTATTTATTTCGCGTCGCGTATATGTGTGTGTGTGTGTTTTCTTCCTATGCAAGTGATATGCATAAGTGAGTGTGTGTGTAATGCATATATGGATACAGTGCAGTTATGAATATGGATATGCAGCATTGGATATATGGACAAAGGTACATCTAAGATAAGCTAACAATAACTTTTAATTATTTTTAAACATTTGACTGCGTGTGGTATAAATTTAGTATTAAAAAAATCTAAAAATGTAATCGTAACGTTGTAGAATTTTTTTTAACTGGACACTGTATAGATACGCGTTCATTATTCATACGAATAACTTTCGCTGCATCCGTAGAATTGAAAGAGTTTAAAATATGATCTCGTGTCAGATTTATTTCATAATGATGCATAATCAACTACTTCTTGGCAATACCATTTCTGAATATATATATGTACCTACATGACAGAAACATTCATTTTTAAATTCATATATAGATAGATAAAATACTAAAGATTTTTAATTAAAACTATCAACATTTATATAACAAAATATCCATTATTTATTTAAATATAAAATACTAAACGCTTTAAATAGAAAAAAAAAAACAAGACGCGTACAAACTTTATTCAATTTAAGTATAAATCGATAAATTTATTATTTCTAATATTATTTATTTCTTTTCAACCAGATAAACAATATATTATATTATAACAATATAAATTCAATTAAATTCAATTCATAAATAAACATATCTTATTTAAAGATATTTTTAGTAAAATAATACCGGAAACGTTTTGGCTAGTTCGTTAGATCTAGGCAATATATCGATTTAGTAGAAGGCATTGGAACGAAGAATCTGTGCCATGTCGCGTAAACACACTATAATAATAATACTATAAATACGCCGCTCTCGGCGAGACCAAACGTATGCAGGCGCCGGCGCCGCCGGTCGCGTACATTATACGCTCCGAGGAAGCATTATCCGTCCCACGTATCCAACGTTACTCGACTCTCCTACTCATTCTTTTATCTCTTTCTTTCTCTCTCTCTCTTTCTCTCTCTTTACCGTTTCGTTTCAACTCACAAAACTGACCGATTCGCACTACGGTTTGAAAACTTGGTTGAACGACTAATCACACCGATCAGATCATTTCATTAATGTTCTTTCTTTAGCATAAACATTCAACCCCCATAACTTTATATTGAAAATAGGTAGAGAAACACTTAGGTTGAGCAATAGATTGATATAAAAAAAAAAATAGAATTAAATGTTGTAATGTATTGTAACTGGGGATTTTGTTCTTCTTATTATTCCCTACTACATAAGCATATATGTTAACGATATGATTTCTTTTTTTCAAGAGAACAAATTTATCTTATAGAGTCGTGTAACGTTACGAGACTTCTCCTCCTCCTCCTCTCATGTTATTTATACCCTTCATTATCTTTCTGTCTCATAACGTCTGTGTGCATTGTTTCATTGCAGTTATTGCCGACCTATTTTCCCTTTCTTCCCTTTCTATGTGTAAACTTTTCCTCCCTTCCTCTCTCTCTCTCTCTCTCTCTCTTTCTCTGTCTATTTGATTTTTTTACCGCACTCTCATCTTAATCGTGCAATAAATCCAACACCTATCCGAGCGACCTTATCGTCGCGACGGCTCCCATTTTGAATAATAGCAGGAACGATGTGTGCATAAGTAAAACCTATCTCTTTCTTTCTCTCTCTTTCTCTCTTTCTAGAATATTTGCATCTTATGTTAATACAGGATTGCACTTGGCAATAAAAGAAATGTATAGTACCGACTCAAGTCTCGACGTGAGACGAATAAATGTTCCTTTGTATGTATGTATTCGTATATGAATGTATGTATGTTTGTACGTATAAAAACAGTTGAAATCAATGTAATTAAGCGTTACAACTTGCCTCGCTAATTTATGCTAGGTAAAATAACGTGTAAAGTATACTTTCGAAATGCTGAAGAAGTGTTGGCTTCGCTATTTACTACCGCCTAATCTATTCAAACATCTTTTCACTCGGAACTTTTAAACTTCTTGTATTGTAAGCTAAGAAAAAAATAATCAAATAAAACAAATAGAAACGTTCGATATACTCTTGAATGCGTGTTCAATATATGTGCATTTACAATTTATTACGAAGTTACATTTAATCGTTAATTCGTTCCGACAATAAGAAAACAAAATGTTTTAATTATATAACCTTCTTGAATATATATAAAAAAAAAAAAAGAAGAAACTTGCTGAATAATTTCATTAGGTTTTCTACGAATCAGTGGTATTTCCATCAACGATTTGTAATACATCATAGCAATTAAGCCTTTAACGTCATTTCAATCTAAAAGTAACAAGCTGTTGTTATCTTCTTTTTATTTTATCTTTTTTTTCAATCTTATTTGATTTTTATTACAACAAAATTATTTATTATCTCACGTCGAAAATTTGTAATACTTTTTTAAACCTAAGTGTTATATTAGGTTGTACCAATAAAAAATTGAATACTTATACTCGTATTGAGAAACATTTAATATGCATCATTGCAAAACAAAAGGATAAACATTTCTTAAGAGAGTTATTATTAAATCTGTTTTATTAAGATTTACCTGTAAATAGACACATTGTAGAAGATAATAATTATAAACAGGACATTGAAAGGGTAATTAAATTGTAAAGTGACGTGGTCAAGAAAGTATCGAAGGACCTCATGCTTGTGGTATCATCGATACCGAAGTCTATTTAAAAGCTAATTATACGGCATTCAGCATAACGCAAATACGCCGTGGGCGCATTGATATTCAAATGAGAGTGCAGTATGAAAAAACAAATATATATAATTATTATAGTTTGCATATATTATTATAAAGTACATATATATAATAAGTAATAATTCCTAATGGTTGATTAAATACACACACATATATATATACACATATATATAAATACAGAATTTTAAGCTGTGCTTTCTCGTCACCTACACACTAACATGTAATACATAAGCCACTCTAACGCGTGCCATTCTTCGCCGTTTTATGGCTCGTACTTGTAGTCGAACGATGGGAATGTTGGCGCCATTTGCACAAACATGTGACACATACTCACTCATATACACACATATTCATACATCAGATACGCATCTCCGTTTACACACACACACACACACATACAAATACTCACATATTTATATATACAATAAAAGAGTGAAGTAAAATCCGCATCGATCGAATCTCACAATCAGGTTCATTCTACCGAGACCATACTAGCACACACAACGATGTTCGATTTCTATCAAATACTATACACCATGCTTCTAAAGCTGATTAGATCTTTATCGACGCCTACGACGCAGTTTCCTCTCTTCTTTTCTACTAATTGTGATTATTTTAGTTTTTATTTTTGTATTATTTTCGTTCTCTTTTAATTGAAGACGAGGAAGCGGGGAGTTAGGAAGAAGGGGGATAGGATATTTTGTCTCTGTCTCTTCTAAATATCTAATTTTTTTTTTTAGTCCACGTTCTCAGACTAATTTATCCTTCAAATTTACGCAACTCCCCAAAAAATATCTCCGTTATTTGTGGTTTTATGGACAGAATCCTTTATGATGAGGTTGTTACTCTATTTGAAAGGTCACGTGCAGCCATATAATAATTTCTTCTGTTTTTTTTTTTAAAGATCGCGAAACATCTTTTTTTTTAAGCGAATCATATTTTTTGTTCTTTTTTTTTTTTTTTAATATTAATCGATCCATGTGTTAAACAGTGCGTATAAGCGCACGTTTTCTATGGGTTTATGTACGCGTGCCCTTGTACGTGTAAAATCGATCTCAACTCGAAAACTTGTAATAATATTTTTCCAATGTCCAAAGTAAATTGATAACCGTGCTACCTTCACGGGGAAAAACATAGAACCAAGGCATGTATAAACTTCATACGTTTGGTTTATTCTTACCAACGTGTGTATATTGAAGAGATACTGAAGAATTTTCTCGATATATTTTCGGTTATGACGTTTACTTAACTCAAAAATTTCATGATTGATCGTATAAGATATTTTCAATTTGATCTATTAGCATTTTTTCTTAAAGACATTTTATATTATCTAGCATTGGAATATCGTAGAATTCATTTTTTGTTACCGTTTAAAAAAATAATCAACTTCTTCCGATTGATATAAATTTATCCTAAATAATTCGAATTAAATGTTCGTATTTTGTTGATCTTTATTCTGAATAAAATTGTTCAATATTGTTTGTTAGATATTTTTTGTATTTAAATTTACATATATATGTACTGCAAGCATATATTTTTTTAGGTCGATTATTATACAAAGGCGACATCGTAATGGCCGACTTACACCTAAAGTATCTTTGAAAAAGAAATTCAACTTCGTCGGTATTACCCGACGATCGATCAAATAGATATTATTTATACAAACATTACGGTTCCTTTTTTTGTTTTTATCGACTGATATTCATAAATATTTTGTTTAAATAATTATTATTATTATTATTATGAAAATTAATTTTTGGATTATATAAGTTTTGTCTTTACTGGAAAAACAAATTCATAAATAATTTGTTTAAATAATAATAATTATTATTTTAGGATAGTATAATTTTTGTATATAAGGAAGAACACTAATGTTCAATGTTGGGAATTGGTAGCAAAAAGAAAAAAAAGATAATCGTTAACAAGCGCCCTGTCGATCGTTGTTCTACATTTCGCGATATCTGTCCTTGTGCGACACAACGCTGCTCATTTAAAAAATATTTATCAGTAATGGTGACACCGTATGTACGCATAATTTAAATTTATCATTACAAGCCAGACAACGACAATAACGTAAAGCTTCTCAGACAATAGGTTACAAAAAAATAGGTATATAATATTTATTTATTTATATATATACGAGTAACATAAAAACCACTAAAGGAAAATTGCAGAACGCATACATAGAAAAATGAATATTAAACAAATAATGACTAAATATTGTAGTATAATTATTTCATCTCATTTAGCTTTGTTTCTCTTCGTTTTTCTTTTTTGGTCTCATCATTGACCTCTAAACGGATAAACAAAATTAAATGTTAATTAATTAATTAGGTCTAATCTTAGTTATAACCTCAACTTTACAACGACCATTAATCCTTTTATCAAATAGTTTAGAAATTGTTTTCAATTTTAGTAGTTTTTTGTTTATTTTGCAAGCTTGTTTAGTTTTAAAACAAGACCGCAAAAATTCCATCTACCGCGTTTCTTTTTTTAACAAAACTCTTTCATTTTGAATCCTTCAGGGAATAATTAACAAGATCTATCCAATAATTACATCTCGATTAATTAGACATGTAAAATCTAATCGAAATATTTCTCGGATATTTGCATTCGAATATTATTTTAATCAATTATGATATACACGTAATCTTAATTATATATTCTTAACAATGTATTTGAATAAATTCCTTCGTAGTACGTTGTATTATTTGTTTGTGCTATTAGAGAAAAATGCATCTATAAAGTCATTGTTATTCCGCTAGATCTCGCTTCGATCAGACGAGAGACACGTGACATTTGGCGCGATAAAATAAAATTTGTTCGACCCTGTCGAAAATTGGCATTACAGAAAAATATATTATTAATGAAGAATTTTACTTACATTAGAAAATAAAAATAAAAATAAAAAATATTTCAAGTTTTATTTATTAAAAAAGAAAAATAGTAACTTGAGTTTACCTATATATAATATAATAATAAAATATTATATTTATTATATATATTTATTATTATATTATTTATATAATATATTATATTATTTATATAATATATAATATATAATATATATATATATGTATATGTAATGCATTTGTTAAGAATCAAACCATCATGGACCACGTATGTATGAGAAAATGTAAATAAAAATGTACATATACATATACAAAGAGAGAGCGAAGATTACAAATGGGAAAATGTCACGACACTGAGGTCACGCTTAGCAGTGAAGAGTTGCGAATGCAAATCATCAGGATTGACCCATTTATCATTTACGTAAAAACAATAAATAACAACTCTCTTTGATTCTTTATTATATACAGGGTGTCTCAGCTAAATGGGAGCACCTGAATATCATCTCGTTCGTTTACAATCGTATTAAAAAAAAAAAGAAAAAAATATCTTCGAAGTAGTGACCGAAGAAGTTAAGGGAGGGGAAGAGACACTCCAACAGCTGAAAGTATATTTCCTCGAGAATATTATTTGTTTTTAACGTAACTTCAAAGTTATATATAAAAAAAAAAAAAAACAAACAAAAATGATAAAAATGATCTTCATGATCGTATCATTCGGATCATTTATTTCTTACATAAAATCTTTATAACTTCTAATTCGTATGATCATATACATACGTAATCAAGATTTCAAAGGACAAATCTGCAATATTACTTTTTTACTTTAGTTATTTCAATGTTGTATAATAATAATAATAAGAAAAGAAAAAAAAGAAAAAAAGAAATAAGAAGACAACTTACTCGTAAGAAAATTAATTTATCAAATTAGCAGGTATATAGAAAAAAAGGACTAGAAAAGTATATAAATGAAACATGCTGTATGTATAATGCAGTCTTCGGCAATGAAAAAGTAATTATACATTTACGATTAAATTGAAATTATTCGAGTTTCTTTCTTTTTTTTTTATCTTTTTCTTTAAATTAAAAGAGCAAATAAATTAAACATTAGAAAAATGTTAATAAGAAGCATAGCAAAAAATTGTCTATATATATTAGCCAGAGATCCTTTTGTTTTTCTTAATTTATGTTCAGTACGCATACGTTTTACGAGACACACTCTCTCTCTCTCTTTCTCTCTCTTTCTCTCTCTATCAAAAGACTAATCAGTTAAAATGAAAAAAAAAAAATAAAAAGAAAAAACAACGTTATACAATAAACAATTCAATGTCAAATAATACGTGGACTATATAAAGCACAATTACAGTATATTTCACAAGTTGTTTAAACATTCATACATAATTATACGAATTTTCTGCATGTGACGAAAAGGCGATACTGTCAATTAGGGGGGGAGGATTAGTTAATTAAAAACAAATTTTTTTTTTTTGTATCTTAAAAAGGAGAGAAGAAGAAGAAGAAGAAAAAAAAAAGATATTATAGGACGTCGAGAAGGATTCATGATGAAACGGCTTCAAAATGATGATATTTAAGGCTGGTATTTGCCTATAAATCAGCCAGCCAGGATCTTCTGGCGCTTTAAAGATTTTGCGAGGCCTATCGTCCTCTCATCGAGACACGTGAGAGGTTATTCATTTATTTTTATTTCTTGATTCTTTTTCCTAAAGAATAATCTTATTTTTCTTTCTTTCTTTTTTATTTTTATTTTTATTTCTTTTTTTTTTACTTTTTTTTTTTTAATTTTTTTATTTATTTATTTATTTATTTATTCATTTACTTATTTTTTTTTTTAATAATTCACCTGAATTTTTTTTCCGCTATGGTCGCTGCAAGAATTTCGGAATGTCGACGATTTGTTTCCTTTTTCTAATTAACCTTTTTTTTTTTTATCAAGGTGTAATAAATAAATGATATCTCTTTTATATATTGAGATTTATAATTCATATGATTGGCTCGCTGTTTAGTGTTAGTTCAAGCAGGTGGAGGAGGGTGCAATTACTGCACCTGCTGTTACACACACACACACACACACACGTAGAGCTAACGAAACAATCATATGTTGGTTTATATTATATAATTCCATGTTTATTTTTTATCCCTTTCAAAGTCTATTTAATGAAAAAGAAAGAAGAGAAGAAGAAAAGAAAAGAAAAAAAAAAAAAAAAAAAAAAAAAAATACTTAAAAAAATAGAAACAATTTTGTTTGTCGTGTGTAACTAGAAACAGTAAGTCATTGCACCGTCAGTTATTTTTAACTTCTCTGCTTCTATTTAAAACTGATGGGCCTATGAAACATTTTGCAATTTTTTAATGGACAGAGCAACATTCTCTCACCATCTATTGATCACATTTTATCATCGTATTTATATAATGTAATGTACAATATGCAGCTACATTATGATAATCAGTATGTCCAACGCATTCAAACTGACAACACCGTGGGTACTTTACGCATTTGTCTTTTTCTTAAATCTTCTTTTTTTTTTTTTTTCTTTCTTATTATTTTTTTTTTTTTTTTTTTTTTTCAAAGATATTTAAATTATTCAATTAATTAATTAATTAATTAATGTGGATTGCATGTTTCGAGAGTTTAGGTACTTTAATACAATTACTTCAAGTTTTGTTCCACATTTCTTGCGGTATCTCTGTGTAAAAAGTGTAACTATAATGCTAATGTAATAATAATTATAATAATAATTTGCTCAAGGCAATAGTCCTGTGTGGTCGTTCGATGGTGTATGCTCACGACCATTTATTTCCCCACTCCCCTCCCCCAAAACTTCATCTGGCACAGTAGTGACAACATATGATAACCTGTTCACCCTCCACTCAAGATCCACGAAAGATCTTGTGTTTCGCACACAGTGTTACTGCTCTTTTTAAAATATTATTCGTTCGTGGGAGGGGGGACGGGTGTGCAGCTGTTTTGTTTTTTTTTTTTATGATGTTAATATAGCAACTGAATGTTGACAAAATAACGTTCCGATTAGCGGTTGGCATTTTTTAGTTGATTGGAGAGCCAATCTAGACCCTCGTAAAGTCCATCTCCACTTGTGGCGCACGTTGCTTGTATGTACCAATTACGATTACGTAAAGAATGCAAACCCAATTTATCAGTTATTTCTGCAGCGTTCATTGCATTTGGCAGATCCTAAAATATATTAGGTAAATAATAATGTACGATTTGCTGATGGTATGTTAAAATTTCAAAAAACATCACCACAACTATGATAATTAAAAATTGTTTGAAGTAATTATTTTACATATATTTATAATAACTTACTTGTTTATTAGCGAATATTAAAAGTACTGCATCTCTGAGCTCATCTTCTGCTAACATTCTCATTAACTCCTCACGAGCCTCACCAATACGTTCCCTATCATTACTATCAACGACAAATATAAGTCCCTAAAAGAATGAAATATTTCATTAAAAAATCAATTATAAGTAACTACTTAAAGTAAACCTAAAAATTGAAAAACATTACAGAAAGAAACAATATACCTGTGTATTTTGGAAGTAATGCCGCCACAAAGGTCTAATTTTGTCTTGACCACCTACATCCCATACAGTAAAACTTATGTTTTTATACTCAACTGTTTCTACATTGAACCCTGCACGAAAAAAACTATTTCATTAGTTCAGTATATTAGGAGTTAAATAAGAATAATTTGATAAAAGTATTGTGATTATTAAATGAGATATATTTAAATATTACATAATAGTATATATAGACATTAAATAAAATCATTAGGATCATACCTATAGTAGGAATTGTTGTAACAATTTCCCCTAATTTTAATTTGTACAGAATAGTTGTTTTACCAGCTGCATCAAGGCCTACCATCAAAATTCTCATTTCTTTTTTGCCAAAGAGGCCTTTAAATAACGTTGCAAACATATTCCCCATGGTTGGTATTAGTTATGTAGATACCTGTAACAAATGTCAATTAACGAATTAAAAATATTTATGAGCATATCTTTTACATCGAATATGTTGCATTTAAATCTTCATCGTTATTATTCATTACAAAGATCGTAATCAATTGTATACTATTGTTCCAAATATTGTTACTGAACTTTTCACGCCTTATGGAATCCCATTAGAGTCCCAATAGAATGTCCTATTAAAAATTTATTTAATCTCTACAAATATATTCAATAAAAAAAATACATATTGAATCAATTTTACTTAAAAAGTAGACAAATTTTTGTGTACCTAGAAAAAATGTAAAATACGTGTGAGGATACGTGACACACAATTTAGTCACAGTGCCATTATTACCTCAATATATAGTTATACATATGTTATACATATATATATATATATATATATATATATATATATATATATATATGTATTTATATATTATTTACAATTTTTTATCAACAAATTAGATATATAAAGGCTGCAAAGAACATTTACAATCATGATTATGTGGAATAAGATAAGACATGAATAAGAAGTTCCATTATACCAAGAAAAAGAGAAGAACGATCAAACAAAAGAAATACCCTATCGATGGCACCTTTTCCACGTTCACATTAAATGCCCTAATCCGTTTCATTAAATGCCCTAATCCGTATTATTAAATGCCCTAATCCATATCATTAAATGCCCTAATCCTTATTAAATGCCCTCGCGGCACGGGGAAAAAAATTTTGGCCACGTAAACCTTGCAAGTTCACAAACGGATAGAAATTTATCGTGCACTTGTCAATCGAGTCTAACAAGTTAACCTGAATACCACGATATAGAATATATAGTGTATATATATATATATATATAATGTGTGTATGTATATATATATATATGTGTATATATATATATATTCATATATGCATAAAAAAAAAATTAATTAAAATACAGAAATTATCTAACGAAACGCGTAGTACGAATTTGTTCAAAAGTACAAAAAAAAAAAGAGAAAGAAAAAGAAAAAACTTGTGGAGACACGCACGAGATGATCACGCTGCGCGCTATTGATTCTCATTTTAATACATCGCTATGATTATCAGACTTGCATACCCTTATATATATATGTATATATTAAATATATATCTTTAGAGTTTTTTGCTGTAGGTTTATGCACTTTAAAAATGTCTTGGCTACTTAATACGCCAATATCGCAGTATTGCAAACAAGGCGTGGGATATCGTGCGGTTTAAGAAGCCACTGCGTACACCCGGTTGTCTGTCACCTTCGACCTACTCCCCAGCGAATCGTCAAAGTTCCACGCTCAAACTTCCATTATTTATTAAACTTGGCCTGATTATTGAGAACCTTTTATAACGACACCTTCCACATAGATATATCACCTTTACGTTACTTACGTTTCAGTAAAAAAGACTATTTTTCACGAGAAACGATAAAACATAAAACCAACACTCTCGAAAAGTACCGTATGTCAAAATGGCGGACGTGGAAAGGATTCATGCCTTATGCCACGTATAGGATCCTCGAAATTCTCTTATTGGTTAAGCTGATCACGTGATTTCCAAAATCTATTTTCGTTCAAATAAACGCTGCTAGGTGTCATGTCGGTCTCGTTCTCTGCGTGTCATCTTTAATCGTTATATTTGATTGGTCAAACAAATTTCTCGATGTTTTTTTTAATTGGTCAGAATTTTTTATTTATTATGATTAGCAATGACATAATGCATGAACATAAATTTGCTCAGATCAACGACACATAAATGTATTATATATATATCTAGATATATAGAATCCTTTCAATTAGAACATAGTTAAATATCTAGTTTCAGAAAAGTCAAGAGTGTGTAATTTGATAAAAAGTATTATTAATGTTTAATAATTAAATATTAAATCCGACATGTCAGCTATAGAAGTTCCTGATCTAAAAATACCTTTTAAATTTCGTACAGAAATACATAAAGTATTGAAAAGGGATTTACAGAAAGTTATAATTAATAACGAATATTTGGAAGATAAAGTGATCGAGGTAAATCTTCCGATCATCTTTCAAATAATATATTTACATTATGTAAATATATATTAGTTTGGGGAAAAAGAAATCTATTATTTTTACATTTATTATAGTAAAAACATAATGGATTTCTTTTATCCCAATCTAATATTAAAAAATTGAATTTACGTTTAGGAAAAATTGAATTCTCTGTACAAATGGATCTATAGTACGCCAAAAAACAATACCTATAGAGTTAATTTGTTAAAAACTACGGTCGAACAAGTAATTGAGCATTTAAATAAAGAATTAGAGCAAAAGGTAAATGAACATTTATTCAGATATAAGTACAAGTCTTTATAGTTGTATGATCCTTAAAAAATAATAATAATATTTCGCAGTATGGAAAGCGTGTGCCAACAATAACAACATTCCCTCATTTATCAGAGGTAATTACAGTACACAGTTGGGATGAATCAATTAAATTAGATTTATCGAGGCGGTCTACTGAAATTATTGTTGATGCAATATGTGGATCAGCTGTATTAAGAGGTGCACATGTATTTGCTCCTGGAATCTTAGGAATCCCGAAGGGTAAATTTCCTTAAGATTTTTCTAAATATTTTTAATATATTGAGATATACAATAAAATAACAATATTGTATTTATTAGGTTTAAATATAGGAGATGAAGTAAGCGTATTTGCGGATACCGTTGGGTGTTGTACAAAAGGATTACTAAAACCATCTGAAGTCGATAATAATATTAAAACATTCTTGGGTAATGGTATTCTATATCAGACAAGAGAAACTATTATTTGTAATAACGGGAAAAAACCAAGGTAAAATATATCTTGACACAAGATGAAAATAGTTTAATTTGTTAATTACTATAGAAATGAAATTTTACTACAATGTAGGTAACTTTTTTTAGTGGAGTTGCAGTACACATGACTGATGTTATTTCTCGTCATTTACAATTAAGTAATAGATCAGTACCCAATGGATGGGCATTATTACAAAATTTACCATCAATTATTTGTACTCGTATATTAGATCCACAACCTGGAGAAATAATTCTTGACATGTGTTCGGCACCAGGAAATAAATGTACACACATTTCAGCTCTTATGAATGGGAAGGTAGAGGATGCATAATTTATGTATATCATCTATTCAAAAAAAACTATCATACTTGAAAATAAACTATGTTACATTTTGCAGGGTACTCTAATAGCTCTTGAAAGAAATAAATCTAAAATAAATAAACTCCGTTCAAACTGTGATACATTCTCAAGTGGTAATGTAAAAATCTTTTGTTATGATTCTACAAAAGCTTTTGACAATACTGCAGGTAATTGGAATATTGACGATGGGCCACCATTTAGAGGAGATAATTTTGATCGTATATTATTAGACAGTCCATGCAGTGGGTTAGGACAAAGACCACAACTACTTAATAAAATAACTGATGTGCAACTTCGTTCATATATTTTTAGGCAAAGAAAATTATTATCAACAGTAAGTTTGATCAAAATTATAAAATTAAATTTTTCGAATTTTAATTATTTTTCATTATATATATATTTGCATATATAGGCTATTCTTCTTTTGAAACCAAAAGGAATTTTAGTATATAGTACTTGTACTATAACAGTAGCTGAAAATGAAGGTAACGTCGATTGGGTTTTAAGAAAACATCCACATTTAAAATTGAAGTCTATCAAAGATCATTTAGATTTAAAAACATTTACACACGAAGGATATAATACTGTGGGATTATCAAAAAAGGAATCAGAATGTCTATTTAGAATAGGACCCGAACAAGATTCTATTGGTTTTTTTGTAGCATGTTTTATTAAATTAAGAAAATTATTATAAAGAAAGAATAAACAATGTATAATTTTATTAACACTATGAAAGGATTAATAAATAAAAGGTATTTATAAATAACCCGAAGAAGTAAAATATTATAATAATATAATATTAAATTTAGTAAGATGAAAAAGTAGTTCTTTACTTTGCAATAAAATTTGATTGTACCGCTCTTAATTTCGATGACAGGGTGTTTAAATGGCGTTACCAACCGAAGAAAAATTTCACTGAAATTTAAATAATACATATTTCAAATCTATAATTTTGTTCAATATCTTTTTAGGAAAAGCTTATATCATAAAATATAATAAAAACTTTCAAATATTTTTCGATCTATAATAGAAATTTGTTTTTCGTGAAAGAAAAGAAAATACTGAACTTCTTATTTGACTAGTTACTACTGTGGCATTGCGACCAATCATATTGCGAGTTCACTATGAAATTAAAACGCGCGAAAATTATTCGTTCGTCTTCGTTGAAGATATAAACGTTATTACGAATAAAGAAAAACTGGCTATGTAATGTTTTTTTTTAAACATATAATAACATTCTTATAAATAATAAAATATAAACAAGAAAATCGAATAATAAAAGAGGAAATATTTTCTTATCGTATTTTGTAAGAAACCATAAAATAAATTTCAAATGAACATAAATGACATAGCTGAGACTGAAAATAAGACGATGAAAAATAAAAATTGCACGAGCTTTTACGAATTTTTAGCAAGAACGTTGTTACCAACGAAGGATCGGTATAATTTCTAATGAAACAAACAAATTAATTTCTTGTTTGCACAATCATTAATGAACATGGGGGTATTTATTATAGGAGTAAAAAAAAGGAAAGAAATATAATTCGTGGAAACAAAGTTGCAAATAAAATGGTGGTAATCTAGATACAAGATAATAATATAGCAATATGATTATAGATAAATGAATAGAAGATATAAACGCAGCTGGATAAGAATTAATACCTACTATGTGCGTAAAGAAATAATAATAATAATAATAATAATAAAAAAGGAGAAAAGTAACGAGGTATGACTGTGATTTTGAGAAAAAAGAAAAAGAAAAAAAAAACAGTAAAAAATGTTTCTAACGATGAGATAGTAGGGATATAACGTTAATCAATAAAAATAGACATCTTATCGGTTAATTGAAAATATATGCACTTCCAAGTAGAGGGAGATAAAAGTAAGTAGGTTGAGAATAAGAAGAAGAAGAAGAAGCAGAAGAAGAAAGCAACGGGTTGTATCGTTTCGGTCGAATGATTTGTATGGTCGGTTTATTGCGAAAAACTATCAAAAGGGATAAAACAGTGGTCGTAAAAATTGAAGAAGAAGGATCGATTAAATTAAGAAAGAAACAAGAGACAAAGAGAACAAAAAAGAAGAAGAAAAATAAATAAATAAATAAATAAATAAATAAATAAATAAGAGAGAAAAAAAAAATTAGATGAAAATAATAGAACATTTGAAGAGTATTAAATTTTTAAAGCGGGACGATTGGCCGGCCTGCAGGGATTTGGCAGTTGCCCCAAGATGGCGGACTCGGTTGGCGTGCGACGGGCACGAGCTGAAAAGTATCGGGAACGCGAGAAGTTCGTGATCCTGTGTTAAACCGGGGGTACCAAGGACACTCTTAGAAAGGAGAATATTCGGTGAGAAGGTGGGACCGATTAAATACGAGAGGTAGGATGAATATCAGTGACATAAGTGTTAGTTTTCTTTGCGCGGCATAGGCTGAAAAGCCGCGCCTATCTATCACACGCACTGCTGAGGTGCGCGCCCGATATCTCTGTCTTTTTCTATCTCTCTTTCTTTCTTTTTTTCTCTCTTTTTCTCTCTCTCATACAATCTCTCAATCACTCAATCTTACAATCTCTGAATCTCTCAATTTTGTAATCTCTACATTTCTTAATTTCAATTTCTCAGCTCTGGTGTCTTTTATTTAGCACATCCCAAACCTTCCCCTCTGAATGGTTCCGGTTATATTTTTATCTTTAACAATTTATATGAAAAAGATCATCTCTTCTTTTTTCTCTCTTTTCCTTTTTTTCTCTCTCAATCTTAATCTCTTTTTTTTCAATCTGTTTCTTTTTCTCTATCTCTCTCTAATTCTCCCCCTCCCTTCCATTGACGTTACAACCCTCGACAACGGTTTCCTCAGAATACACATACAAGTATCGCGTTTAAAATGAAATTAACGCTAGTAGGTGAATTTAAGATAATGGCAGAAAGATAAAAGGAGCTTACGTATATAATAGTTACTTGCAGAAGCAACGTTCTGCGCAAGTTAGATACGGAAGAGAGACGAACCCTCTCTTTCGGTTTCCTCTGTCGCTTGTCATCATCATCATAGTGTATTTTCACACATCTTCTTCTGTCGTATCATAGAATAAAATCAAACTTGTTATAATCTTCTATAAAACAAAATTAATATTTTTTTTTTCTCTTTCATTCAGTATATTTTATTTTTATTAACGTGTTTTATTTGATAACCGATTAGATTTCGAATTATATATATAATATCTATTTTTTTTTATTGTGTTCCGAGGGAGAACACGAACAATTGAGAGAGATAGTCAACGGTATATTATATGTATGTACATTTCTGCATATATATATATGTATGTACATGGATGTGTATGTATATGTATGTATGTACACGTTGGTATTACGTATGCGTTTAAGCTGCTTCACCACCTTTTCTTGTTCGTATAGAGTGCGACTTCAGCGACAAATACGGGAAAAAGAAGAACTAAAAACGCGTTAGGGGAAACATTTGTCCCTTTTTTTACGATTTATCTTAACGTTGTTCCCTACGCTCGTGTAATATAAAGACACTCTCTGCGTGTGTCCTCCCTTCATTTTATTAAAACGTTTAAGTGTGCAGGGATAATAGGGTATATCTGGTGAACAAAAAAAAAACACTTTCTTTAGGAATTTTTTTTTCAGAAATATGGTTAAAGTAAATATATTTAAATGTTTTGCATACAACAAAGCATCAATCTAACAATATTTTGTAATTTTTTTTGTAAAAAAAAATATCAAGAAATAAGCCAGTGATGGAGCATTTTATCAGAACGTTTTTTAATTTTGAGAGTTTTGCTCTGGTTGATTTGAAATTTTGATACAATATTCTTGAAACGTTTAACTAATAAGAAAATACACAAAAAATCGATTTTCCTAAAGTGCTTATAACTTCCCCTTTCCCTCTAGCGTTGTTCCTAGGCTCGTGTGAAGACTCTGTACGTGTGTCCCTTTATTTTATTAAATCGTTTAAATCTCTCCAGTAAAAAGTAAGATTTGTGGTAGGTAAACAATTGATATACCGAACGTATGATTTATATATTTATAATATTAGGTTGGTGGAAAAAAAATGTCGAATTTTTTTACCACAATTCAATGGGAAAATCCGACATTTTTATTCCACCAACTTAATAATATTTATTTATCTATAAAAAAGATATCGTAGTATATATGCAAATAAGATAATAAAACAACGCCATTCGGAATAAATAGAACTCACTCGTGTGGTTGCTTTTTTGTATATAACAAAAAATAATGAATGATTAAAAGTCAGTAAAACAATTAAAAGAAATACGAGGTTATGGATTACGTCACATCGCAAATTGTTTACAATCAGTCTACACTTTATCAATAACAAGAAAAATCACTTCGAATTATATTAATTATACATCGTTGATTAAGATTCTGTATAAATGCATAAATTTAATCGTCTAATAATGTTTAATAATGAATATACAATATTTATGGTAATTATCCATATGTCCTTCTTTCTTTTACTATTCGTATTAGAAAAATTACGAAAGAAAAAAAATTATGCTATTTGCAAAAAAGTATTGGTTTTATATTTTTATTTTTTTTTTCAAAATGGAATTCTTTAGATTTTATGTTATCGTTATTGCAATATTATTCCAGAGAATGAGAAAACAAATAAAAATGATCGGTATATTATATCGATTACAATCTCTTAATACTTACATGTGTATCATTTATGGTTATTTATTTTCTATCTGATCACACGTGTAAAGATAATTATTACTCCTGTTTATTTTGAATATGCATTATTTGTAATAATATAAAAAAATATCGAATGTTTGGTACGGTATTAAAAATGAAAATACGTGTTATGTTGTTTATTTCTTTTGCATATTATTCGATAAAGACGAAGATAAAAAAGATTTCAAATTAACTAAAATAAAAATAAATATAAAATAAATATAACTAAATTATAAATTCAGGCATATAATCAATTATTTAAATCTTATTTATATTTATATATCTTTTAAATGAATTTTTTATCATTTTAAATCAATAGAAAATTATTAAATGAAAAGTACATGACGTAAATACAAACACATATTTTATGATAAACAGTCTAAAGTGCATTTTAATGCATTCGACGAATCGTCTTATTTGAAAAAAAAAAAAATTAAATAAAATAAATTTTCCTGGTAAAATTCAATCTTCGATTTTTAATATACGAATTAACCAGAATTCTATCGAAATTTTCAAAGAGAAGAATAATCCTTAGAAAAGTTAAAAGGAAACTAATCATTTTCTGTTTTTAATTTCATTTCGTATTTCTTTCTTCTGCCAAAGATTTTATTATTATTCAATGTAGGTAAATATAAGAACGAGATGTTATAGGAGGTGGTGTAGGTGAATCAATACGAGAAAGGAGCACGTTATTTTTGCGTTACAACGTGCGCGAACGAAATACATTCATAAAATTCCACCTTTCACAATTTTGGATTGAATTATTTTGTTGAATTTTCGAAACTAGTTCGAGAAAATTTCGTCGAATAAATATCATGGCCTTTTTATCTTGTTAAAGATAAAATCACGATATGATAAGGGCTTTTACATTTTCTAAAGAAATATTCAAATTTGACATTTACTTATTAGGACCTTCGAATAAGTTCTCGTTGTTTTTTTTTTTCACAAAATAAAAGTTTTATTTAAAATATAAGAATTCTAATTGTTCGTCTTGAAACTTTGTCGATACGCCAGAAATTGTTCCTTATCTTCAAGTTGAAAATCATTATTTTTGAAGCATCGAAAAGCAGTCTTTCTATGTCGTATCCGACAAAGCATTGTCGTAAGTCTCAACAAGAATTCAGTGTACTTCAGCTGCAGACTTCTTTTGAAATAAAATAGTGCAATAAAATTCCTCAGAAAAATACTTTATTCGACATAAAAATAGACATTTTTAGAAGCAATGAACAAACACGTGGTTGACAGTATAGTGAAATACCATAAGCTTACAATTGAAGGTTACATACAGTATTTCCTTGCTGATGGTATTACCATTCGAGGGTCCTAATACATATTCTATAAGCTTGATTACAAATTTAATAGATTATGGATACGTTTGAAAACATAGTTTAGGTAATTTTCGTCATTCAAGTTTTTCATAGAAGAAGAAAACAAAATTTTTACAACCTTGTTTTATTACTCAAACGGACAAAAGAATTCTTACGGGAATCGAGAAAAACTTAAAAAAAAAAATCTACAATTTATTAACTGTTTTACGTGTCTTGTTCATTGTAAATTTCATGCTTTTAGTGTTCTTACAATGTCGAGTAGAGTCATATCATTTGGCCATCTCGGAATTATGTAACATCCTAAATTCTTCGTTAATTTAATTCATTTTCCGGGCCAAAAATTTGTCTCGATACTTTGTTTTCAAAGACAATCTTCTATTTGAAATACCAAGTTACACCATCACGTATATAATATCATTGCTAGTATTATTGTTTAGATATAATATTGTTATAAATACGTATTACGCTATAGTAAACGTAATTTGAACAAATAATACGTTGAAGTCGGTAATAGAAACATGCATTGCTTACGTGCAGTCTCTTTTTAATCTTCATTTCGTAATCTTCTGTAATAATTGGTACCAAGGAATAAAAATTGTCTTTTTTTTTTTTTTAACTCATTCAAAAACATTACATTGGTTATTGATTAAATCTCAGAAATAAATTCTATTCCTAATGATAAAAAAAATAAAATTCTTTTAGGCCAATGTACCAAAATGCATTCTTTGTCTTACCAGCATGGTTCTCAGTTTCCTACTCTCTCTCTCTCGCTTTCCGTTTCGTATAATCATCAATTATCACTACTAGTCATTCAGTTAACACTATTAGACCCTCGCGACATGACATTCATAAATTTGAGCATTATTCGAGGAAGTGACGTAGTTGTTGTTTCAAGATTTACTTTATCAGGAAATATTCTTAGATTTTAACACGTATTATTACTGCTGAACCAATCTTTGCAAGCACTTGTACAGTCAACTTGTTAAAGAATCCATAAGAAAAAGAAAAAAAAATAAGATGAGCATGAGTTCATAGTTCAACATTTTTTTTATATACAAATGTTGTTTAAGGGAGTTGTATGCAGTTGCAAGGCCAAAAAAATATGTTTTTTTAATAAGTTTTCATAGAAAAGGGATTTTATTAAACAAATACAAATTATTGTTAATTAGATAGTGTCTATTTTTAAGTTACTAATAACACTGTAGACTCCTTTAGACTATCTTTCGAAGGTCCTCCAAAAAAAAACGTTTGCCGGTGATCATATCTCTGGTTTGGATTATTTTGAAGTCAAAAATAGGTCAGACTCTTTTAGTGGATAGATGAATCTTGGGATTGATCGTTGTGGTAAAATTTTATATCGATTGGTTGAACTGTTTTTCAGATCTCGTGATAACCGACTTTGAAACACACAGTTTTGAGAAAAACGCTTTGAAGCGTCCTTACAAATATGAGTACATCTCCGAAAATATTTATCGGATCGGTTTGAAATTTTCAGAGAATATACTGAAATACGTGTACATTCCGAAAATGTTAAAAATAAAATCGATTTTTTAAAAATTCTAACTGCGTATAACCCTTTAAATTCATAAAAGATCATCTGCACGATGACCAGATAATTTCGAAAAAAAAGAAGAATACTGCGTTAATTAATCATGCTCTAATAAGCAATTATACGTGGTATCTATGCATCGTAGCACAATCCAATTACCTTGATATTTTTGTACATTTCTTTTAAAATCATACGAATAATGGTAATTATTTATTTTCATGTAGAAGTTCGATAATTACGATTTAGTAGCAAATAATCGACGAGGGAATTTGTCATCGATGACGATGATAATTACTAAGAAAATCGTATAATTTTGGTTTCCATGAAATTTATACGTCAACTCAAAAGTCCTCCTTCATCAGATTTTCAAACGTTTTGATTTTTAAACTCACGAAGAATTCGCATAACTCTTATGTGATTATCAGCGGTCACAACACATTATTCTCGTATAGAATATAAAATAAATGGAATTTTTTGTTTTGTTTTACACTATCATTATATTAATATTTATATTCGTTTAACAATAATTGGTTATATCTTGCATATGAAATTATTTTTTCATGACGTTATTCTTCACCGGATGAGATGCATAAGTGAAAATTGTTTGCTTATTATCATAGTTTGCACAATATATAATTAGTAAATTTGTTAACCATTTTTTTTTATGAATATGCATATATCATTATGGTTTGTAATACGATAAAGAATTTTAAAGGAAAAATCTGTATAAAATGGAATAATACTTAGCTTAGAAAAATCTTAGAAAAATCTTAGAAATAAATCTTTTAATCATATTGAAAATCATTTAGTTTCAATAACAAGAAAAGATTAATAATAAAGATGAAGAATATTAAATACGTAAACCAATCTTAATGGATTAATCAACGTACATTACAATCTTAATCCTCGAATAATTTCTATAATCAATATCGTGCAAAAAGCCATAACTACTCTTGTAAATATGTTAGGATTTATTTAAACATAACAAGTATTATAACAATCTATAAAAAATACATTTCTAACAAATATAAATATAAATAAAAAAATAAAATCTGTAATATCAAAACTCTAACATTGGTTTATTAAAGTAAATATATCTTTTATTATTATATTGATTATTATTATAAGATAATTATTATTTTATTTTTTACATTTATTATTATTATTATAAATAATTACAAGATATTTATTTGAAATGTACTTCGAAGTCTGTTGATCAATAAAATTGATTTGAAAATTCATCCTGCTTATTTGACGTAGACGTGACACGATAAATAAATTATAGATCATAGTTAATTCAGCAATTGAAATTTGGAAGCTTCTTTTATATGACTCTGAACAAACGAACGATGTCTTTAATTGTAACTTCAGTTACCTCGAATACCTTTTTTCTTCTTTTTGTTTTATTTATTTATTTTTTTCACGGAATTCATAAAAAATGAGAATAAAATAAAGGAAATAATAGTTATAAGAGAAATGCCTGTACAGTATTTTCTCTACCTCGATGTAGTTTTGCTATTTATAGGATAGAGGAAGACAAATAGAAATAGATCTCGCGGTCAGGGAGCAAGATTATTGGATAGAAGGCAAAGGTTTGATATCGTTCTCAGATATTCGATGTTGATATATATATTTTCGCCTGAAAGCAAACTAAATATTACATCTTTTAAATAATTGACAAAAATGTTCTTATCTAAATTTTTGATAATACATTTTTATTCATTATTAAGGGTCCACACCTAAGGTGACCACCTCAAAAAACAAGATGATTTTTGGAATTTTTTAAAAAAAAAAACTACTCCATGAAATGTTTTAAAATTTGGAGGATATATGTGTACATTAATAATGAATATACAGTGAAATTTTCAAATAAAAACATTTCATTTTTTGCGAGTTATTCGCTATCTCCCAAGACACTAAAAACAAGAAGGTCCTCCTCGTTGCAGCAGTGATAGGCAACCTTAAAAATATTTGAAATCAAAAAAACCGAAAAGTTTATTAAACTAGAAGGTATTACCCGTATGTAAATTATTTTTCGAAAGAAAACAATTGAAATTTAAAAAAATGGAGGAGTTTTTAAAACAAGTTTCGAGTTTCATGTGAAAATTTCGTGATATTCGGTCTGCCAAAATTACATTTTTTATTCGATCAAAAAATTGGACGGATCATTGTACAGAGTAACGTATACAGAACAAACAGAAAAAAAATCAAAGTGATCGGATGATTTGTCTTCGAGTTACAAATGCAGCAAACTTGAAAGATGTAGTTTCGAGAAAAACGTGTTTAAAGTTTAAGCAACTGATTTCATTTTCGATGACCGATCGTTCTTCAGATGGCTGTAACTCAAAAACTATTTGAGATATGCATTTGAAATTTTAGTATGTTATTCTTAAAGGTATAGACTATCGAAATATGCAATCATTGCTTCTTTAGCCATGTGTAAAATGATATAACCGAAATTAAAAAATTACGTAACCAGTATGACAATTGTCTAATCAATTAAACCTTTCATAAGTATGAATAAAATTTTCTTAATTATTTATCAAAGTCCTGTTAAGATAATTTATATTTTATTTAACAAATTGTTTGATCTAACGAAGAAATTAATAATAGGAAAGAGATATGTTGTATTACACGAATAACACATTGAAACCTTTCACACAAGTATGAATATAATTTTCTTAATTATTTATCAAAGTCCTGTTAAGATAATTTATATTTTATTTAATAAATTTTATTGATCTAATAAAAGAAGTAATATTAGATAAGATATGTTGTTATACAAGAAACACGTAATTTAATATATCATATTATATTTTAATGTGTAATATTTGAACATGTCATATAACATTTGACAAATTAACGGATTCTAATATATAGACAAAAAAAAATCAAGAATAGAAGATGTAAAAAAGGAGTGCAGAAAAATGTAGTATTTCCAATGACGCATTAGAATGAACCAGTGTGGTGGTGGTGATGGTGGTGGGGAAATCTTTCAATTCTATCAGCCGACAGGTATAAGGAACTCCACCTAGAACCCATGTACCTCAGTTGAGTTGTAGTTGGCTGACCTGTCTTTCTCATACTTCATATACTTTTTACTTGATAAAGTGATACTTTTCTTCACAAAAGCCATACAGGTTAAGATAAAACGGGAAATACAATTTTTTGTACATATATATATTCAATAAGATAAAGGAAAGAACAATTATCTTTAAATTGAAAATGATTATCATATTATCTATAAAACAATCTTGAAAATCAACATAACAACCGTGTTTACCGGGTGTACGAGAACAATAATGGGGTAAGCTAAGAAGCATATTACAATAGTTCATTGACCTCAGTTGATCAGTTCTCTTGGCTATTGGTCACGACATTAACATCGTTAAATTATTATGTCAGTTATATTATTTTATGTAATACGTGTTCTCAATCTCGATAATAATAAAATATATGTCAAAGAAAAAGATACTTTTCTTTTTCAATGATCGAAAGATTATTTTAATGCGCAATGATTATCAAAATTTGAACCAGTAAGTTATGCGATAAAGAAACACTTAGAAAATTCATTTATCATTCTTTTTTTTTGTCTATACTTTCTTGATATAATTAAAAACTTAAGAGACAATTATTATCAGAAGTATTTGAGATATTATATTTACGTTTTATGTCTAAAATCTAAATGTGCGTGAAAGTACAATCTATCCTAATTTGTACCATCTAAATTAATTGATAATATTATCTAATATAAAGTTTCTTTCAATGAAAATTTATAAATAAATTCGTTTTAATATGACAGATTTTTAAATAAATTATATATATACATTAAATAATTTTTATTTAAAGTATTCGATTTAATTCACTGTCATAATTACCGGCTCCCCCGTTTACATGTGCACGTGTTTGAATTTGAAATATAAAATAATTGGTAAAATAATTGTTTATTATCATTCGTTATATTTTTAACAATAAATACAAGGAGAAAATTTCTAACCAATTATTTCATTATCGTCAATTCATACCAAGTCGTTAACTATTCGATAATGTTTTGAGTTCGTTTAACGCGAATTTAAAAAATATAATTTCAATCTATATTAAATTAAACTAATAAGAGCTCATTAAAGAAAAGTAGATAGTTTAGTTTTTTAATTTCTCAACAACAACAACGATAAAAAAAAATCATTCTTCTTTAGTTTTTTATATCCAGTTTTGTATAAAAAACCATTTGTTTTTAAACTTAAATTTAACTAATCTTTTATTCACATATCGTTGTTATTAAATAAATATATTCTTAATTATTTATGTACGATCTTATAATAGAGATATAAGAGATTTTATAAATCAATATTTATCAATTGTCGAGGTCAGTAACATACTTGAAATTCTATTTTTACATATCTTCTCATAAATCCTTCTCTCGTTAATTTGTATTTAACTTTCTTTCTCACGTTAGTCATTGATATGTATTTACATATTAAGTGCTTTGAACTGTATTTCATTTAAAAGTAATCCTAATTCCATTGAAAGTATTACAACTGTTATAAAATTATTGTATCGTATTTATCGAGTGCATACGTTTGCCAACTCTTTAAACCTTTTATTATGGTAGAAATGGTGTATAGAAAGTTACCGGTTTACAGAATTCCGTACCGTAAATGCACAAGTATCCCGTTTCCTAGTTTCATCTCTTACGACTTGAACGGTTATTATAATAATGTAAATAAAATATTATACTAGGAAAATATTAAATAATATGGTATAGCAAATGCATAATTATTGTTTCATTAAGTGTTACATATATATCGTGTGACTGTAATTTATCATAGATAGCAAAATGATTTATCCATCAATTTAAATTATCAAATTGTCTTTTTTATATTAATTTTTTTTAAATTTCTACTCTGTAATAACATTTTAATTCTTGTCACGTATATTCGAGTGATTTAAAGGTTCATTAAAGGTTCATTAATTACGTAAGATATTTACAAGATTAAACTAATATAAAATTCTGATATTTTCTGTAAAGAATATCTTTGAATAGGAAGATCATGTTATTAAATATTCGTTAATAAAAGAAAGGAGTCAAGACAGTTTGTAGATCAATAGAAACTGGTCTCTCCTGGTGGGTATCTTTCAGACTATGTGTGTTATCTACTTGGCTATGTGCCAGAAACAGATGTTACTTATGTTAAACTCATCAATGAGGATGATTATATATATATTTACCAGTTCTTAAGAAAAGCAACTAAAAATTCAATTTTTAATTAAAATTGTTTATATATTCTTTATATTTTTAATACCATTCAATAATTTAATAATTGTATACATATATATAGCTTGAACAAAGTAGTTCACAAATAATATTAGGGAAAACAAAATCAATATATCGGTGTTCGACTTGGGAAATGCAATTATGTTGTATATTGTACCCTGCTTTATTCAATATCATTCGTCAAAAGCAGATTAAATTTCTAACTAATCGCTTGATTATTCTTTTCTTGTTTTCTTTCTATATTCAAACTATACGTTTAAAAATTAAATTGAAATAAATAAAATATTAATAATCAATGTTATTGATTTTATATTAGATTTGTCAAGTATTAGAGCTAAGTCAAATTCAATTATATGCATTCTTTTGCTCCATTTCATACTTGACAACCTAATAAATATAAAAAAATTTATAAAAAAAAAAAATAGAAAACTAAAACAATAATTTAATAACAACAAATGTTACTAGGTAATATAAGGGTGGTATAGTCTCAGAGATGTAGGAAAAAATGAATCAGTTATTCGGTCGCTAGCTATCATTGTCGTTTCGTAACGGGTTTTCATGTAACGGGGTCGACCGACGATTCCTCTCTTTTCTTTTTTTTTTTTTTTCTTTCTCCACTCCCCCTTACCACTCTTTTTTCCCTTTATGGTTTTCGAAAGGAGGTAGCTTTCGATGACCACTTCTAGGCCAGAACGTTGACCTAGAATGTCATTAGACTCTTTTATCTTTCTCTGCATCATCGTAAACATATTTATCTTATTAATCATGTCTTTAAGATTCTCTGTCTATGTCTGTCTTACTCTTTCTTTCTATTCTGAAAGAATTTATATATTATAGATTAAATATCATTCCAAACACATAATGGAGAATGGTTTAATATTACTCGAAACTCTCCAATCTCTTTGATTTATTGCTTTAAAAAAAAAGGTCATCATGGTCAAGGTGTTGTAAAAATAAAAGTATCTCTACTAATCTCTTTTTCTGTATCCTACCTCAATAAAAGCCACGTTTGTCTGTGGTCAGGAATCTTGTTTTACCGTATTAATGATATACTTTTGATTTATTTTAAAAGAAAATAGAGTTTTTGTTGTTATTTCTTTCTCGAATAAAAATAACTGTAATCGATACGAATACTCGTAGAAAATATTTAATATCTGACTCGGTTTAAGAATTTTATGTAAGATTTTTACAAAGATAATTGAGAATCTTTGAATATATTATTCCAAAGGTAGATAAATGTATTTCTTCGTTTGATACTTCTCGTTCGTTTATACAATGTTAAAAAAGAATATTGCATTTTTATATTATTTACTATCCTTGATATATTTATTATAATTATTAAATGAATTTATTTATACAGCGAGAGAGTACATTGGATTCTTTGTCGTCAGATTTTTATATTATTTAGTATCCTTGATATATTTATTATAATTATCTAATGAATTTATTTATACAACGAGAGAGTACATTGGATTCTTTATACGAAGATTATTTTCTGCGAAAATTATTTTTTTTAATTTTTTTTTTTATAGTTTCTGGCAAAAATCTTGAATCATCGTATTCATAAACATACGAAAAAAGTACGCCGATGATATATGTTTGTCATATTGAAAGGAATGAATATTAAAAGGGTCTAAAAGAGAAATGAATGAAAAAACCGGTATCTTTGACTTAATGTCAAGTGTTTAGTCGAAGGTCATGGATATCTAAAAATCTCCGTTATATAAACTTGTTTTATCATATAACTATTTATCATTCGTCTACCTACCAGAAGTTTTTATTTTCCTTACACTTTCATCTTCCTATTTTACATATTTGGAATTTATGAATAGTGTTGGAACGAAACAAGGAAAGTACGAGATCGTTAAACTTCTTTCAACAAAATTTCTTCCTTAATTTTTTTTTTATTTATTTATTTTAATGTATTCATATTATTAGGAACTTAATTTCTTTACAAAAATTTCCAAAAATCATCTTGTTTTTCGAGACGGTTACCCTAGGTGTACCCTTTAAAACATGATATTGGTTGCAATTGATTTGATTTTGTTTTCTTGTATTTTTGAAGTAAAATGGAAATTTAAGTTAATTAATCCTACGAGAAGCAGCTTCTTCCCCATGTCTTATTAAACAAAAACAAAAAAGTCTTTTGAATGCACTAGTGATATACGTGTAACGTAAGTTTCCTTTACAACAGCAGCATGAAAATAATTACATATATAGGAACATTATACAGGAACGACAATATTATTCCACTTTTCGATGGATCGCGTGATTTATGTTTTCTCCTTCTAATTTTATCTATTCGCGTGCCGTCTATACTTATGTACATCAATTTTCCCCCTCCTCCTCTCCCCCACCACCTATTTCTAATACGTTCATTCAGTTTTATCTTTTTTTTTTCATCTTTGAATGTAAAATAGAAAAAGGGGGGGAAGAGGAAGAAGAAATAGGAAAGTGTAAGAATTAATTCATTAATAATCAATAATTTTTAATCATTCGATGCATTTGTCATAATAATCGTAACAAAAGTTTCCTATCGTATAGCCAGAATAATACTAATTAATAAGAAATAATTTATTTATTAAATTTATAGTCTTGTTTATAAAAATTTTAAATACAATTTTTTTTAAATCAAATGTAATAGTAGTAAGTTGATAAATTATGCATACAAGAGGGAAAAAAAGAAAATCAATCAACCGATAAACTATGATCGATGAGATATACTCGTACTTGTGGATAAAAAAAAGATATATTAAATAATAAATATTAAAAATACTTTATGCAGTATGAAGAAAGTAATTTACATGTCTCCGGGTATTCTATACAATGCTTGCAATGATACATTGACCGTAACATATATATATAACGTTACAACATACTTATATAACATTGTCACTAACGGTCCGATGGATTCCTTGGATTCCATTGGATACAAGGACACGAGGGAAGCCCTTTAATAGAAAGAGTGTGAGAAATCTCGTAAAATAGAATCATCAGAGACTTATAAATCCCGATAGAAAAGGTATAAGATAGTGTGGGAAGAAAATAAGAGATAAAAATATGTAAGATAATTATGACGTTGAATTTATTGTCAATTTTAAACAAAAAAATTCCAATAGTTTATTATATGATATATTTTATATATACAAATTATTTATATTATAAAATAAATTATTATTAATTAATTTATATATATATATATTAAGTTGGTGGAAAAATAATGTCGAATTTTCCCATTGAATTGTGGCTAAAAATCCGACATTATTTTTCCACCAACTCAATGTATATATATTTTTTATTTTTCATATTCAATTTCAATTAGAAGCAATAATTTTGTTGTCGTTACCTTTAAACTCATTTGAAGATTAATTATTGAGAAAAGAAGTATAAAAGCCCTGATCGGAGTAGGCTAACGATAAACGTTAAGATTGTATACATTTTATCTAAATAAATTTAAAAAGAATTACTAAATTATTCTTTTTTATAGAAATCTAATTAATGATAACTCTCGTTGTCTCATTTTCGAGATAAAATAAAATCAGACGATTAAAATTGAAGAAAGAAAAAAAGAGTGTTTATTTAATAATAAATCTTTGTCATCTTTTTAATTTTGCATATCCATTTATCTATTAAGTTGAATCTATAAAAACTAGTTCTCGGAGTTCTCTTTTTTTTTCTACAAGAATATAAACACATATATACACACCATCCTACCTTATAATATTAGTTATTTTTATATCAGACTTATGTAATCAATGATATATTATGTATCATATTTTGTCGTATGAGAGAGAACAAAACCTACTACCACTACCACCGTTCGTCGGATGGTAACGAATATTTTATCCTTGAATCTAACATTTTGTTTGTTTTTGTTACTTTTTTTTTTTAGGAATAAAATCTTCCTTGCAAAAGGTACGAAATGAGTTCAACAATTGTACCCACTTCTCATAATCCCTTAGAAAAATCTTGGAAAAGCAAATACGTGTGTCAGCCCGAACCGCATCATTTATCTCAGAATACGTTTAATCGTATCTAAAAAAAATATAATCTTAAAGAAAAAATTAATCCGACGTGTTAGGAATAGACGAATTAAAATAAGGGAGGAGAAACCCAAGAAACTGGGAAGAGAAATTTATTTGAATATTAATCGATAGTGAGAAAAAGAAACCAAAAAAAAGTAAAAATAAGAGACTATTAGATTAAAAAAAAAAAAAAGGAATAAAATTAGAAGAAGAAAAAAGAAGAAGGGTTAATTAAAAATTACGGAAAAACAGGAAGAAGAGAAATGGCCACGATGGCTGGTAGTGAATACACATCCGTCAAGGATTTCTATAGAGATCGTTCAATCTTTATAACTGGTGGTACTGGTTTCATGGGTAAAGTTCTTGTCGAGAAACTGCTACGTTCATGTCCGGGTATAAAAAATATTTATTTGCTTATGAGGCCAAAGAATGGACAAGATGTGCAGCAAAGGTTGCAAGAACTCCTCGATGTACCGGTAAGATTAAATTTTATTATTTAATACTTAACTGGTTTATATTGTTTATATGCGTTCATTAATATTCTACGAGATAATAATTTTTTGATTGAATTATTAACACTTCAATAACCACGCACGTTTACGCAATTAAACTTCGCTAGGAATAGCAGCGCAATATTTTTAAAAATTTCATCAAGAAACAAAGTTGTTTAAATTCAATAAATAATTCAATATAATTCATGTTTAATAAAAAAGATAAATTTAGAATTTTTTAATAAAGAAATCATACACGTGTTGTGTGAGCGTGCCATTAAAGTGTTGATCTAAAGAATACTATTAAAATTTCATTAAATTCATTGGTTCCAAAACTTGTTCGATTTTCGGTACCCTTGAGGAATACAGGATTTTTGCAAGACACGACACCCTATGTCAAATTCTAACAAATACACTTTGGAAAATAATCAATAATTTATTTTTTCAAGGGTTAGATAAAAATGTGTAATATTTCACAACGGAATAATTGTATGTAATATTTTACAATGTAATATTTTCGGAAGTAGCAATTTCCCAGGGTGCTTAGAAACGACATACACTTTGGGAACCACTGATGATGTGTAGCTCGTTAAAGATTCCTTTTTTGAAAAATGATATTTCTAAAAAGAAAATAATTAATCTTATTCTTAATTGATTTTGTTTTAAACAGTTATTTGAAAAGCTACGACGTAGCTTTCCTCATGCGCTTTCAAAAATCGTGCCTGTAGCAGGAGATGTTACTGAACAAGAACTCGGCATCTCGGAAGTGGATAGACAGACACTGATACAATGCGTATCGATCGTCTTTCATTCGGCCGCCACCGTAAAATTTGACGAGGCCTTGAAACTTTCGGTCACTATAAATATATTAGGTACCCAACGTCTCATTCAATTGTGTCATCGTATGCACAAGTTGGAGGTAAGAAATTCATTCATTTGGGAAAGGAAAAACAACTGACACGATTATTATGCCGAATATATAAAGTATAAAATGAAATATATACACACACACATACATATATGTAATTGTTGTAATTCGATCGAATAAAAATAGAAAAGAAAGGCAAAAGTAGTTGGTAATAAATTACAGGCTCTCATTCATGTGTCAACGGCTTACTGCAACTGCGATCGTAAGGATGTGGCTGAGGAAATATATCCACTTGCTAAAGATCCCGAACAAGTGATCTCCTGGACCAAATCTATGGATGACGAGATGATCGATGAATTAACACCGAAATTGATCGCTAATCGACCAAATACTTATACCTTTACGAAAGCTTTAGCAGAAAAAATGCTACAAGGAGAAAGTGGTTCATTACCCGTCGCGATTGTTAGACCTTCGATCGTATTGTCGGCATTAAGAGAACCATTAGCTGGTTGGATAGAAAATTGGAATGGTCCTACTGGGATCATTGCGGCAGCTGGGCAAGGATTCTTCAGGTGATCATCATTGTGTAGATTAAACGAATGATTTTTTTTTATGAAAGAAAATGAAATAGAGTTCATTACTAATCGTACTTATTTATCTTTATTTGTAGAACAATGTTATGTCACGAGAATAAAGTAGCTGATCTAATTCCAGTCGATATAGTGATCAACTTAATGATATGTGCTGCATGGAAAACTGCAACAGATCGTACTGGCACCATAACTATTTACAATTGTTGTTCTGGCCAACAGAATCCTATAACTTGGAAACAATTTGTCGATTTATCCTTCAAATACAGTCGAATGCATCCAGTAAACAACGCGTTTTGGTATCCAGGTGGTCGTTGCCGTAGTTCTATGCTTTTAAATAAAGTGTGTGTAATCTTCCAGCACATGCTGCCCGCACACACTTTAGATCTTCTAGCTCGTTTGAAGGGCTCGCGACCTATAATGGTTCACATACAGGCAAAGCTTTCCAAAGCTACTAAATGCTTGGAATACTTCAGTACGAATCAGTGGAACTTTAGGGATTCTAATGTGAGGAGATTAGGGGAACAGCTGAGCTTGGAAGATCGGCAGACATTTATGTTCGACGTCAAACAGATTGACTGGCCGTCGTACTTGGAACATTATATATTGGGAATTAGACAGTTCATTATGAAACAGAACCCAAACACACTGCCAGCTGCTCGCTCACATATTACAAAGTAAGTAGTATATAGTCAGTCTCTAGTAACGAGGATTTCCCTTTGCTTTTCATTAAAGTGTGGCTAATCTTCATCTTCTCTAAATGTGTTTCAGATTATATTGGCTTCACAAAGCAGTACAGTTTGGAATGCTGTTGATAGTACTACATGTTCTGCTGTTACGTAGATCTATGGCCCGTTCTGCCTCTTATTCGCTCTTGTCTATCATACTTCGTATGTGCCGCATGATTGTTTGACGGCTCAGAACCCCGGCCAACGAATGTGATAAACACAATACAAAGCAAAAGCTAATCATAGAGCATAATTTAAAGGTGCGAATTGTTCTTCGACCGTATTATTGCTCAGCCTCCCCGACGATAAAGCGCTATCTTTACTCCCATGAGTTGGCCTTTTCGACATTTCTATTTGTTCGTAAATATTAGTAATGACTAGGAATTATTTAATAAAGAGTGTCGGTTACCGAGCAATGAAAGAACAAGGTACGAAATATGTGAATGTTCCCACGATATATGGTAGATGCATAATGAGCATTCTTATACCAATAAGAACCGAGAGATAGTTATATTTACGAGAGATGTAGGCATGGTTCATCGTTCTCTGTCGTGTTCTTTAATTTCTTTCTATGATAGAAATTATACAATATCATTATCAATTAAATATAGTAAAATATATGTAGGTTCGATATAGATCACTTTTTTTATTGTAATTGCTACTTCCATCGTCGTTATTATTATTTTTATCATTGTTATATTATCGTTATTATTATTACTACTATTACTACTATTACTACTACTACTACTACTACCGCTGCTGCTGCTGCTGCTGCCGCTATTGCTGCCGCTGTTGCTGCTGCTGCTGCTGTTACTACTACTCTACTACTACTACTACTACTACTACTACTACTACTACTATTCTACTATTACTACTGCTACTACTACTACTACTACTACTACCACTACTATTACTACAACTATACTCCTACTATACTACTATTACTACAACTATACTCCTACTATACTACTATTACTATTACTAGCATTGATATTGTCCAATTTCCCAAATTATATAATAACGATCGACATACATACATGGAAATATTTTCAAGTGAATGTAAATGATGAATACCCCGTTATATACCAATATCTCTAAGCATTGCATTAACGTCGTATAATTACGATTCATTATTTAATATCGATGCTTAACGTAAACAACGTCAATTTAAAAGGAATATCATTACTAAAGCAACAACAATAACAACAACGACGATGACATTAACTTCTCATTAAAATAGATACCCTTTAGCGTAGCTTTTCGTGCGTATTGCACCCCTAATGATGCAGCTATAAAAAAGGAAGAGAAAAGAAGAAAAAAGAAAGAAAGAAATATAATTTATGGTAGATCAATATGGGGAACACGCATTCGTCATGTTTTTATATGGTCGGTATCTGACATTCTTTTATTTTACTCTGTGACGTAAGATACCTAGGTAGATATTTTGCTACATCCCATATGACGTAATGTGATAACGCGTCGTAAGGCATCGTCGCTATGATTTAGAATAATTCTTAGAAAAAAAGTCCTTGAGTCCTCCGTAATGCATTGGCGCATACGATGAATTATAACGATATAAAATAGCGATATACGCATATATAGCAAAATGGTAAAAATAACTAACGTATAGGTATGTATGTATGTATGTATATATATATATATATATATACACACATTATGGAAGCTAGCGTTTTGCGTCTTTTCAGGAACTGCCAGAGTTTAGCTGAAAAAATCTTGGCAAAATTGATGCATATTATTTAAAAAAATAAAGAATGGGAAAACATAAATAATGGCAGCTTTGAAAGATATTCTTTTGAAAAGGAATGTGCGTGCTAAGTAGAAATATTCTTTGATAAAAAAAATATCTCTACGTATCTTACAAATTTTGTCATGATATAAACATTTGGTAAAATGAGGAAAAATGGGGAAGAATTAAAAAACAAACAGAAAAATAAATTAATGAAATAAATAAAGAAAGAAAGAAAGAAAGAAAGAAAGAAAGAAAGAGTGAATGAATGATAGAGAAAAAACGAAAATGAGAATAGAAATTTTGAAGGCATCGGCAACTTTTTACGTATATTCTTCCATTTATCTTCGTACGTGTGAATCTTAACCAAAAAAGAGAAGAAATAAAAAATTGAATAGATTTGTAGTAGGAAATAAAAGCGTAACAGAAGTGCAATATAAATGAATATTTATTATTTATTGCTCTTGATATATTATATTATATTATTATTATTATCATCATTGACTACTATTATTATAATTAATTTAATAACAAAAAAAAAAAGACGATGACGAAGACGACGACGACGACGACGACTTTCTATTATAAACTGCTTCCTACATTTGGACGTACTCGTTAAAATTCATTCATGTTCTCTTGTATTTTTGAATCCGCAAAAAAAGAAGAAACAAAACCCCCTCTAGAATATAATATTATTTTTCTCTTTAGATATTAATAAATGGATTTTATTTCTCTTATTAAGCTTTGCCATATAAAACGTATAACAATAATATAATAATTTTCATTACTCCGTTAAGTATTTTTTAAACAAGATATATACATCGAACGTTGACAGATCTGTTCGAAAAAAAAAACCAAACAAAAGAGAAAATTTATTCAAATCGTTATTGCGATTTCATAGAATGATTAATAGAAATATGTCGAACGGATATAAACGTAATTTACAAAACAAATTATTCAAGTGAAAATTCCAAAGAATTTATTGTATAGTCAGTAATATTTTTTTTTTCTTTTTTTTTTTTCTAAAAAATTGTTATAAATATATATATATATATCCACACTAATTGCTTTTATGCTATATTATCGAACAAAAATAAAGAATTGAAATTAATAGATGAGAATATACCGAATAATTATGTTAAGCGTTAAGGAAAAAAAAAAACAAATGTCATCGTTAACTCAGTCTCTAATTTTTTTTTTTCGACGCATTATTTAATATAATGGCTTTTTTATTTTAATTTCATCTTGTCCTCCGAGCTATGTATTTAAAAATTAGTATTTATACGATAGTCAGCCGCCACCCCCAACCCCTACCATCCTCCCTCTTCCCTCGTTAATCGTAACTTAAACAATTCTGTACCACGCGTTGCCTGTGCCTTTAAGATAATTTAAAATCTCTGTATTGTAAAATTTGATTTAATACATTCGAGACCGGGTAAACGTAATCCTAAACGCCAAAATTAAATATTAAATTATATTTTAATTGTTAAATTTATTTAATTTCGTTTCATTGTTATATATTTATTTCCATTTTTTTTTTTTTAAATTATATCTTTATTAAAACTTGTTTTAAAAATTGTAGTATTGTTTATTAATTTAATAATATATTTTATATTTTTCGAGTTATTATTACATGCGCAATCCAATTAAATATCTCGCCCAAATAACACCGGTCACGAATGCGTTAATAAATCCTAAGAATAAAAAAGAAATATTATAATTATAATAATAATAATATTAATAATAATAATAATATTAATAATAATAATTATAATAATAATAATATTAATTATAATATTAATAATAATATAAATAATAATAATAATAATAATAATATTTAAAGACAAAAAAAACCAAAACCGAAGAGATAGAAAGAAAAGCAATTTGTTATCCAAGTCGAAGTGGGCTTCCCTTAAAGGGGGAGAGATACATGTAGATGCTTGAATTTTACTTGATTTCGATTAAAATTTCATTAAGTCTACATGTATTTCCACCCTTAATAGTTATTTCAAGTTCTTACCATTGAAACGCTGCCAATATGCGACCGAAAAGGGAAATACTTGAGACAAACGTTGGAGGTGGAGGGGTTGGGTTGGTGGCGATGATCGAAAGATTAAAAATGAAAAGATGATAGATAGGACTCCATTGAAGATATATTAAAAGTTATCTAGCGATTTAAGGTAACGTATAAATAATTAATTAGCCAGCGCCGGGGACGGAAGGCAAAGTAGCGCTAAAAAATAAAAAAAAATTAAAAAATTAAAAAGGTGAACACTTGCTAATCTCATCTATATTGTTATCTGGTCCCACAATGCATACAAAATAACAAAACAAAACCAACAAAAAAAGAAAACAACAAATAATGTTTAATATATAATTGATTTCATTAATATTGTACTGTACTATTATAAATTACTTTGAAAATGATGAAGAAAACAAAATAATGTAAGATTACGATTATCCAAAAAGAAACACCACCCTGTCCAAAACCACCTTGAGAAAATTCCTTGTACAAATTTGTGTTAACAGTATTATTCATTTTTAAACTCAGCTCAAGAATGTTTTAAGACTTTTTTTTCGAATACTGTAAAAGAAGGAAGAATCAAAGTGGTATACATAAAAAAAAAAGAAAGATAATTATCTCGTTCATTTAAAATGACATTCTTGATCAGTATTGTTTTTATCGATTGGCATAAGTTTGGAGACGCCATATTTGCGAGACGCCATATTTGCGAGACGCACGTGCGGAAACCTCTCATTCGTTTCCAAGTCAACGTTGTTGTATCTCTCTCGTTGTCAATTCGCGTATCTCGTTTCATATCGTTTTAATAAATGTCAAAGAAAAAATTGATTTTTAATTTAAACTAATATCGAAGTTGATTGTCCAAATATCGATCGATAACACCATAACTTATCGGCAATTATCAAAACGAAACGAAAACCAAGATTCCTCAAGAACTTTGACGTCATGGTCATCAGAATTAGGGCTATCCCAAAACTACTTTATCTTCAGGGTTGTATAAAAATGCAACTACATAGCAGCGGTGTCTCCTCTCCGAAGGGCCTATGCAATTGTTGCACACATTCCTGTTCACTTATCACTTTTGCAGGTAAAAAAGTACGGGACTTGTTCTCTTCGTTCGCCTACAACTTTCGAAACAGCAAGGATCGTGAATATATCGTAAATATCATAGTTGTTGATATTTATGTACATTTTAATAAAAATAAACTAGTAATTGTACCCCACGTATTATTATTATTATTATTATTATTATTATTATTATTATTATTATTATTGAAATAAAAATTTCTTTAGGCGTGTTAAATGATTTTTAGTAGGGGAAAATTTTATGGGTTGCGTCAGCAACATTCTAATGCGCGCGCAGCGGCCTGTGTACGCGCATACGCATATACACACTAACACATTGTATATACCCGATTGTATGTGTATACGTGACGCTTCTTGGATTGGTAAAATTTTGTGAGTTCCGCGTAAGCGACATGCTGTAGTATAATAGTATATCTGTAGCTATCACCCTACGTGTCATATAATATTATTAGTGTTGTGTACATCTATACAAATAAAGTTTAATTTATTGCATGGAAAGTTCTATGTTTGTGTGTATACTTTGCATTGTTCTTTAAATTGTGTTTTAATTTGATTATTATTTCAATTGTTTAATTGTCAAATCATTGCGCAGTACAACTGTGAGTACTAAATATGTTAATATTTTTATATACCTACAAAAATGAATGATACAATAATTCTAAAACTAAGCATTCATTTAAAAATATTTAAAATATTCATATTAAGATTTACGTTAAAAATTTGATATTTATTTTTTATTTTCTTAATAATTGGTCTCTGAAATGCAACACGAGTATAAGGAATGAATATTGCATAGTACTTTAAGGTTTACCTTACTAGTGTGGTAAAACAGATTTCTAGTTTTTCGACAATATTTTTGGCCCGGATTTTAAAATTAAAAAGTTTGAATAATTTTATAATTATTTTAGATTTATGTTGAATTTTGAAAATATTGTTACCAATGCAAAATTATGATTTATTGCTTTATATTAATGAAATTTTTGGTTTACAAAATTGGGAAGAAGACTTGAATTTTCATTTAAACAAATATTTTCTTTCATTGCAATTAATTTAAAAAAATTGTGTGTTTTTTTGGTTTCTTTTTAGGTTCAACATCTTACATGAAATATAATTGAAGATGTCTTCAGACGGTGGTGGTAAAAGTAAAAGGCAAGAAGATGATGAAAAATTGATAGGAGCAAATTTCTCTGATGGTGACATAAATAAAAAAAATATTGATGCAATTCAGAAAAAGAAAATCCAAAATAATATTAGGTGTCAGCGATATAGAGACAAGAAAAAAAATGAAGCAATGAATTTAATTTCTAAAAATCAAACGATAACAATTGAGGAGCAGGAAAAAATAAAACGTCGTCAAGAACAAAACAAACAAAACTCTCAACGATATAGAGATAAGAAGAGAAACACTAATTTGATTAATTTACAGACAAATCAAAATACAGTTGTAAAAGATGTTACTAAATGTCAGAATCTCTACAACACACAAATTGCAGGTCCATCAACAATAAATATGCTATATGTCCAACCAACTCATACTGCTAGCCTATCAATACAGAATGAACCATATGTTCCAGAGTCACATTCAAATTATGATGATGTTTTTCGCATCTATCCGGACTCCGAGCAACAAGTATATAAGTATATTTATATGGTTTATTTATTAGTTAAAACATATTATGGCTTCGTAAAGTTTTTTAAGTATTCACTTCTGTCGGTAGTCTTCATGACTGCGTCCGATTTTTTTTTTATTATTATTATTTGTATTAATAAAAATATTATATTATACATTCGAAATGAAAACATCGAGTCAAAGAAGATACATATGTTGACTCTTTAAAAATAATATTTCGGAAAATACATTCTTTGATCTTGTACGCGTCAAAGTTTGTCGAAAGCCAGAGGGCATCATCTATCGAACGTCAAGAAATATATCTGACGATCTTCAGAGAATTACCGACCAGATCGGTAATGCACCTAACCTCAAAGATCATATCGAAAGCCAACCACCATCTGTTAATCGAAGTTATTTTAAGCCCGTACAATACGTGAAAATATTCTCGGTGAATTTCGTGTTAACCGAAACTTCAATTTTCCATAATAACCAACCTCAAATAATTAGTATATATAGTTTAAATTTATATTTTACGTACTTATATTAAATAAAATAGGTTAGACATTTTTGAAGTGAAAATTTCTTTAGGACCGTTAGACGATTTTATTTTTTTTGGATGCGATGCTCACGTCTTCCAACGTTTTTACATCAGTGTCTTTTGTTGCAGATTGTACATTTGGAAAAAATGTCTCGAACAAGGCAATCATCGTCCAATGATCATTCAATGGGAAAAAATCAAGACGACCCTAACGATACCTCATTACAGAATACAAATTCGGACTTGGACGATTCCGTGGTCGAGGTAATAAAACGTTTTGTCAATTGCTTACAAAATTAAATCACTCGAATTATAGATACATTTGGTGTATTTTTTTAACAGGTAGTATTAACATTTAAAGGTTCTCCAAAATTGATTCACAATGATTACATGTACACAATACGTAAAAAAAATCATGATCAGATCCGTTGGAGATGCGTCCGTAGAAAAACCAATTGTAGAGGAAGCCTCTTAACAACAAACATTTACACCAATCCGGAACTACTTACGAAGCATAATCATAAACCGGACACTACGGCTGCTCAACAAGCGAGGATACGTTATAAGGAACTTCACAAACCATACATATCGATGAGTAAGTTATTAATATTTATTTCATTGAATTAATTATATTAAAATTATCTGTTACTATGTAAAAACAAATTATTTATAAAACAATTTTCATAAAAGTGTCGTTGAAAGAAGGAAAAGCCAATCAGACATTGGACGAAACGGAACCAGTTAAAATTTTATTAAAACAAAATGATGAAATCGACAAATGTGAAAATCAGGCAGATTATCAACGATTGGAGAGGCGTACTTCTCAAAGGAGTAAGTATTAATAATGATTTCATAATTGGAATGACTTATAAACTTAAAAAACATCATTTCGAATTTTCCCTCAACTAATCGTTCAATTCAAAACAATATTATGATCGATTAATTCGAAGATTTTTAATTTACGCGCCATGGAAGATCACGTTTGCGCATATGTATATATATAACTCAAAAGATTGGTTCTTCGTTGTTTCCACAAGATGTCGTTTAATTTGACTTTAACCAGCTCGATCTTTAAGAGCTATATACTTTCGTATGAAGAGGGGAGATTAAAGGACAAGAAAAGGTAATAGTGGGGTGAAGGAGTAAGAGGAAGAGTAAGGGTGAAAGACGGTCGGTAGGCGATCGATGATACGAAAGATAAAATGAGAAATTGGCGCGCGAAAACCAGAGAAGAGGGAACACCGGCCGGCAGGCAGGCTGATTCGGGTAAAATCGAGTGGACTCGGGACTACTCGTGTCTCAACTAGATTCGGTACTCGTGATTGGCTAATGGGAGAATGAGGCGATCAGTTCGGTTAGTAGGTGAGCGTACTGCTTTCAAGACGCATAACAGGAGGCGGGAAACTAGTAGGTAGACAAACGAGCAAGGAACCAAGCTACGCAGCATGCAAGCAGACAGGCAGGGCAAGCACACGCAAGAGAGCGCGAGACGACACACGGGACGCGGACGGATAATATGCGTCGACGACCGGCGGCGCCGTCGCACATGCGCGTCCCGACGCGCCCCTATGTTCGTCCACCGATTTCGATTTTAGTCACTCCCGGGTTCGGCTTCGGGAAAAATCGTTCCGCTCTCTCGCTCTCTGCGCGTCTCCGAGGACACCACCCAAGTGCTGGACGCTCTTTTGCTGTTTTTAACATTTTCCAATTTCCTTTTATCTATCATCTTTTTATCGGGACGATATTTACGTGAGAACAACTAACGTGTCCCGCCTTTTCTCACGTCAGGGACAACAATTTTCGCGGTATCTCTCTTCTTGCCCGACTGATCCTGTGTATTTATATATATATATATGTATCTATATATATACATGTATATATATATATATATATATATACACCATAGTAGCAGAAAAATTTAGATACACAATGTTACTTGCATGACGTATATAAATTTTCTCCTCTTTTCTCACTACTTCTTCTTTTTCTTTTTCTTTTTCTTTATTTCGTTGTCATTCTCTTTTCTTTCATATTTATATGCGAGAAAGAATGAATTTTATGCGAAGAACGCTTTAATGAATATATTTATATATGTATGCATATATACCGTCGTTAACCCGTAACTATGGGTCATACCACTGACGCATTGTCAGTGGATACCCAAGCAAGCCGATTTTATGCGGATCGAAAATTTGAGGGAGGAGAGGGAATAACAAGCTTACCGATTATAAAAAGAATCGCGAGGGGTTAGATAAAAACGAATGAAATCCCTGAATGAGTGTGAGAGAGAGAGAGAGAGAAAAAAAAGAAGGGAAAAATCTAGCCGAGATGTTATCGAAATATTCGATATTTTGGTTCGTAAGAAAAAAAAAAAAGAAAAGAAAATAGAGCACGTCTTCTTCGTGAAAACGCAAAAACCCGAGGGTCGATAAAAAGCAACACTGCTACCGATCCGGTACGCGACACTAGTGATTGAGCAGTCGAACAACGACGTCAGTGGCTTCCTCTGCCTTCCCCTCTTCGGCCGTTTCCGCGCACAATTGGCGCTTCTCGTTTTATCTCTTATTCTCGCGTGGAAATCCTTTTCGTATCTTTCAATGTTTTTCGGTAAAAACGAACAAGAGCCAAGTCAAGTCAAGACAAGCCAATCCAAGCAAAGCAAAGCCAAGCAAAACCAGCGTGGTGTGTTCGGCGGTGTGTCATCGCAATGGTAGCCATTTTCTAAGCCGGTCGTGGCTTTTATTCGTACAGGGTCGGGTATGGAGGGAGGAAGATGAAAAATAGAAAGAGAAGGGAGAGCAAAAGAGGAGGTAGTAATAGTAGTAGTAGGTCGGTACGACATTCAGGGTAGTAAGCGCGAACGAGATAGAACTATGCAAGTGGGTGAGGGAAACTGCTGCTATATAGTATGAGATATATAGAAGATCATCACGCGACAAGGCTTCAGGGGAAGTGGCCGGAAGGGAGGAGGGTTTTAGGAAGGGGAAAATACGTAGCGCGTGCAAATGTGTTTCCTCCGCCACTAACCCCCCACCATCCATGCGCCCGCCTTGGGATTTATCGAAATCTCCTTTAAATCACTTTCGCTTATATATTATCTAAATATATGTGTAATCTTGTGGATAGGATATATCGCGTGAAACTTGCAAATATTGAATAGTATAATGATCTATCTTTATAGACAGATATCGATTTTGAAACTTAGGATATTATTACAAGATGACTATTTTTTGATCTATAAAAAGTTGGATGCAGGAAAAAGAAATCATAATAAAGTATATTTTAAGGGAAAGACCGGAAGGAAGGGTTTAGGAAGGGGAAAATACTTAACGCGTGCAAATGTGTTTCCTTCGGCACCATCCCCCACCCCATACACCCGCCTTGGAACTTATCGAAATCTTCTTGAAATCACTGTCCCTTATATTTTATATAAATATATGTAATCTTGGATAGGATATATCGCGTTAGACTTACGAATGAGTCGACCCACTTAAGAAGATACTTTCTCTCTCTCTCCCTCTTACAGAATTGTTGAGTACCCATTTCTTCTGTGTTAAGTTTCGAAGAAATTGTTAACACACACACTCGTCGGCTTGTTTTCTCGACTAGGGAAGGAGCCTAGCTTTAAGGGGGTAGAAGACGCACGTTGCATGCTTTATCGGCTCGTCGAGGACGATTATCGTTGGTGCTTTTTTTAGAAACCTTCTCGCGAACAACTTCCACGATAGCTTCGAACGATGCCTGGTTATCCGCTGCCGCAATACTTCAGAAAATTTCATCGATTTTCAAATAGTTCGAAAATCGAATTCGTTAATATTCGAATATGAAAGTTGTTTATTTTTTTCTTTTGGAAACTCTATTCATACTATAGATTCGATTTGAATTATTGTTTGATAATAGCTTAAAAAGAGAAAGGATCATCATCATCATCATCATCATCATGTGCTGCTCATCATACATAATTCGCGAAAATCTTTTCAACCAATCACGTTACATCTTACCTAAATACTTACGTCATTGTAGAAAAAAGATCGTTTGCTTTTTTGAAGGACTGATCTAAAAGATATTTTATTGACCACAATTTTGCACAAATATTTCTCCATCATTTACATGATACTTTAGTATTATTTTTATTTATTTATTTTACGCGAATGAACTGATTTATACAAAAAAAAAATTAAATATAATAATACAGAAAAAAAAAGAAGAAAAAATATAATAATAAAAGGTTATTAAAAAACGTAGAAGAACATTTCTTATAGAAGAAATTGATTGACAGAGAATATCAAAATGACGATGATAAAGATTTATATACAAAAACAATTAAGTTATCGTTCTTTACCGATACATTGTTATGAGATTAGTGATCGACACGTGACTTAATTACCCAGTATCCAAAAAAAACGTTCAATTGAATATAGAAAATAATTCTAAGGATCACATTAATGGAGTATAATTTTCGTTCTCTCTAAACTAACCTAGTCAAATTTAAAGAATATTCAAGGATTCTTCCCACACCCCCAGTCCTCCTAAGATAAAAATGCAATAAAATGTTAAGGGATTTCTTCTTCTTCTTCTTCTTCTTCTTCATTGAATAAAGGAAAATAATGCAGAGAGAAGACGCACCTCGGGCCATTACGGAGAACCGAGATAGTGCAAAAGTTTAAAGGTTGAGAAAAAATAAAGGGGAGTAGAATAAAAAGAGGATTAGGAAGAGGCGGCAAAATAGTAAAAAAAGGGAGCAGGACTGTTGCTGATAACACCACCCAAGCGTTGAATAAAAATAATTCAAGACGGCGAATACCGGTACAACTACGACAGGTCGGCTTGTATTGGTGGCCGGTAACACGGACACCACCAAGCTGACTTCCCATAAAATCATCCAAGAACAAAAATCGAGTGGTCGGGGGGGTAGTAGCGATAATAATAGTGGTGGTGGTGGTGGTGGTGGTGGTGGTGGTGGTGTTGCTAACATAAGCTCTAACGACGAGCTAGTAGAATCAGTCAGAAAACTCGAAGGAATAGCGATGAAGCAGGAACCGGAAGATGAGGAGGACTGTTATCTCGAGGACAATGGTATGCCTGTTGTTTCGCCAACTTCCTCGCCACGTTCTTCTGCTGCTAGTAGGCACACAAATACAACAACCCACAGGGTAAGATCGCACGCGCGCAGTCTCCGAGCTATGGCCAATCCCAGCGCAGTTTGGGCTCATTTCGACCTATGCGCGAATGACCCACTGCGTGCACAGTGCCGTATATGCGGTGCCGTTGTTGTCAGGGGTGGTGCAAATCCTCGACAATGCGGCACCACCAATCTTCATCGGCATTTAAGGGTACATCATGGTGGGAGGCTCATCGGTAGAAGTTATCACGGTAAACAACAGAACCACATGCTGTGAAGCTTAATCCCTGATTTTTCGACGATTTCACTTTATTTCTTGTTACTGGTTATACATACACTAATTCACAGGAATATTCGTATCATCCCCTATGACAATTTTAAGCTATTGGTATCTCTGGTTTGTTTAAAAATTCTTAATAATCGGAAACATTATTTAACGGGGATTATTACAATTTTTAATAAAAATAAATTTTATTGCATAAAAGTATTTTATTAGAAAAGGAAAAATAATTTTACATAGAAAATAACAAAATAATCGTATGAAAAGCATTACGAAACGCAAATTATATATTTATTATATTTTTATAAATGTTTTTTCATACTCATACTATAAATATATTCTAATTCTTAGTTTTCTTTAATTATAGTTTTACAGTCCAACACGCCTGCCTCGCAATCTAATGCAACTACCACTAAAACCATTAGAATAACAACTCCATCGTTCATGAGACCGCATATAAGAAACATCGCGCCAGCACCCTCCCCGCAACAACAACAACAACGACAGCCAAAGACTCTTGTATTAAAAACTATACCATTAAAAGTAAAGCAGGTCGCGCCAACGACGATTAAGATGCCTCCAAGACAGACTCCACAAGGGGTGCCACAAAATATTGTGCATCAACAACCTACGGAGGTACCTGAAACAAAATATACATACGTTAGTTTGATCGAACAAATGAAAATGATCCGTATTATTAATTTCAGGTGTGTCTGAGGTGGAATAGTTACCATAGTAACATGCAGAATAGTTTCCCATCCCTTCTAGATTCGGAACAGTTTGTTGATGTAACCTTAGCTTGCGAGGGACGATCTCTAAAATGTCACAAGATGATATTATCTTCGTGTAGCGATTATCTGGCAGACCTTTTGCGAGAAAATCCTTGTCAGCACCCCATAATCTTAATGAAAGATCTAAAGTTCTGGGAAGTTGAAGCATTGGTCAAGTTCATGTATCGCGGTGAAGTTAATGTTGCTCATGACAAATTACCTCAATTATTAAATGCAGCTGAGGCATTGCAAGTTAAAGGATTGGCTGGTCCTAGCCCTTCCTCACAGGTAACGTATTTTTACTACACCACGATATTAGAGTATAAATATTATAAATATAAATATAATAGGAACCGTATTTTAAAGCTAACAGTAATTAAAACTTCGAATATCATTCATTTGCAGAACTCTAAACCACCGATGCTTATACCTCAAACAAAAACAATATCTCAATTAGTAGTCCCACATATCGTAACAGAAACCAAAGAGAATAAACCTTCTACTTCTGGAGTTCCTACCCTTTCTAGTCCAAAACGCGCGCAAAAGAGACAACAATCTGAACCACCTGAGCCGCGACCTTTCACAAAAATTCGCTTACAAAGACCAACTACCCCATCGTCTCCTCTGACAACGGTAAAAACTGAACCCCTGGATATACCTCTAAGTCCAACAGAAATATTTCCCGAAAGTAACGAGGATAACTCTAATCCGGTGAACTTCGAAAAGCTTATCAGTTTTCACGAGGAAGACGATCCCGGTGGTGATGATTTAAACGATGAAACCAGGGAAATTAATTTTTGCGAAATACCCGGCCCACCGGATTTGAATGATTGCGAAGATCAAATGGAATTTGTACCAACGGATTTCCTAGAACAAGAACAGGATATCGTTGAAGAATCGGAACCAAGTTGTAACAAAGATGATAAAGATGATTTGACTGATCACAGCTCTGTTGATGTTGGAGAAGGTGATGATGAACGAGATGGAGAAGAAGAGGAAGAACCATGCTCGAAGGAAGATGATAAGGCAGAGTAAAATGATTTTGATTTATTATTATTAAAATGCAACTATATAGTAATTCGATCCAAAGCGAACAAACAAATACGTTCGAACAGTTAATAATTATCTGCGAATATTTTGTCGTTAATATTGTTTCATGAACTTTTACAATAAGTCAATTGTAACATTTATTCATTTTTCAAGTTGAATTTTCAAGATACAAATTTTTATATAAAACTATTTTTTTTTTTTTTTTTTGTTTTCCTTTCTTCATAAATATTTTTTTCATTATATATTCTTGTCGGGCAAGCCACAAAGTATGGAGACAAAATTTAGTCAAAACAAGAGATGAGTGGTGCACTAATACATTCTACATTATTGTTGTCCTTTACTTACGGTTCCAATATAAGAAATCAATTATCATTTTTATTTCATTTTAATAGAATTAAAGCGTTTTTGTGTGATTCAAGTGTAATATTAATATTTTAAGAATTAGAAAAATATGATAATATTCCATTTGCTTCCAAGTTAAATATTAAATCACTGTCTCGTTAATTAACGATAAATCGAAGCTATTGATAGCGAAATCAAGTTTGACGGCTTTAAAACCTTGACGCCAAAAAATCTAAAATGATAATATAAAAGTAAAATCTTTTTCAACGTATAAAAGAAAAACAAAAACAGACAAACAAATCAAAGCTTCCGCACGAATTGAATCATTATCCTGTTACCGTCGATTTTGGATTTAAACCCTTGTCGGTTAATCTTTGACGTGATTTTTTAATTCTAACAGTCCTATTTCACGTGAAAGGTAACAAGACTACTAAACAATTGAAAACCTGCTGAGTACCGAATTATACATTTGTATTCTATGAATACTTATCTTTAGGTTTAAAATGTTAGGAAGTTAGAAGAGTCAACAAACATGATGAAGTTTATGAAAACTTTGAAAATATTCTAATTTATAAAATAATCTTAAATATTAATAGTTTTGAAATCTCTTTCTAAGTCATATATAAAAGATTATAATTATTTTACAGATTTCATATTTAGAAATTTATTTATTTATATTTGTCAATTTAAAAAAATCTTAAAATATTAAATCTTAAATAGAATGCTTTTTATTCAATATTTTGGATACTGTGTTTGAATTAAAAACAATCTATTAATAATCATTAAAAAATAAGCTTAGATAAAGATTACAATAAAATAATATGTTTTCACAAGAAATAATCATATTAGAAATATCTCCTATTACCATAAAATACCGAATAAAATGATAGGTTCTATACCCTCCCCACCTGAACGCTTTGACCGATAAGGGTTAAAATCTACGAAAAATATTATATTTTTCGTATTTAATTGTAAATATTAGCTATAAGGAAACAATCTATCATATATAAGTATGTTTAATTATTTATTTTCGAAGAACAAGCTTTTTTTTTTTTTTTGTTTCTTTTTTATTTAATGGTGCATATCGATAAAAACGTGTCAACGATCGGCATTCGATAGAAATGCATTTAAAAATATTATACGAGTTTGTTGAGAAAATAAAATTAATGTATCTTCTTTCGGTGTTTTAAGAGATTCTATATAAAAAGAAAAGAAAAAAAAACCAATCGATGCATTTATACAAATTAGAAATAAATTAAGGATGCATTCGATTAATTAATCTGTGAGTAAAAAATGTTTAGATTTATCGCCCCGATGTCAACAAGATTTTATATAATACCTTCATTTAAATCTTTTAGATCCTAGATTGTTGTAATCATTTATTTAACATTTCGAAATATCGTGCATTGCGTCTTACTGTAAAAAAAAAAAAAAAATATTACCAGTATACGTGTTAAAAAAAAGGGCAACAGCAGTATTTGCGTAAATAATATTTAATCGATCTCTCGCACGATGATGGTCGAACTCCTCCACGATTGGGAAAGTATATGTACATTGTAATATGTGAAAAATATTATGTCTTATAAATAAATAGCTATTACCAACCGTCTGGTGAAATAAAGAATTTATATATTTATTCATTTATTTTTATAAAACATTAAGATTTGATAATAAGTATTTATCACTTTCGATGGTACAACAAATATATAGTTGCGTCATTTCAACTAAGTTTGGTGTGATTGATAAGTATAATATTTAAAAATATTTAAATAAACTAAACTAAACGATACTGGCTACCACCACAAGTTACACCCGCTTTTATTTAAATCTAAGCGCGCCAATTTAATATCGATTATCGTAAAACGCCACCTTTAACGTATTAAACGTAAATGTCGTAATATATAAATATCGATCTAATTGTAAAAGTACATCTACATTACCTACAGAGCAAAATTGACGTTACCGACCGAGCTGTTATACCATACACAAAATACATTACAAGATAGCGTATAACTGAACCCGAATAAACCGTAACCAACACCTCTTATATAGTAGAAATAATTAATATATCTCGGACAAGAAACGTTGAGGTGGTCGTTTTCCTCCTCTATTCACAAACCCAACGGAGAAAATTAAGCAGAAAAACGAATAAGGGATAGAGAGAGAGAGAGAAAGAGAGAGAGAAAAAGAAGTGAAACTAAACTAAATTAAACGGGTTACTACCACAAGTTACTACACCCGCTTTACTTTAAATCTTAGTGCGCAGCTTGTCGTTGAACTATCGCGAAACCGCCACTGTACCTCCCTCTATCCCTTCTAACGTCGAACTGTCAAATCTAAGGAACCTTGTTTGTATACGAAATTTTTATCGAGCCTTTGGGGTTCACGTCGCGTCTCGAAGAATACGACAGGTCAAACGAACAAGACAAACATTAAAGCAGGTTCGTACTCGATTCGAGCGTCCTTTGTAAGAGGGATGAAAGGACCTCGAGCTAGAACGAGAAGCTTTTTTCACACCTTCACCAAAGTCAAAAAGCTTCGGCCGTGATGTGACACCGGTGCTTTTACCATGGACCTGTCGCTTCGTTGTCTATTTTCTTTTTTTCCTCTTTAATAATTGTTATTATTAATCACTATGGTTGTCCGTGAGCCTTTTCAAACGTTTCTTCTTATTCTTTTATTCTTCTTTTTAATCATTTAATCTACAAATTTTTTCTCCTATCTCTGTCTATCTATAGATATATATATATAATATATACATGCATACATGTATATATATAGATGCATATATATGTATATATATAAATGATATATATATATATATATATATATATGTATATATATATATAAAACAAAAAAGGATTCTATGCAAATAGCGTGCACTTAATTCATTTTGAACGCTGTCATGAATTTTTGTTTTTCTTAACCTAACATCAGATCAATGACTGACGATGATAATATTCGAAGATATACGTCACGTATGTATATATCTGTAGTTTATACATGCATGTCATATTTGTATTTTATACAAAAAATCACTATATGATTAGCGATGAAAGTAATAATAATAATAATAATGCGATGACCTTTTTTGCATTTGTATACGTTTGAAAAGTGCAACTTGTGTAATTACTGATAATATTATTCTTCTTTTACGTTGTTAAACACGTAATCTAGATACTTCACGCTTTTTCGTCTCTCCCTATTTTTTTTTTTACTACGACCTACTTTCTGTACTTTTAATATTTTTATGTTTAAATTTAAATCTAGCATTGATTATTTTCTTCTTCTTTTTCTTCTTCAAAAAAAAAAGAAAAGAAATAAAAATAAAGAAACATCGTGTCTCCACTCGTAGATTTTTCCATTCTTTTTTGTTGTAAAATCAAATATTATTTAACAAAAGATAGTTTGATCAACTATATTCAATTGGAATTAAGAAAATAGCCTGCTTCCTTTTTTTATTTGAGATTTTGACATCCAACATATAATTATATTGAGGTAAAAAATTCTTTTGTTTAGTTAATGGTAAAAAAAAATTAATTTATTATATGTTGTAATATTTTTATGTATACAGAATGAGCCGCATAATGGATGAAAAAGAAGAGTTAGTTAAAAAAGCTTTATTTAGCTTTGTAAGAAAACAAGTACCTACTGCGCAGCTAAGGTAACTTTATCATAGTATCATCATAGTTTTAACACATTGTTGACTAGCAGTATTTCTCAGAGTTTATTTCATGTTATTAGTTATCATTACTGATCTGCATGAAACAAGGCACACTGATTACGAGTTAACTCGTAACTGATCAATATTTTGGCATCATGATACGAGTTTACTCGTGGCTGGTCAACAATGTGTTAATATGAATCTATTACTTATTATTTCCAAAAGATATATATTCTTACTTTGAATATTGTATTTCTTAGTTTAATCGACGACATTGTACTCAGCTATGTGGTAAGCATGGTAGAAGAAAATGCTATGGAAGAAGAATTAGATGTGGACGGTTTATGCGAAATGGTTTCTGCGTGTCTTCCTGAATTTTCAACTATCGAAAAAGAAGCTGTATCAAAGTGGTTAATTGACGTTGAAAGTAAATTACGTCAGGGAAGTAAGGAAAATGAAAATTGCCAACCTAATGATCCATTGAGTCATATTAGCTTCGCAGCTCTTTTACCACCTGGTACTCAAAGAATGCGAGTTCATCATCTTTCAGAAACTAGTGATGCGGGCAGCGATTCTAGCGGAGAATATTTTTCTGAGGTACCCACAACCCAGACGTACACACACGCACTTTATTTATAATTTAATTAACTTTCTTACCTTTTTAGGAATCATCTTGGCATCAAGTTGCACTCCTACAAGAGATGTTTCCAGCTGCTAGCCCAGCTGAAGCTCGACATTGCTTAGCAGTTGCAGGAGGTGACATAGGCAGAGCAGCTCAATTAGCTTTGCATCGTCAAGAAGCTGGCCAAAGTATTGTCAGCAATCTGACATTTTTAACGGTATGTTTTTATCTTACGTAAATTCATATATACGAGGTAGTCCACGCAACGTGTACACCGTTATAACTTTCAAAATATGCATTGCACATATTGCACATATGCATTGCTCATATCTTGGAAGCTATAACGATGCATACGTTCCGTGGACCTCCTATATATATATATATGTATTTTAAATATTTAAAGTAATTTAACATCAAATACATAATACTTAATATGTTTACATGAAAAGTAAAGAAGGGTAAATTTATGTATACTAGCCCAATGGTCGGAATAAAGCCAGGGTAAATGACGAAGAATTGAAGTCACGTATCATCGCCCGATATAGTTACGTCGACAGGGATGATGATTCTCGGGAACATCGTCCGGTTGCGCCTAAAACAGAACCAAAGAAATTAGTGCGCTATCTGGACAATAAAATTGTAAGTGTAAAAGGTGAACGTTATACTGAAGTACGAAGAGGAGGCGAGGATGAGGAAGGCAACGAAGGCGGTAGAAAACGAGGTCATTGCCGTCCGTAACCAGTCCCTTTGCCTCCACCACCTGACCCACCCCCTTGGAGGCATCTGATTTCTAATTAAGCCTTCGATTTAGATTTCTCCCATCTCGCTTACGTAGTGATACGCGTGATACGTATTGGTAGTATTGGATTTTAACAAATATCTCGGTGACATCTCTCTCTCTCTCTCTTTCTCTTTCTCTCTATCTCTCTATCTCTCTCTCCTTCTCTAACTGATATTATTATATTTTTTTTAATATTTGAAATATGGTATATTTTTCTTTACATCTTATGACATGTTATAAAAAAAAAAAATGAACAAATGTGTAGTACAAAATAAGTTTATGCTCGAATATTATTATCTATGTACTTATAAACAAATATGTGAAGTTGTTGAAATCCAATACGTAATATATGGATACAGATTATGATATTTTTTTGATCGATCGTACAATGGCCATGGAAAAAAATACTTGTATCCATTATTTGGATATATATGGTTGTACAGTTAGTGAAAAATATTATATTGCAGGTAATGTGATTGATGATTAGAAAAGACTTGTAAGAAGAAAGAAAAAAAAAGAAAAAAAAAAAAAAAGAAAAAAGATTTATCATAGTATGTCACATATATGAACATAATCTAGCAAATGACGAAATTTTTTGACTCTTACAGGTAATAAATAATATAATAACATGTTTTATGGAAACGAGTCAAACATGCATTTTTCAAAATGTTTAACACATTGAGCGGTGGCCCCGCGATGTTGAGGAATTCCTTTTTTTTTTTTTTTATTACTATTTAAATGCATTGCGTAACTTTTTTTTACGATTTGTATGCATTTATCACGGTAATATCGATCTACATTTGTTATATTTCAAAAATATAATATACAAGGTTTTAATATTTTTCTTTGAATTACTCAATGTTCAGAAACAAGCAGATTAGGCCAACGGTCAGGCTTTAAATGGCTAATGTATCGCTGGCGCTCAATGTATTAATTAACAATTATAGATTTCTACGAGCAACATTTATATATATATATATTTAATTTATATATTAATTTATATATTAATTTATATATTAACATATTTTGGCAAACAAAAAACGGATGATTTTTGTACGATTGTTTTATTTAAAAAATAAGATTCAGTCAAGTGAGCTGGCTATTGTAAACTCGGCCTGTAAGCCCATTTATTCCAACAATATTCTGTCAATGATCTTGTTTGATATTTCATATATTTTTCTTTTTGCATAATTCTTATTTTTATTGCTTCTTTGTGCCGCATATTATTTATTAAATATGTAAGAAACTTTTTGTTCCTTACCATATTTCTATCAACAACGTATATTATTGCATTTTTTAATTTATCTATAAAAATATATCGATAAACCTCCCAATAATACGAGAGCGTATAGTTTCTAAGTGTGACCAGTTGCTTCAAATCTAAATACATAGACACCATGAAAAGTTTCTCATATTGCATGTTCATAGTGCGGAGAAACTTATGTATTAAATTATTCCTATGATGATGTTTGCCAATTAGTGGCAAAATGACGTATACAAAGTGAACTTCTGATAATTGCACTTATCATATAAATAAATTATAAAACTTACATTTTTTTTTTCTAGCACATCTATTTAAAGATTAACATGAAAACAGTTATTCGACTGTTACCTAAACTAGATCCTTAATGAAGCATTTTAGTAAAATATAAGCCATTATAAAAATACGACTATAAAAATAAAAAAAAGTCATTGTCCGTTTAAATAATCAAAAATTGTCAGCAAAAAATAATAATTATATAAGGATAAAAAAACATTTTCTGCTGACCAATATCGACAGCATAAAATCTTGTTTATTCAGTTATTATAGTTAATGAACGTACGTATGAAAAAATGTGTTTGGTATTTATAAATCAATATAAAGTTAATAGATTTCAAGTCATAAATCTTAGTATACGTCTTAGGTAGGCAAGAACATATATATATATATATATATACCACACATTTAGGCGGGATAAAATTTGCTTACCACGCCATATGATTTATCAGTATTACTATTTTTACTGCTGTCTCTCATCGCTACTTTTAAAAGATAGTATACACATAATTATTGTTACAGTAATTTGTGTTAGATAAACATATAATAATCTATAATAGAAAATCTGATCAAACAATTTGTAATATTCTCATGCTGTTAATTGTGACATTTACTCCGCGATGATACTATGTTTATATTGCACTTATTGACAGCAAACTGAAAGAAAAAATGAAAATTGTCGAATAATGTATTATCATTGCTGTCAATTTATGAAAGGATAAATTTTGTATTTCCATAGTTTTTTCATTGTGTATAAAATAATAGCATTTAATATCTCTCAGCGCTCTTGAAATTTTATTATAATACAATTGTAATGTATGTACACATTTTATATGTGTATATATTTACTATTTATTCTGAAGTATGTTTAATCTTAGTAGATAAGAAAACAATACCTATTTTCTGCTAACAAAATATTCATTTAGTTGATGGTTTTTATTATATAACTCTTATATAATTATTATATATATATATGATAATTATTATAATAAAATTAATATTATATATATATATATAATATTAATACAACATATAAATTATATAGTACAATAAAGCCAGCATGCACGCGTAGTTGAATATGTTCTAAAATATATATTACTTTTGAATTTTATTTAAAAATATAAGAATTTTTTTTTATTATTATTTCCTTGCAAGGTTTTACATACTTCATGAAAAAAAAAAAAAAAGATTATAAAATATATCGTACATGTCTCATAACGAGCCAACCCTTGCCATAGATAATTATAAATTATAATATACACATAACACATATAACTATATTAATAATTATAATCTCTGAAAACATGTTCTTTGTAAACTAAATGTATTCTACTACCTGTGAATTTAAAAATTAATGCTACTACTCCAATATTTCAGAAAGTATGCACATTAGATGGTATTATATGTATATATATATTTATATATATACACATACATTGTATACATACATATATATATATATATATACATATATATAAAACATATAAATAGAGTAAAAAATAGAAGCAAAGTAGAGTACTTTAGTTTCTTGCAAAATTTCTGTAGATCTCAGCTTCATACGATATATATATCGATATATATACGATATATATGCATTTCGGACAGTGATTATTTCTAGCTTATCATACTATATTATAGAAAATAGAAATTTCATTTTAATTATGTTTATTTCTAATTATGTTGCAACTATCATCTTCATTGTTATCCTTTATCGGTCATATTGTCATAGCTTAGTTTTGTTTAATTATCGATTTATTAATAAATTCGATGATTTCCATAGAATTTCAATAATTCTTATAAATCCAATAATTTATTAAATAAAGAAGAAATATTGCATATATAAACGACATTGAAGAAAACAAGATCGATGCCAAGTGTTTAACAAAATTTTACATCCTATGTTAAACAACATATAGAAACTTCGGAGCCTTATAAAGATGTTTAAAAAATAATGAATAGGTATCAACATTTTATTTTTCAGTGAAAACAAGTTTCATATAAACTCGTTTTATGTACCGAAATATTTTCTTAATATGATAAATACCTTTCCAAACAAATTACCATATATGTGGTGCCACGACCACACGCGCCAACCTTGCACCTTTCGCGCAAGCGAAACCAGTTGTCAGAGATCCTTCCTCTTCGCTCATGTTTCGGTAAAACAAATAAAAATCGTAATAAAAAATAGAAAATATAACTAGGAGAATGACAAGGCGTATAATCTCAGATTTTGTTATCATTTTAATTATTTAAAATAATAATAATAATAATAATAATAATCTTACATTATTCATAGCCCCATATACCTACAGTTGATTGTTTGATAGTATCTCTATTTTCCCTTCTAACTCTAGTTACTGCACTAGCTTCACCTTTAACTAGAATCTTTCTAGAACGATTCTTTTTTTCTCGTTTTTCTAAAGATCGTTTTGTTCTCCGTTTTACATCATCTGGCGATATAATAGTTGTACCAACACTGCTAGCAATTTTTCTACCTGTATTAATATTTTCTTCTGAAGAATCAATTTCTAGCATTGATTGTTCTATTCGTAATCCTAATTCATCTACATCATTTTCGAAATTTGACTCTTTATCATTATCATTAGCATTATTACCAGCACCAACACCAATATCAACATCATCACCATTATTGTCATCATCATCATCATTATCATCACTATCATCATCATCATCATCATCATTATCATCACTATCATCATCATCATCATCATCACCATTATCATTCTCACAAGTTTCTTCTTCATTTTCATTAGTTTCAATACCCATTTCTATCAAAAAATTTTTTTCAATTTGTTTTGTTAAACCACTAGCTTTAATTTCTATATCAACACAATCTTCTCGTCTAAAAATATGTCGAATATCAAATAATCATGAGTATAATATGAAATGTATATTTATACAGTTAAAATAGATTTAACTTACGAGATATCTTTAAAAGTTGGGTATAGTTCACTTTCGTATCCGAATCTTCTTCTAAAGAAATCACGAATACAATTGACATCTCGTTCAAAATAAAGTTCTGCGTTAACATGCTCGGTGGAAACCATTTGTGGAAAATCAATAATAATTGGTTTACCGTCATCCGTTACCATGATATTAAATTCGTTAAAATCACCGTGAATTACACCGTGATTTCCAAGTTTTACAATTAAATTCATTAATTCGTCGTACATTTCTTCAACTTCCAATATTTCACGAATATCACACCTTTAAAATTGAAATTTAATTAGTTTCATAGTAAAATTTAAATAGAAATATTATTAATACTATTCCTAGTAAAAACTTACAAAGGTACACCTTCAACCAGCTCCATAACAACACAATGTCGATTAAAATCAATTGGTTTTGGTACTGGAAATCCTCTATCCTTGAGTACTTTCATATAAGCAAACTCTCTAGTTGCTGATATTCGAGACAGATATAACCACGATGCAGATTTTCTGTGTTGATGATAATCTCTTTTTCCTTTGATGTTTCGGAAACATGTTCTACCTAATCTATGTAATTTCAAACACAATGGATTTTTTTCTTCGTCGGCAACTACGTAAATGTTAGATTCTTTTCCAACACCTATTTGGCTTCCAACAGAATCAACAACACCTCTTTGTGCCAGTACTTTTAGGGCTAAGTAATCATAACCAGCATTTGTTAAACGATAACCATCATCTGAAATAATTATCAATTATATAAAATATAAACGTAAAGGAAAATTCCTTTAATTTGAATTGGCCGTGTTTCGCGTGGTAAAATAGGGAAAGGTCACGTGACATATAAGAGAATATATAAGGAACACTGAGTGGATGCGAGAGCAGTGATAATTGTAATAGAGAATAGAGAAGATAGATATGTTAAAAAGTAAATTTCGTCAAAAATAACGTACAATGTTTTCCTCTTTCATAACTGAGTAATCTGTGTTTACACAATTCCTTTAACAATTTATGAACACCACCATAACGCAAATTTGCTATTTGTGCGGCAAGTGAAGCTGGTACAAGCTCATGATTTTTCATACCCATTTCAATCTGGAAAAATTTCATTATTATCTATATACACTGTCTGTGTATCAATGATAAATTTAATAATATATTGTTATATTGTTTGCACTTACTGCCGTTAATACACGGAAATCTTCCCGCGTTAAATAACGTAACATTGTAACATTTAATTTTCCCATGATTTAATTCTAACAAATATACAATTTTTTAAATAAATTCTTTGTACTTATGTACTCTTACAACACAACATCAACACTTTTGTTATCACCACGTTTTCTCATCCATGAACCATGCGATGTTAACACAGAAGTTATTCATATTTATTGGTTAGCACAATAACCAATACTTCATGTTATTTAAAACACATAGCGAACGCAGATCGAGTAACCAATCAGCGAACACACATAACTACCAACTTAATTAGCGTAAATCACTATATTAGTTTAAATATTTCCGTTACACACAAAAATGTATTGATTAAAAATTGAATAACGATACGTAAAAATTATCATCCTGATTCTTTTGCGACTAAACTTTAATAATGTTTGCTCAAAACCGTATAGCAGAGATGCCTTCATTTCTCATTACTTACTAAAATCTACTCGTATGCAGTTTTACCAACAGTAATAAACAGAAAATAGATTTTTTCCAAATCATGTTATTTAAAACTAATAAAAATCAAACAACTCTTAATAATACATAGAACATTTAAAATTTGTTATATAAAGTAATGTTAATTAATTTATATAATAAATTCTATCTTACAATATTTCTCCCCTCCTCCCACCGCTTGATTACTTAATTAATTCAATCAAAACTCAAATTCTTAATGTTTTCTTTGTTTTTTTTTTTCAATATAAATGTACAAAATAGTTTCTTACAAACATGCAGAAAATTATGCATACTACATTATTATACTAAATTAAGACAATATGGTAAACAATATTACATGGTATATACATGCTTTTATGTGGATAGTGGTTTAAAATCTTTAAACTCACAGTAACGCAAGAAAACTTTATTTCTTTATGTAGATGATCATATGTGAATATTGTAACTTACTTAGCTAAAACTTAAACATCTTTATCAATTATTAAAATATAACATATTAAACGCCATATATCGTCAGTCACCAGTGACTGGCAATACACTTTTTATTCCGGCCACGTTCATCGCACCAGAAACTAACAAAATCTTGTATGCATTTCTCTAACTGATGGGTTAGTATCGTGGCCTGAATAAAAATCTAAACAAAAAAAAGAGTAAGATTCAATGCTTAACGTATTAATATTATTTGTTATCAAAGTTTTTAAAAAAAAAGAAATAAAAAAGAAATGAATAAGGAACATAGTTATGTTTATAAAATGTAATTCTTAGATCTAAACGATATTCACTAAAGTTAAGCATTATATACATATCACATTTATACTAGGATTTACATAGCTTCAATGCTATATTAAAAGTAGAATTCCCAACATAGACACAGATATGTACATATGCCTTATATTTTAATGCAAGTAAATATATGATAAGTCAAAATGCACCTTGATTTATATTTCAATATCATATGTTAAAAACAAAAAAAAAAGAACAATTTCTGCGGAGAGATACTATATAAACGATATAGAATAAAAATATAGTATTTATAAATAATCTACCAAATGTAACAGGTTTTTTAGGTAAATAATACGTGGAAATTAAATTAACAATGTGTTACTATTTTATAACAAACGTATATCAAACATAAACTAAACCTCTTATATATATATATCAAATGATTTCGATTATATTGCCGTATAACCTTTTGAATATATCTTGACACCATCATCCTTGGTAATACTAATTAGAAGATTTTAAACTTTTAGCATAAAGCTATATTAGTATTATTACTATTATTATTGTTATTATTATTATTATTATTATTATTATTATTATTATAATCATCTCAAAAAACTTATATGTATTTTTTTTCTACAATGTTTTAACAACGAATCCAATAACGTTAACACTTTACATTATGAAAAATTAATTGTTATTATTTTGTTTTTTTTTTGTTTTTTAAATAATATATTCTAATTGTAGTGAAGAAAAATTGGCCCAAAATTATGATCAATTATTCTACACTAAACGTAGTTTTAACAAAAATTAACAAACATCTTTTGGAAAAGATTTTGTATTGATTGTTTTAAAATATTATTTAATATTATTTTAGGATATTACAAGAAATAATTGACCTTAGTTCATTTTCAATTATTTCATCAATGATGTTATTTCTTTTTTGTTTTATAGTAATAATTTGGTTATTGTATCACTGTTAAAATAGGATTAATTGTTTAGAGTTTTACATTTATGAATACTGTTAATAATAATGTATCAAAAATTAACAAGAAACGTTGTATTGTATCATAGATTCGTTTTTAACAAAGACTCGTCTTATATACGCTTCTGCATTTATCTTAAAATCAATAATTTTCTCTTAATAGAATACTGTTAACATTTAATTATGTTTATAGAAAATTAAGAGAGCAAATACATTAATGCTACAAAAGGCTGCATGTTTTACTGGAAATATTGAAAACAAAAATGCCTTACATGAAAAAATATAGGTCCATCCTTAGAAATATTGCCACTAAAAAAATTTGGACTCTTCTGTTACAATTAATTAAATCTGAAAAAAATTGCTTATAAATTTAAGAACATTTTCTAGTTAAGGTATTAATATTATAATGATTTATAATAAAAATACCTTTTTTTATCTCTTTTACATTTATATCTTTTCATTTATAATCTATACATAATCAGATCTATCTATATCAGTCTCATTGCTATTAATTTGAATATGTAAACCGTCTGAGGTATCAACTTTATCACTTTCTCCAAATATAGATCCTTCATCTGACAGTTCTGGGTCTTTGTTTATTATTTTATGTTTCTTACGATCACGTTCCTTCTTATGAGATTTTTTTATTGAAGTTGTTTGCAATAATCTCATATAATTTTTTACCATTAAACAGTTAGGCGGAGTTTTATTAGATGAGGTAGTATCATTTTTTAGGATATTTTTTCTTTCATTAACATTAACGTCTTGATTTAAAGTTTGAGAATTTTTATAAATTGTATTCGTAGAATTTTCCCCACAGTTATTACTACCATCGTTCAACATGTTTATTGAACAAGTATTATCAGCTAAACTTGATTTATTATCATTTGATCTAGAAACTATTGTCGAATTTCTATGATCACTTTGCAAAAATTTGTAATCATTTAATTTTTCTTGTTCCAAAATAAGATTTCTATGCAACCTATGTCCACGTTTATCCTTTTTATGAGATTTTTTAATCGAATTAACATTAGGAAGTAATTCTACTGTAGACATATTTTTAGGTGTTGATCTTCCATTTTGATCTTGCGTATCAGGCTGCTGTTGTTGCTCCACTAAATTACTTTTTCCATTATTTGTATTCTTACCATTATTATTTGTTTTTAACAGATCAGTATTTTGCCTTGATAATGCCGTACAACCAAGATATTTTATAGTGGGGGTTAAACATCTAGATGCATCGATATTTACTATCTCTTCTTCAAATGAATCATTTTTATCTGACTGTACTTTCTGTAAACAATCAGATTTCACATCGGTTTTTAATAATGCTCTTCTTTTTTTTTATAGGTGTACTAATTTTAAAATCCTCCATACTTCTATCCTCATTTTGTCTTGATTTAAAATTGCACAATAAACGTAATAAATCATCATCGTTATCATTATCATCTTGGTCGTCTGATAAATAAGACATAGTGCCATCATTTTCAATAGATTTGTTCTTTATTTTTCGTTGATATTTCTTAGATACGTTATTGTGCATTTCATGTTGCACATTGTTATAATCCGTATCTTTATTTAAAAATTGTTGGCGTCGATTAAATTGTGAAATGATTTTATTATGCTTGTCTTTCTTGTGCGATTTTTTAACAGAGGTAAAGTTTGATAATAACAACCTACTAGAATTAACATTTTCAGGTGTACTAGCACGAACAACAATTTCTACTTTAACACAGTCCTCATTTGTTGAAATATTATTATCATTTGGATCATCTTTTGACACTTCAAAATGTTTATTTTTAACAGTATCCTTAAGTTTATGTTCAAGATTTCTAGGTAAAAAAAGGTTTTTCCTTTTTTCTTCCTTAATCTTCTTATGCGACTTTTTAATTGACTCATTTCGAATATATTGTATAAAATCTATTTGATTTTCTGGAGTTATTACTTTTACCAAATGTTGAGAATTTGTTTCAAATGTTTGTGGTGTTACTGATCTGCTTTTCTTATCTGTATTACTAGTACTTGGTAAGGGATTTTGAGAAACTGTATTACATGTTTCTTTCTCAAAGCAAGAACTAGATTTTGTATTCATATCAGTAACAATATCCATAGCTTGATTGTTTATTGCTTCATTTGAACTATTTATTAATTCACAACAACCAATACTATTTGCTGATATATTGTTACTATTTGAGTCATAATCTACGTTATCATCACTTTTATTAAAATTAAGATTATTATGGCATGCATTATTGTCTCTTTTTAGATTTCTTTGTCCTATGGGATATTCAAAAATAGATCCAGAATCAGAAAGTTCATCTCCAGAAAGTAACATTGAAATATTTTTCCTATTTTTATCTTTTTTATAAGATTGCTTAATAGAATTTGTATCACAGCCAGATACAATATTTTTCTCAGTCATAGGCGAACTTAAGGGTATTTTTTCTCTTTGCAGATCATCAAATTGCTCAACCGTGAAAGGGTCTGTTAATTTTTGTAATACATTTGCATTTTGTATAGATAAATTATCCGTTTGTCGTAGCGATCTTTCCTATGTAAGAAAAAATAAAAGAATACTTATATATAGTAAAATGATAGATGCATTATTTTATTTAAAAAAATTAACAAAATTCTATTCTTACCTTTTTATGACTCTTCTTTATGGCACTCATACTTTCAGGAATAATAGGAATTGTATTTTCAGGTGTATGTGGTCTTTCATCATCGTCGTTAGAAAAATCTGCATACAAATTTCTCGGTGTGCTAATATTGCAGCGAGTATTAAAATTTAATGCCTTTCTATTTTGATTAAAAGAAAGTGAAGCTGGGGAACGATTCATTTGTACAATATCGTCGATCTTTTCTTTAAGACTAAGACGTAAAGATGGAGAAGATATATCCATGTTCGGAGATGAAACATACATCCTTTTCTTGGGTGTAATATAATCCAATAACTTTTTGGCCTTTTGATTTCGTTGAGAGGGAGTTTGATTTTGATTCTCATCTGTAGAGTCAAATGACGTAAGAAATATACTGCTTGTACTAGAATTACTTGGACTTGTATCGAAATTCAATGTTTTATTTATTTTAGGCGAAGACGTAGCCAAATTGATATTTATATTATCTCGTGCACTTTTAACGCTAGAAAATTTCTTTGGGCTTGGTGTTAAGTTAAAATTTAATGTCTTTTTTATTTTCTTTCTTTGATTGTAGAAAGGACTGCCATTAAAATTAAGTGCTCTCATTATTTTAGCTGATCTTGATAAATGCTTTTCGTTATCCATAGAGCTACTTCCTGAACTAGAATTAGGAGATTTAAATACACGATCATTCTTACAATTATCAAAGCTTAATGTTCTGTTCATTCTATAACAAACTAAACTTTTGTTTCTTCGTGATTTAAATATTCTCGGTGATGTATACGACTGTCTAACAAAATATCTATTATGATTGGGCGGAGTTGAATTGACAAGAAGCTTCTGTTGTTCTTTTCTCTCATTATTCAAATTATGTTCTTCTGTACAATCATTTTCTTTCCCAGTTATATTTGTCATTTGATTATTAAACATAATCTTAGCTCCTTGTTTTATTGGATAGGGGGAAAGTATAATACGTGCACGGTGATGCACGTTTAGAAGAAGAAAGCTTCTTCGAATCGTTCAGTTAATAAAAAATAATTATTAATAACTGAGAAATAAACATAATAATACTATGCTTCAATAAATCCAAAAGTAATTAAATTTTAATAAACAACGTTTACTTTTTAACCATTTTTATAAGAGTATATTTTTAATTATATTCCAACAAGGTACCTGTAATAAAAAAAAAAAATAAAATATAAAACATTAAATAAAGGTTATCGATGATAATTACCGATAGTTTTAAGGCTTTATGTTAAAAAATAATACGATTTAACGATTTTTCTCTGAATATAAATGAATATAAAATTGAATATAATCAAACTGGATTAAGGATGCAGTATCTTTTTAAAATATTTTTATGCATTCTCATACAAGAGAAACCCAGAAGCATTCGGCCAAGCGTGGTGGTAATTATGACGCTTCCATTTAAAGGTATATGAACGATTTTATATGTCAAATTTTATAGGTCATATTCATATACAAATAAAATATATGAAAAATCCTTTTCGAAAATAAATATAAATAGGTTTAAAAGTGTAAAAGAAAATAGCAAGGAAATAAAAAAGAGCTAGCAGGATTTTTGTACCAAGTAGAAAGTTGTAAACGCTTTACTTACTTTTTCAAATATGTATGGATGAACGGGAACAAGGTTATCCAGTGATTAATGTCGTGCTTGATATAAAAATTCTCTTCTTTTTCTTTCTTCGTCTATTTTTCTTATCAATAAATGTCGATTTTATTAAGAAATATAATATGAATAATATCGAAACACCATTGCACGACCTTAACTCACATTACATACTTTTTTATGACCACGACACGTAGCTTGTAGTTCTTTGGCGTGGGTTATAGGTGGTGCTGCACGAAATTTAAAGGAGCAACAGGTTACTACAGCAATGGCGGTCCAAAAGGAATCTTCAATTTTTCTTACCCAATTATGTGGCACGATCATCAAATTAATAAAAATTCATTTTTTAACATTTATTTATTATTTTAGATAATTTCCTATATTTTTTTTTCCTTTTTCTTCTTAATATATTAATTTTTAAATCCATTTACAAAGGTAGATTATTAATTTTCCCTATCCAAATTACAATGAGGATTGATATATATATATATATATATATATATATAATATATGTATGTGTGTCAATACTATGTAATTGTAATACAAAAATTGGTCATCCTTAAGTTCCAACCTATAAACACACAAAAAAGATAATTGTTCGAACTTGTTATTTTTAAAAATAGTTTAATATTAAAAGAATTAAAATTTACTTTGTTTTAATTGTAATTTATTCGCGTTTGTTATTATTTTACATTTCTAATTAATATTACAAAAATTGTTATAATATACAAAATAAAATATTACATAATGAATTTTGTTTTATATTATTATGTTTATAATAAAATAAAGGAATTAATTGTGATTCCTTAAATTAATAGTAATATTAAATATTGAGTACGAATTATTTTTTTTTATAGAAACTCTAGATAAAAAGAATTTTCTATTTACATTTATATCTTGTCATATTTCAATATAGATATACAGTATTTTTGTTTTTCTTTTTTATATAAAAGTAATTTTATATAAGCTTGATAACCACAGCAATAATGTATTGAAAAGTTTTTGTTACAATATTTTTATAAAATATTTAGATATGCCTTATATGAAAACTAACAATGTATTCAGCATTAGTACGTTGAACTGATATAGCAAATGGATCTGTTGGGTGAAAAATAAATGCAACTAATCTTCTAGCTGCAGTCGGTGCTGTACGACCAAACATACCTGCGTACATTTTGAATTTCAAAAGGCCCGAATCACGCGCATAAAATCTATAACAAATGAGAAATCGTATGTTAAATTATAATCTAGGGGGTAGGCGAGGCCAATGTGTGTATGTGTGTGTATGTATATATATAAGATAAATTTATAAAATAATTTACCGAATAGGATGTTCTCCAGAAGCTTTGGGTCGTTCCATCATAGACACCCATTTATCATCGTAACAAAACAAAGATAAATCAAGGTACGGAGAACTTGAATAAGATTGAGCACAAATTGGTAATTGAGCTAATAACCTTTTTGTAGCTTCTGTAATTCCACCATATCTGGCACTTACTATTGTCTGTTTGAACCTCTGTTGCATTAATCTACAACATTCGTTAAGTTATTAACAAACATATCTTAAATATTTAAGTAATTTTTATATGCCTTTTTTTTATGTGGAAAAAGATATGGTACCGTGCATAAATATTATTTGACGGGGAACACATATACTGGCAATCTGTACTCATTCTAGCGTTTCTAAAAAAATCACTGAAGTTTTCGAATTGAGTAAGTAATTGTGTAGATGCATTATCATATACAGCTAAAATTTTAGCTGTTTCCATATTATATATAACTAAAAGAGCTGGTTGTGCATTTGGTTCATTTGCCTGAAGTGTTGCGACTTCTTCACTGGCAAACCTTATAAGTATATGATTTTCATCTAATAATTGCATCTTCCACATTCTCAATGCATTCAACTGAAATATTACGCTATATATACTATATAATGTTATAATATATATATGTAATAAAATAAAAATACAATAAAAATATGTTACTTATGATTAATTACATATTACGATATAATTATACCTGATCAAAGTATTGATAAAATCGTCTTAATTCATATGGATCATTAGTCGTATCACTTATATATTCTGCCCTCTTATATAAAAATACTAACAATTTGTGTTTAAGGCTGTTTATTCTAGTATCCCTAAATGATTTATAATTTACTCCACGCCATGCACCAAATGAAAATAAATAAGTTTCATCTCCCATACAAAACCTATATTTTAAATGATAGGTAATTATTTAATGATTATTTTCTTATGGTTAGAAAAAAATAATTCATAATCAAATGGTTTTAATCATACCTTCCTATTAATTTGATATAAATGAACATTCCATTAAGAATTTTAAATACGTGTATTGTTTGATGTTGCACAGATAACACAGCTAGAACATCTTTATATAAATAAAGACCTACAATTTAAAATATAAAATACTTAATTTAATATATATTTTTTTGTATAATATAATTATTTAATACAGTTCATTATCAGAACGTCGATTATCTGAAATAATTATTCAATTATTCACCTTGATTATGAGATAAGTATATTTTATCAACTTTGAAATGTCTAGTATGACATAATTTTCCATCTCGTATGTCAACTAGGTGCAGAGTATAATCCTCAAGCGGAGATCTCGGATTAGGTGTCAGTGCTTCATTATTCGAATAAATCTTTAAAAACGATAAATGCATTTTTAAAATAATATTTATCGAATGAAATATTCCAAATAAAATTATTATGGAGTCTTTTTTTTTCCCCTAAACTAATATATTTTTGTAATGCGTACCTGATAAAAATGAGGTCTGAGTTCATCAGGAATATGTGCAGCAGAACCAACAATAACATAACGACAATCATCTGTAAATAAACTACATTCTCTGTTTAATTGTTGGTTGCATTGAACAACATTAATCGTCCATTTAGCCTATGATTATTTAAAATATTCTTTGTTTAGATTTAAATATATGAAATTTAAGCATAGTTAAATATATAATTTAATTATACATTCAATTAAATTAAATTTATTACTTTTAATAATAATATTATTTATTCATATATATATATATAGTAACAAGATAAATACCTTGAAAAATCTATTGAAAACGTTGGACCTTATATTATTATTAATATCATCGTTTTTATGTCCTATGTATTCTCCTTCAATATCAGCTAAAAGATCTGCTGCAGCAGATGCACCGCGATATTCATAAACTTCAATAGACGTTTGATCTGCACTAAAAGCAATCAAATATTTTCCATCTGGACTGAATTTTCTTAGAAAACATGGTGGCTTTTCCACATTCATTATTGTAAAATTTGGAAATACATTTTGATAGAATTGTCTAGCATTATGTACATGAGTTCCAGGAAATGGACAGCCAAATGTTTCTCTTCTTCTAAGCCGTACAACAATATTTTGCGGTCCAAATTTCCGTGGTTTAATGGGAAAAGGTTCTGTCACAAATTCGATTTTACCATTTTTTTCTGCCATTCTACTATGTAATTCAAAAAAATATACATAACACGTAAATATAAGTTTCAGTTAACGACAACAAGTCGATAATCACATTTTTAATAATTCTTCATTATTTTTTTCTTGTTATGAGACATAGTGGCAAGATGCAATGCGTTACTAACACACACATAGATTAGTATTTTTCAAATAAAAATATCTCGGCATTTGTTATTCGTCGAATATCAATGCAATATACATTTTCTCTTGATTTTAACATAAGCGGATAATTAAATATCGTAACTATTGGCCAATAAACAACAATTATTTGTCATTTAATTTAACCTATACTCAAACCCTTTTTCGACTTGATCGGGATAGTTTTAAGATTAACTATCGCGAAATTAGTAGATAACAATAGTTCATTCTTTAAGAGTTCGGAAAATCTTTGATTTGTAATATCTAAATGTTCAAATTTTCAAGTCAATAATAATTCTTCATTATTTTTTCTCATCATGATATAATGACGAGATGCTATGCGTGACTAAACACACGCAAATTAGAATTTTTCAGATAAAATTTTGTTATTCGTCGACTATCAATGCAATATACATTTTCTTTTGATTTCAACATATGTCAGTCACTCTTGTCATATTTAATTTTAAATATATGACAAAACAGGGAATTAGTTTTGTTTAAGGGGAGAGAGGGGGACGGATAATTAAATATCGTAACTATTGGTCAATAAACAACAATTATTTGTCGTTCCATCTAACCTATACTTAAAACCTTATTCGATTTGAACGTGTTAGTTTTGGGACTAACTATCGTCAAACTAGTAGATAGCTATAGTTCATTTTTTAAAAGTTCGGAAGATCCCTGATTAGTATTATTTCAATGTTCAAATTTTATTTTTGGAAGTACACATGTATAAAAACTAATATTGGATTATATGATTGACGTATAATCTTGTATAAGATAAATATATATAATGTGTATACACCATACAATTTTTAAATATAATTATACATAAAATGAAATATATGTATAAATAAATATTAAATATAATAAAATACAACATGAATAATAAATTTGATAATATGTTTCGACTAGTTTACTGCAGAGTGTGCTAATGCATCAAAAATAAGTTATCTTTATCAATAATTCATTGTAAACGTGGCATTGGTTATATTATTTAATTAATACCATTTATTACTAAAATAATATGGCAACACGATTAACATCTTTGCCTTTGGTGTCTAAAATCTCGAATAAGATTATTCGTATTCTTGGATGCAATCCTGGTCCTATGACACTTCAAGGCACAAATACATATCTTATTGGTTCAGGAACAAGGTATATAATATATTCCTTATTTTAAATACATATAAAATATTTCTAAAAGATTATTAAAATGAATAAATAAAATAAAATTGGATATAGAGAACATAGTATATTTAAATCGCATTGATATATTTTAAGTATTTAATTATAGGCGTGCATTAATTGACACAGGAGATGCAGAAACATCAGCTGAGTATATCAAATTATTAAAAAATGTACTTGCAGAAGAAAATGCAACAATAGAGCACGTTATAGTAACGCATTGGCATCATGATCACATTGGTGGTGTAAATTCTGTTAAAGAATTATCGACGATAACAAATTCTAATGGCGATCAACCAACAATATGGAAATTGCCTACATATGAGGAACCACAAGAAATATCTGATCTTATGAAACAATGTAACTCTTTAGAAGATGAACAAATAATTGAAGTAGAAGGAGCAAAAATGCAAGTAAAACATACACCTGGTCATACAACGGATCATGCGTGTCTATTATTAAAAGATGAACAAAGTTTATTTAGCGGGGATTGCATCTTGGGTGAAGGTACTGCTGTATTTGAAGATCTCTATGATTACATGATTTCTTTACAAAAAATTTTGGACATGAAACCGTCTGTAATTTATCCTGGTCATGGTCCTATAATAGAAGATCCTATTCCACGTATTCAATATTATATTCAGCATCGAAAAAAAAGGGAGGAACAAATTTTAAGTGCTTTAAAACAACATAGCAATTCTAACTTTATGTCAGAAATGGATATTGTAAAGATTATATACGAGGTAATAAATTAATATTAATCTGAAAAGCGCGAAAGCGGCGCGTGGGACTCAAATAGTTAATATAAAATTTCCTAATAACAAGTTTACTATTAATATACATTATGTATATATTTTTAGGACACTCCAAAGAACCTATGGCCTGCAGCAGCTCATAATGTGATGCATCATTTACAAAAACTACTTAAAGAAACAAAAGTAATAGGTAAAGAGGGTGAATGGAAAATCTCAGAAAACATAAAATTTGATACATAGTAACACAAGCATTTAATCATAAATATTGTAAATAATGTATTACCTATATAATATAAAATTTGTATATATATTAAGAAGACTCTATCGAGCAATGCTGTGAAACATTTATTCAACTTATAGAATTAACAATAATACATACTCATGGGCATTCTTTCAGATGGCAAATTCTTTTTAACACTTGATGTGCGTATACAGTGTACAGTATATATTACAAATAAGTTTCAGTGACAAAGTACATACCACATAGTACAATGATTTCTTTTTTTTCTTTTTTTTTTTTTTTATAGTTTTACCATTTGGCTATTTTCGCGAAAAAAGATGTATCGCACATCTCAATCGTGAATGCACATACGCGACCATGGAAATTACACATCGGCACATTAAGATGATTGATATAAAATATATGTTCTGCTACAAAGATATATCACGACAATAAATGTTTCAATATTTTCCTTATAAAATTCGCATTTATAATATATTAGATAATCTTGGCGAGTATTCGGTACTCATAGTACTTATAGCACTCCTTATGAAGAACAAATAGGAATATATTCCTAATATAATTCGATGTTACGCATGCATTTATGTTCGTGTCAATTACACGACATATAAGTGCACATGTGTGTGTGTACATGTATATGTAGACTTCGTTAAATCTTTAATAATTTTACTTAACTTCATAATCTGGCCATCCATTCGTTTCTTTGGGTAAATGTAAAAAATATATATATTTTTGTCTATATATATTTCTTCTTTCGTATTTATATATCTATCACGACATATATACATATTACGTGGTAAACTTAATTCCTGTCGCTTGTAACTGGTTCCAAGCTGATAAGTTTCGACGCTGAAATCGCATGTTTCGTAGTTTAGAAATAGCTGAAATTAATTCATAAAGTTTGATTTTAACGCTTTTGAAATTGTGATTTTGAGAGATAAAGAATTTTCGATTTTACAAAACTAAAAAAATTTGAAGATGTTGAGCTATTACTCGATGATAATTTAGCTTCAATGCTTTTAGAGTTGTCAAAAGCGTGAAATGTTACTCCATTGGCAGTTTCCAATGCTTGCATGTCATGATGAAAATAGAATCAATTTTAGAGATGAAAAAGCGACAGGAATTCAGTTAACTACCTAATAATTTATATTAGCTATTACTCTTCATACCGATATATATATAATATATAATCTCTCTCCGTGATTTTATTCATCTTCAAATCATCAATAACATAGTCAACATGATCACATTATTATATCATCAGTACTAATAAACAACAAAAAAATTAATTATTAAACAACGTGTAACGTAAAAAATCTATTATACTTAATATATAATTGGAACGAAATAGATTAACAGATGATTCATTTTTTATCATGAAATCAAGTCAGAAGAGGAAAAAAGTAGAATCAAATTATCTCACGGAATTATATTCTAAAAAATATATAAATGAGCTCTTAAATTGGCTGCACTCAATTCTATGACTGTGCACAGAGTTCATTTAGAGTGGGGTCAGTGTGTGGTACGCGCGATTGATTATATATTATATAATATAATTACGACAATTTTTCTTTCTTTCTTTTGTACCATCTCTGCGAAAGAAAGATCAATTCGAGATATTTCGTATGAATAAAGGCACCTGGATGCGCGAACATTGATATAGATAAATTAATCAATTATCACATTTGAAAATTCGTAGAAAAAAATATAACGAAACCCTAATTGTCGCGCGGTATGCGCCCGTCTCACTTAACACATACATGCACATTTCGATTGTTCCGAAATTTATACGAATTTCATTCATACTTAATAATAATAATAATAACTAATAATAATAGTAAATAATTAATAATAATATTAATAATAATAATAATAATAGTTAAGATTATTATTAATAATAACAATAATAATAATAATAATAATAATAATAATAATAATAATAATAAAATCGACTTAATTCCTATCACACGCAAACTCGTAAATGATATCGTGGCACAAAAATCGCTCATACTGCATTAAAATTAAACGATTTTAACGAACGTCTGTCTTGACGAGTCTTCACAATGCATTCATTAAACAGATCGAATAAACTCTTCGTATATGATAAGAAAGTGGCAGTACTAAATTAAAAAGCCACCCTGAGGATCGAAACAGTTATGGTTAATGTAATTGAGAAGTTCGTGTTCTGACAAGGAAGTGAGTTCCTGAGGTAGCATGTTTCCCACATCTTCAGGCTTTCTCACGGAAGAACCAGCAGCATTTGTTGCTGCATTTGGTATGGATGCATTGACGTTTTGTCTGTTGGGAGTAACAGGTAAAGCAACAGGTGGCGATTTGCTAGCAACTTGCTCAACTATATTATTTGACCCAGGTGACTTTGGTAAAATCACTTCCATAGCACTGTTCATTAATTGAGCGCTTTGAGTCGCTACGCTGTTTAATATATTTTTTGTAGCAATAATTGCATGCGCCGTGGTCGTTGTGATTGGTCGATTGTTGATAATATCTTTCGTAGCATTAGTAATAACGTTGTTGATAGCTTGTTCGGCTGCAGTTGTTAGTCTCTGTTGCGAAGGTTCTTGAGCAGCACCGCTAGCCAAAGCTGAACTTGCTTCTGCCACAAATCCTGCTGGTTCATTCAACATCGATCCAATGTCTTGTTGAACAGCTTGCTGCATAGCTTGTGCCGCTTGGGCCTGTTGTACTGCCTGTTGAACAGCTTGCACTTGTTGAACTACTTCTTGAGTTGCTTGTTGTACAGCTTGTTGTACAACTTCTTGTGTAGCTTGCTGTACAGCTTGTTGAACCGCGGGTACAGCTTGTACCTGTTGTACAGCCTGAACTTGCTGCACTGCTTGTTGAACGACTTGTGCGTGTTGCACAACTTGCTGAACTACTTGTTGTTGAGCTTGTTGCACGGCTTGTACCGCCTGTTGTTGTACCTGAGCTACCACTTGTTCTACCTGTTGTTGTGCCTGTGCAACGACTTGTTCGACCTGTTGTACTTGCTGTTGTATCACCACAACTTCCTGTTGAGTTAAGGCTTGCATCTGCTGAATATGATCGGCCGTCGTAGCTATTGATTCATTTGTAACTTGTAACGTATTATGAGACGGAACCGTTGAATTAGGCGTTCCACTTGCAGTTACTGACGATTCTTGTATTGTAACTGGTGGCAAAAGTGCAGCGTTAATTGTTGTGAGTAAGCTCTCATTGGATGAAGACTCTTGAACTGACGCGGAAGACGAGACAGCATTTGCACCTGGTTGCACCGATTGCGGAACTGATTGTGGCATCAGAGCTTCGAGCAGCATTGTCTTTACTGGGATTGATGGACTTGTTCTACTTCCTTGCTGTGGACTGGAAATGGCATCGTCGACGTGATTCATCATGTTTGTAGAATTTGGATTTACTGATTGTAAAGGAGAAACAATTTGATGAGATTCTGCAGCAGAATTCACTAGAACGTCCAATTTCACAGAGGCGGCTTGCGCGGAAGGTACCAAGAGACCAGTCGGTGATTGTTGAGTTGTTTGTCGATTGGTCGTAATTATGGAGGCTCGTTGCTGCATAGCATCTACGAAGTTACTTTCAGCATTTTCCTGCTCCTTTACTGTAGATACGGTTGATTCGATATGATTCAAATATTCTTCTACACTATGACCACTTTGAGCTGGCAATGGTTGTCCTACAGAAGAAGCAGCGAAGCCAGATAACGCATTGTAATCGGATTGATGATGCTTCATACGGAGATCGACAACACCGGCACCCTGAAGACTGCCATTAGAAGTGCTTTCTGCTGGCAATATTGAATTAGTATCTTTGTTGATGTGATGTGGGCTGAGAACTTTGACTTGAGACGATTCATGCATACCTCCGAATGTATTCTGATGAGTTGACACCATACTCAGAGAATGTTGATTACGCATTAAGTCCACGACACCAAGAAGATTAACAGCTTCTTGTACTGGAGAACCATTCGTAGATACTGCTACTGATCTGATCATGCTGGATTGTGTGGCTTCTCTGGAATTCTCATTAACGAGTTGCTGTAAAGGACTTGTTCCCGTCGGACCATTCGCCGTAGGTGTTGGCATACTTTGCATACTATTATCACTAAGCATGCTGTTCTCACTGTTCTCATCTAATACTTCTGTCTTTAAATTGTCCGGAAGAATTAGCTGCAGATTCGAAGAGGAACGTCGATTTAGAAGAGGATTCGCTATTAAGGATGGAGGTGGCATCATTACATCGGCTGAGGAATTCTGACAGTTTGACGATTGAGAGGCCCACATCATTACTGGCGTTACTTGAGACGACGTTGCTGCTGGGGGAGGACTTGGGTCATTTTTAAGAGCTTCTGGCGATTGAGTTGGTGCTTGTTGAGACTGCATCGTTGTCAAGAAATTTGATGTTGCTGTGGAGGCAGGAGATACCAAAGCTGAAAAGTATTGAACATTTTTTATAATTCATAAAATTGTTAAGCAATATTACTGTACTTTAATCACTTACTGTTGGCGGGAACACCGGTTGTCAAGGTTACTGCTGAAGGTGATGTTGAAAGAGAAGTAGTCTCACCATTTGTCGTAGCGAGTGGTGGCGTAATAGATTCGACTTTATTCATTGATTGTTCAGAAGTAGTGGATGCAGCCGTGTAGAAAAAGTTATGTGGTTCGCTCGTTTTCCCCGAAGACATTGCATAAAGCTTAACACTTACAGTTTCAGAAGGAGCCAAGTCTTGGCGTCTATAAGCCGGCACAACGCATACCAAATGAGTTTGCTGAAGAAATTCTTTATCAGGTAAAACGGCACACTCCCAATGCTGTTCCAAATTGCTCGACATATCGTTGTTATCCAATTGAAAGACTATGCGAGTGTCCTTAAGGAAATTCTTTCCGAGAATAAATAATTCTAATCCTCCAGTGCACGGACAGGAAGCTAACGATTTTTTACAAATTTCAGGTATACCTGGTGGTTGAGCTGAAAGACCAAACCTTTCGTTAATTTTTTTATTCACGTTATCCACTGGTATATTAACGCTTTTTATTTTTTTTTCTAGCATATATATAATGTCATTATAGATTTTTGTGTACTCACTGCAAACAATAGGTTGTGAACAAACTTGCAAAGTTTCCGTAATACCATTCGAGTTAGTAATTGTCGTTCGGAAAACCATACGACATCTTGTAGATTTTTTCTTACTTCGTCCTTGAAGTACACTAGCTTCTTGGGGGAATCTGTGTTCTACGTCGACATTACGTTCCTTTAAGATACCGACGCAATCGCAGGTGACAAGCATATCTTTCGAGGGATCCATATCCACTTCGATTACAATCGTACCATCGATTTTCCTTTCAATACAAGGAGTTGAGTTTTTACCGCTAACCCGACAGGCCTGGTAAAACATGTGTGGTGCCACTCTGCCAAGATCCGTGCCAATGAAGACTTGAAGAGTTGTAGGTTTATCGTAACCGATCAAACGTACGATAGGAAATCCGTTTCCTGTGCGATCTTTTACTGCTCCCCTTGAACCTTCCGTTTGATATCTCGCACGGTGTTGCTGTTCAGGCTGACAAATAATTTGTAATTGTACCTTTCCATCTATAGACGTACTAGCTGTAAAATGAATAAAGCCCCTTTTATATTTAATGAAATGTCTTTTTCCAAAGAGATTCGATACCGACGTTTGTATGCTCGATGCCTACGTTTTTATTTATTCTTTCTTTTTAAAATTGTATGGCGTTAAAACACTTGTACGATGTACATTGATATCGCGTTTGGGTATCAAACAAGGTGTGCGGCGAATTGTTTTCCTTCGGCGGAAGAATGCCGCTTCCTTACAATCAATATTCGCTATAAGGAATTATCTTCAATGTTTGTTATAATCCTGAATCTGTTTTACGTCCAGACTTCTTATAATTGTATTTTCTGTTTTTGTATTATATTAATAGGTTTTATCCCGTAAATAAAATAAAATAATATAAATTCGTAAGCATCATAAGAACGAACGTCGTTTTAATCCAAAAAAAAATTCTAAGGAATTTGTAAAACGTACAAAGTTGCGAGGTGAGGGTGATGGGACCTTGGTGAGTTACCGGTGAACGTTTACCCAAAACACCCATGGCTGGACGAGGTTTAGTAACACCGATGACTCTACCTACAGTACCAGTGGTACCATTTCCAGTTCTACCAGCAGAAATCGCCGTAAGACCAATTCCATTGCTAGTACTTCTACTCGAAGTTTTTCCTTCGGGACTACTGGAGTGAGATACCTCAGGAAAAGAGAAATTAGCGTCTTCGGATTCGAGTTTAATATCCATTTTTCTTCTCTTCGAGTCCTCTTCACCGGCACCGTTCCATCCCTGCTAATCCAACAAAATTCTAATTAATATCGCGATACAATAAATACGAATTATTAATCGATTTAACGCAATCGAAATATTAGGATAAGGAACAGATGATCTTAGAACTTTAGGAAAGCCTTGATCTTTCGATCCTTCATGAAATATATAGACACGACCCATATGTTCAGCGAGCTAACAAGCAAACGGCAAATTGATCGTCATAAAACTCGCATGAGTGTTAGTACATCATGCTCGGTTCAATCTAACGAATCAGAACATCCATTGTGCGGGTTCAACCACCGTCAGATCGTACCGTATCATCATCCAGTAACGATGTTAGCAAACGAACATGTTGCTACCATGCGAGTATTTACCAGTGGTGCAATCAAGAATCAACATTCGATGTGACTTTTAAAGGCTTCAATCCCCCCCGGCTTCTTTCAAAGTTCTAACGATAGAAATTTAGAATAGTATAAATGTTATTCCTTTTTTCATTTAATCATTTTACGAAACTAGCGTAAAAATATTTCTACCATGTCCTCGACATGGTGTACTCGATAGATCCGTTGAATAATCACGATCTATAGAGACCTATGGTTATTATGCCCGCGAATCTAAAGTTATATCTGACACGAGAACGCAAAAGATCACGAATAAGAACTCGTTAAGAACTAACATAAACATTTGCAGGGAATGATGATGATGATGAAGAATAATACTTGCTCACGTACAATTCACCGACGATGATATTCCGATAAGATGCGAATGTATCGCCACTTTACACTGATAATCGTTGATAACAATGCAGCCGTTGCTCAGAGTAGAATTTTATCGAGCTAATGGATAACCCGCGGTTCGCGTATATGTATATATGTGTATATAAATAAAAACAATATCATTGGTAGGATGCAAGCGTAACAATTTTTCTCTTATATCGTACGAAAAAATGTTCAATCAGAAGCTCTTACAAGTATTGTACTCGCGTAAAACACGTAATTTCGATGATCGATAATGAAAATAATAAAAATTGACCAACGTTAGAGACGTTGAGCTGTTGTTGTCGTTCTTCAAATCCAAGACCAGAATCATTTGAATTGTCGCAAACGTCTTGAACCGAGTTAACTACTCTTGCTTCGTGATCATCAGAATTTTGAACGGTACCACCGCTCAAAGAAGATATCAACGGAGTCCTAGACTGTTGCTGTTGCTGTTGCTGATCTCGTTGCTGATGAACAGTTCTCCTATTGATTAAGTGAGTACGATTGTTAGGTGCAGTGGAACTCCTTAAAATGGATCCTGTCACCGTGGACAATGAGCCTCCTGCATTGTTACCTGTAACATCCAAAAAATATTGAAATGTAATAATTACGAGTTCTGATGATATTTCAATTGATGATTTATTTCGTTCCGATCCTGTCAAATACGCTCGGAGTAAAACGTTTGTCTAAATCAGTTATTATTCTTTATTTATTTTTTTTTTTCTTTTTTAATATACTCCATTCGTAATTATGTAATTAGACTCGCTGATATTGAAATATTCTCGACTGTTCTTTCTTATGAATAATTGATAGACGTGCGACGCATTATTGATGATTGTTTTCGTATTTTTTTTCGTTTTGATTCGAGTCTACGCATAATAAAATAATAATCTACGAGTGAAAAAACGCCGAAGTATTTTAATGTATTTAATAGAGAGAGAAAAAAAAAAAGAAAAAAAAAAAAATAGAGAAATAAAAACACGAGAGAGAAACGGGAATTATTGTATTATCAGAGACGCACGAGACGACGACGACGACGACGAAATATCGATGTCAATAGTGCTAAGTTTACAAAAAAAAGAAGAAGAAATTTTTGCCGATTTTCGGTAGTATGTTTATTCGCAGCTTGTACACACATCAGATTACTATCTGGTCGATCAAAGTCCAACGATCGAAATATTCTACTACAACCGTGGATAAAGAAGAAGAAGAAGAAGAAGAAAATAGATAGATAATAGGTGTTGAGATATGTAAGGCAATGAAGAAAGAAGTGAGAAGAAAAATGACGATCTTGACGTTGATATTTCTGATGATAAAAATGATAAGAAAGAAAGAAAAGGGGAAAAAATTAATTTCCGATTAGGAAGAACAAAAAAATAGGACGAAGGTGAGAAAATAGAAAAATAAAAGTGGCAAGGAGGAGGAGGAGGAGGAGGAGGAGAAGGAGGAGGAGAGAACGATAACGGTGACAAAAATAAATAAAAAAAATTATAAAAAAGAAAGGAAGGAAGGAGATTGGTAGAGAAAAGGCAATGTCGAATGATCTAAGTATAGAACATCGACTGCTGAACGGAATAATTGCGTAGGGGTAAAGTTGCAATCGCGAACGCAACTGGTGGTGCCTGGTGAAACTGGGGGTTTCGATTCACCCCGCCTCGTGCGTTCTCTCTTTCTCTCTCTTTTTTTCTCTTGCAGAGTGTGGAAGAATATGGAGGGGTGGAGTACGGCGACTAATGGGCGCTTGCACACACTTGCAAGATGCATCAGTGTGAACCGTCGAGGAAAATCACGGGACGATGTCAACGACCCGCACACGACCCTACATTTCCAATCTCATTGCGCTTCACTTTTCTCCACCCATTTACCCCCTCCCCGTGTCCCCTTCAGCTCTTCACTCTCTCTTTCTCTCTCTCGCGAGTCTCGCGGATCCTGCAAGTGTTATTTGTCGTAGCAATATCGATCATATATGTACCGAGAACGAATCGCATCATTTTTTTTCTCGACATCGTACAGAGTATTTCTCTCTTTATTTCTCTTGGAACTATATCTCTTATCTTTCTTTTCTCTTCGACAGTTTATGACAAGTTGGAGTAAGCTTTCTGAGTTTAGTTTAATAATTTAATGATTAAGTTAGAATTTACATTAATTAATCTTTACAAACTTCTAATAACGTATAGTACAAACTTCTTTGTTCTATACGTTAGTTTATTTTTTAGATTGAGATATTATTTGAAAATCTTACGTTTTTCTTCTAATAATTGAAAATATAATTTAACTAATTCTCTTGGAAGACTTTATCTAACAACATTGCTCAATGTATTGGTGTCGTTTTGTTGTTATCCATAATGACTTATGTCATTAGAGATTTCGAGAAGTTTCTTAGCCTTGCTCGTTCCTATTATAATAACGACAAAAAGAAAAATATCCTAGTTTTTCGTATATATGACGTGTACTGGTTTAAATGACGTTTAAAAATGACAATAAAGATAATTAGGATTAACGATAAACGGATTGACATCACGTTGATAGAAAAAGCAAAACGATGATGGACCTATACACGCAGAAAGAAAAAGAGAAAGAGAGTTACCGAATCAATCTTGAATGTATGTTTTCATTCAATTTGAAAATACAAATACAATTGAATATCAATTATAAAAAAATAATGGGAAATAATAAAAGGATTGTCATAACATTTTTAATGTTCAGAGATATAATTTATAATATTAGGTTGGTAGAAAAAAAATGTCAGATTTTCGTCAATATATACGACCCATCGTTAAAAGTTCGTCGCACTAATGCATTAGATGCACCTAAAAGAAATTTAAATGTTCTGTAAAATAATGATCGGTGGCATGATGGAAGGATACCTTGGCAAGCAATGTAGGTTATTATATGCAACTATATGCAACTATATGCAACTATATGCAATTTTGCTTGGAATATGAATTAGGCTTTCCCTTCTTTTCTTTTTATTCTTATTCTTAGGTCAAACTCAGCTAGGTATTTGCGTCTCCTTGATCGTCCTCGTCAGACCTCCGAGCAGAAACCGAGCATGCATTTGTGAACGTTTTTTTCTCCTCCCTCTCACTCTCTCACTCTCTCTCTCACTCTCTCTTTCTTTCTCGATAACATGATCGATAAACATCGTTACTATTACATTGTAAACATAGCAGCTCGCGCTAACTATGACGAGGCTCTCGAGTCTCAAGGATATTGTTACCTGTTAGTAGTAGTTGGATATCGATTTGCTCGATCCTTCGACGAATCTAAAGTGTTTCCGTACTACGAGTTAAGACGTCTGTTAAAAGGACCTCCATGACGAACCTTATTCCGATCAAACTCGCGAAATATTCCACGCTTACAACCATTTTCTTTTTCCTTACAATGAAACCCAATGAAACCTGACGACCACTCACCTCACCCCAAATCGTCATTAGATTCGAATTAACCAGAACATATTTTCTACAAAAATTAATAGAATTTATTTATAAAATTTAAACCATTTAACATTTTCTAAAAGTAAAACCAAAAAATCACTATTTCTCTATTCCCTTCTTTATTTTCTTCATTTTATTCTTTTTTTTTTATTATCCCCCCAATAATCTCTCGAGCCTATAAACGTGTATTCCTACTTCATTCGTCGTTCACAAAGTCTGACAATTTAAATGCGACCTTATCTGTTTATAAAATCAAGAGATAAGATAGCAACCTTTCTGATTTGATTCGAAATTTGCTATAGATATGCGGGGTACATTGACCTAATGCATNAAAAAAAAAAAAAGAAAAAAAAAAAAATAGAGAAATAAAAACACGAGAGAGAAACGGGAATTATTGTATTATCAGAGACGCACGAGACGACGACGACGACGACGAAATATCGATGTCAATAGTGCTAAGTTTACAAAAAAAAAAGAAGAAATTTTTGCCGATTTTCGGTAGTATGTTTATTCGCAGCTTGTACACACATCAGATTACTATCTGGTCGATCAAAGTCCAACGATCGAAATATTCTACAACCGTGAATAAAGAAGAAGAAGAAGAAGAAGAAAATAGATAGATAATAGGTGTTGAGATATGTAAGGCAATGAAGAAAGAAGTGAGAAGAAAAATGACGATCTTGACGTTGATATTTCTGATGATAAAAATGATAAGAAAGAAAGAAAAGGGGAAAAAATTAATTTCCGATTAGGAAGAACAAAAAAATAGGACGAAGGTGAGAAAATAGAAAAATAAAAGTGGCAAGGAGGAGGAGGAGAAGGAGGAGGAGAGAACGATAACGGTGACAAAAATAAATAAAAAAAATTATAAAAAAGAAAGGAAGGAAGGAGATTGGTAGAGAAAAGGCAATGTCGAATGATCTAAGTATAGAACATCGACTGCTGAACGGAATAATTGCGTAGGGGTAAAGTTGCAATCGCGAACGCAACTGGTGGTGCCTGGTGAAACTGGGGGTTTCGATTCACCCCGCCTCGTGCGTTCTCTCTTTCTCTCTCTTTTTTTCTCTTGCAGAGTGTGGAAGAATATGGAGGGGTGGAGTACGGCGACTAATGGGCGCTTGCACACACTTGCAAGATGCATCAGTGTGAACCGTCGAGGAAAATCACGGGACGATGTCAACGACCCGCACACGACCCTACATTTCCAATCTCATTGCGCTTCACTTTTCTCCACCCATTTACCCCCTCCCCGTGTCCCCTTCAGCTTCACTCACTCTCTCTCTCTCTCTCTCTCTCGCGAGTCTCGCGGATCCTGCAAGTGTTATTTGTCGTAGCAATATCGATCATATATGTACCGAGAATGAATCGCATCATTTTTTTTCTCGACATCGTACAGAGTATTTCTCTCTTTATTTCTCTTGGAACTATATCTCTTATCTTTCTTTTTTCTTCGACAGTTTATGACAAGTTGGAGTAAGCTTTCTGAGTTTAGTTTAATAATTTAATGATTAAGTTAGAATTTACATTAATTAATCTTTACAAACTTCTAATAACGTATAGTACAAACTTCTTTGTTCTATACGTTAGTTTATTTTTTAGATTGAGATATTATTTGAAAATCTTACGTTTTTCTTCTAATAATTGAAAATATAATTTAACTAATTCTCTTGGAAGACTTTATCTAACAACATTGCTCAATGTATTGGTGTCGTTTTGTTGTTATCCATAATGACTTATGTCATTAGAGATTTCGAGAAGTTTCTTAGCCTTGCTCGTTCCTATTATAATAACGACAAAAAGAAAAATATCCTAGTTTTTTGTATATATATGACGTGTACTGGTTTAAATGACGTTTAAAAATGACAATAAAGATAATTAGGATTAACGATAAACGGATTGACATCACGTTGATAGAAAAAGCAAAACGATGATGGACCTATACACGCAGAAAGAAAAAGAGAAAGAGAGTTACCGAATCAATCTTGAATGTATGTTTTCATTCAATTTGAAAATACAAATACAATTGAATATCAATTATAAAAAAATAATGGGAAATAATAAAAGGATTGTCATAATATTTTTAATGTTCAGAGATATAATTTATAATATTAGGTTGGTAGAAAAAAAATGTCAGATTTTCGTCAATATATACGGCCTATCGTTAAAAGTTCGTCGCACTAATGCATTAGATGCACCTAAAAGAAATTTAAATGTTCTGTAAAATAATGATCGGTGGCATGATGGAAGGATACCTTGGCAAGCAATGTAGGTTATTATATGCAACTATATGCAACTATATGCAACTATATGCAATTTTGCTTGGAATATGAATTAGGCTTTCCCTTCTTTTCTTTTTATTCTTATTCTTAGGTCAAACTCAGCTAGGTATTTGCGTCTCCTTGATCGTCCTCGTCAGACCTCCGAGCAGAAACCGAGCATGCATTTGTGAACGTTTTTTTCTCCTCCCTCTCACTCTCTCACTCTCTCACTCTCTCTCTCACTCTCTCTTTCTTTCTCGATAACAGGATCGATAAACATCGTTACTATTACATTGTAAACATAGCAGCTCGCGCTAACTATGACGAGGCTCTCGAGTCTCAAGGATATTGTTACCTGTTAGTAGTAGTTGGATATCGATTTGCTCGATCCTTCGACGAATCTAAAGTGTTTCCGTACTACGAGTTAAGACGTCTGTTAAAAGGACCTCCATGACGAACCTTATTCCGATCAAACTCGCGAAATATTCCACGCTTACAACCATTTTCTTTTTCCTTACAATGAAACCCAATGAAACCTGACGACCACTCACCTCACCCCAAATCGTCATTAGATTCGAATTAACCAGAACATATTTTCTACAAAAATGAATAGAATTTATTTATAAAATTTAAACCATTTAACATTTTCTAAAAGTAAAACCAAAAAATCACTATTTCTCTATTCCCTTCTTTATTTTCTTCATTTTATTCTTTTTTTTTATTATCCCCCCAATAATCTCTCGAGCCTATAAACGTGTATTCCTACTTCATTCGTCGTTCACAAAGTCTGACAATTTAAATGCGACCTTATCTGTTTATAAAATCAAGAGATAAGATAGCAACCTTTCTGATTTGATTCGAAATTTGCTATAGATATGCGGGGTACATTGACCTAATGCATTTCGAAGGTAAAGACGTTAATTAAAAAAAAAAAAAAAAAGAAAAAATAAGGCGCTAAAAATTCGAGATTTCGAGAAGAAAACTAACACATTCGTATTCGTGATAACTCTTTTGACAAGAGTTTTACACGTTAATTAGATACCGTACAGAAACGAGGAGAGGAGAGAGAGGAAGAAGGAGAATTTGACACTGCCCTCTCTCTCTTACTCTCTTTCTGTTTCTTTTTTTTTCTATTTCTCGTTTCTTTTTTAACTCCTAAAACTATTACGAAAGAAGTTCGTGTGGCATGATGATTGTCTGTGTACACTTAATGACATCGTTGATAGCCTACTTAAGAGCTCGAGATAACGCAGAAGGATTTGTAAGCTGGCATGACGGTGCACAGTGCTTCTGTTTGAGGCTATACGAATTTTCGTTTTAAACGATGATCCTACTCCTCTACCCTCCCTCCTCTTCCTCCTTCTCAATTCTTTCACTCTCTTTCTCTCTCGACAAATCGTTTTGCTCGCTCGTGTGTTGATAAGCTTATTCGATCTATCGGCGGGTTACTCAAGAACATAGATAACAGAATAACACCACACAACCGATATTCGCCAAATGTGATACACGTTGTTTTAATCGAATAGACGAATAATAAATTTAAATATATCTCCTTCACCACAATATTTCGTTATTAAAAATAAAATTTAATATATATGTATAGTTATATAAATAGAATTTAATAACAAAAAAAAAAGAAGAGACTTTAATCGAAATTTAAATACGAACACTGGAAATCATCGAATAACGAGACAATTTTTAATTGTTAATAAGAAAGAAATAGAATTGTATCACTGGGAACGATTACTATGCAATTTAGATAAGATCAACGATACGTACGATCTTTGAAGTTTTGGTAATTGATCGATTGATTGATCGATCTATGGATCGATCTTCTTCTACTTGCAAATACGAATGATTCGTTGGGAATGATCGCGATCTGTTGTAACGATGAAACATACATACTTATCGTAGATAGCTCATCTTATCAATGATTCTCTCTCTCTCTTTTTTTACTCTCTTTCTTTTATTAAAAAAAAAAAAGAATGTTACATTATTTACAGCAGAACTAAACTCCTGATATAGTGTTCGACCAATTGAGTCAATGTAATTGATAGTCCAACATGCGGGTGTAATAGTATACGTACGTGTTTATACATATATCTATTAATGTAGAGAGAAACATAGACACGTCGACGTAATGAAAGGCGAGTGCGCGTGCTTTCGACACACGGCACATGCTCAAAACACGTGCGCGAGAATAGTAGCACGAGATTTTAATCCGAGACAAATCGAAATTCGAGGATACGATAAGGGCAAAGTATAAAAGAATAAAATAGCAAGTCGAGATTCTCTAACTGGTCAAATCCAATTTCAATGAAAGATGATAAAATTATTTTTTAATCTCTTTTTTCTTTTTTTTTTTATCCATAATCGATATATGTGGATAATATAAAATTCAGATAAATTCGTGAAGAATCGTGAAGATTCGTGAAGATCTTGTAAGAAAAAAGGTAAGAACGAAGATTTTTTTTTTGATAATCAATAAAGGGGACAGGTCATTTTATGAAATGGTTTTTGATCTTTCATTTATGAAGAATAAATTTCCGAAGTTTCTTACTAGATACAAAAATACGTTTTAATCGATCGAAGAGTTAAGTACATTATTATTAATTTTAATGATTCTTCATTAATTAAAAAAAAAAACAATACAAATTTCATACATGATAAGCGAGACAATTGAAATAATTTTCTATTCAAAGATTATCTTACGATAGAAATGTGTACAGTAATTTATTCAACCTGTTCAACAAAGTAATAAGAAATAATACGTATATACGTATAATATATATATAAATATTAATATAATTCTATTCCAACTAAATGTGTAATAGTTTTAATTCACGTGTTTTCCAAGGAAAAATAATGTTTACCATGATAAAATGAAGATTATTTAATTGCAAGACATCTAAGAAGGTCGTACGAAATAATCAAGAAAAGAAGGTACATACGATATATATTTTTGGATTGTTCTTCTTAATCTTGGTTAAAAACAGACAACGAAAACGATAGTGTGATAACGAAAACGAAAATGACAACGATGACGACAACGACTACGAGAAAAAATCGTCGAGGTTAAAATTACTTTTTTATTTCTTTTTTGTTAAATAAAACCGATCTATGTTAATTCGGCAGGTATTTTTAAGATAGGACGATTAAACAGAAACCAGTTTGTTTTGTTAACTTATTCGTTAAATATTGATAATGTCGATTGCCAAAATGATCTTTAAATTTTTGTTTTCTACCTCGTACTAACGATTAACTTTTACGTATACTAGATTTTATCTAAAACGAGTTCTCGACCTGAAAATATATAATTTATATATTTGTTTCTTGTTTTTTTTTGTCTTTTCCTAGGTAAAATTGATCATAGTCGTCTCGTCGAAAGAATGTTTGCGACTTTTTTTCTTCTTGTTCTTGTTCTTTTTTCACGACACGATCGGATAAGTCGAAAGGAAACGAATCGAGAGAGAAAGAAACTAGATGGTTTCCAGTAATCATTAAGAGTGACGACGTTTTATCGCGAATAAGACGAAAGTGCATCGGTAAATGACGAGTCATGGATTCCCCTCTGGCTTTTTATAATCATAACGATTCATTTCCAGGTTTATCCCATGTGTATGTATATATATACACACGTATATAAACGTACACATTTATAATTATTGTAGAATGTGTAGATGGCAACGTGATTAACACGTAACAACGTAATCGAAGTTTTAAATGCGTGTATACTCGATCATCCGGAAGTTATGGAAAAAACTTATCTTCGGTTTGCATTTTATCTGTCGAAATAAATTCACTTATGTTAGAATAAATTTTGTTCTAATTGAACATATGTTATTTTACAAGGACGGAATGAATCGTCCTAACTCAATATGAAGAATGTGAAGAAATTTTTAAGAGAGAGATAGAAAGAGAGTGTGAGAGAGAAAGAAACTGTTGATTTATTTATTACTGAATCAAAATAATTGAATATCATCACAGTGTTTCTTTCTCCATTCTATTTTTGTTTTTATTCTTTATAAAATAAACGAAGGTTATCTATTACACGCGATCATTGATTTTATTTGATTTTTGTTTATAATGGGAGTAAGTGGAAAATTGGATAGAGTATTAAAAACTCATAACAATATTTTCCATGGAAAGATAATAAAGAGAAAAGAATAACTAAATGAGAGAATAACGATCTATTTTTTCCTAAAATTTTCCAAAATAGAAAAAAAATAAAGACCAGTAGATATGGACAGATAAAAAGAATCAATTAAAATATCCTAATTAATTCTATCATTTGTAATAGATAATTTTTCTAGAAACATTTGAAGAATAATTATATCTACGAGTAATAGTTTTATAGAAGAATAAAAAGGACAAAAAATACAAATGAATGGATATTATATTAAAATGTTTATACTCATCTTATATCGTTTTACGTAATTGAACCAAATGAGAAAAAATGTTAAGAATCTCGGGTGAAAGAGACGCGTTTATTCGTCGACGGAGAAAGCGGAAGAACAGGATTTCAATAGGTCAAATACGAATGAGACTCGATCATACACACATACATACATAAATATACACATACATATACATATTGGGTTGGTGAGAAAAAAAAAATATTGGATTTTCCCCCCTATTGAATTATGACTAACAATCCAAAATTTTTGTTTTCGAGCAACCCAATATATATATATGTATACGTTAGTTATGTATTTTATATTTATTTATATATTCTTTCGTTAAAAGATAATCTAAGAAGTATTACTGTGAGTATATAGATCCTTAGGTAACGAGGATTTAAAAGGAAGTTGCAATAACATCCCCACGTGTTCGTAACAAGGACTCGTAGAAGTTCCGCCGTTGTTGCTGCCGGTCCTCCGAAGTTCTTGTCTTCTTTTTTCGAGGTCGGGTGCCATCTAAGCACCTCGATAAATATAATCTTCTCACAAACAGTATTTACTACTTCCCCTTCTCCAATAATGTATATATATATATCACTTGATTTTAATTTACCAATGTGTTGTTATCGATCGATAGAACGATGGATGGATCGATCCGATCATTAATCCGATTATTAATATTATTATTATTAATATACACAGTTTTCAATAATCTTTACTTTTCTTCTATCTATCTCTTTCTTTCTTTTCTTACTCACGATTCGTCACACAGAAACAAACTATCAAGTACTCGGAATATATCGTTCGATATATCGAGCCGTGGAGGACACTCGCGAGTCATCATTATTTCCACGTAAAAAAAGGAGAAGAAAAGGAAAAAAAAATAAGAACGAGGAAAAATAAAGGGGTGTAGGGAGATAAAGAAAGGGAAACGATTATGTAAAGATTTTCAATCCACGTCGCACACTTTACACTTACGTAGGTATCTCTCTCTCTCTCTCTCTCTCTCTCTCTCTCTCTCTCTCTC